>JARHVA010000683.1:3390000-3742500 GCA_037957365.1 Torreya grandis | reverse complement strand
TCAAACATAACACACAAGAATTTAAAGTAAAATACCAACTTGTAATGATAATGATAACACTAATAAATTTGTATATAATCTTATTCCTTAGTTAGAACTCTCCTTATTCTCTTTATGCCTATTAATCAACTGTAAGACATGCCTCAAAACCTTTTTCCTCTTTTTATTCTTTTCCATCACCTTGATTGCCATTAATTTCTCTTCCATTCTTGATAAACAAAACTAACTAAAAATATGCATGTCAGAATATCTCAATAGAACCCCCACTAAGCTATAGTCTACCACCATTTTTCATGTAGCCAATAAAAACTCGCATCATGATTTTTGCTAAGAAATATTGTTAACTAGAGTCAATGAGAGATTATAAACCCTAATCATCTTGAAAATTCTCCACATTATTAATTAAAATAATCATTATATATCCTTAATATAATATGCATTCTTTTTAACTTAATAAATTCTAGCATTAACTTCCATTGCTTATGCAAACTGACTAAATGATAAGTCCACCATCAATATTATTCCATGTAGTGTCAACTATTGACAAGTCAATTAACATGACTATATGGTATGGGTAAAACATATATGACTTTAAAATGCTATTTTAATTAGTACCAAATAATCCAAAATCAAACACTATGAATTTGACTTCAAACTATTAGTTAACCCTTTAGGTTTAAACACATAACCATAGACTTTAGTAAATGATTCAAAAAACACAATAATGTTTATATAATTGTTTCACAATGATATTATCTATAACACCTTGCATTACCTTATGTTTATTACCTAAGAACTATACTTAATTCAAACCATAAATCTCAGTTTACCATGCCAAAATCATTCATTAATACCTAACAAAGAGCTTATAATTCATTATGTCTTTTACAAGTTAATATAACTATTAAAATTGTTAATAGTAACCTTATAAACGTAACTAGTCACTTAAAAATTGACTCTACTAAGTAATAGCATACATCTATTATTTATACAAAGAATCCATCCAAGCATTGTTAAAAACATATTTAGCTATTTTAAATACAATGGTAAATCATGTTAAACTTGATAGGTATAGATTTATCAAATCAACTTAACCTATAACATCATCAATAACTAGATTAGTGAAATCACATAATCACATAAAATGATCTAATAACACATAATATCACAATGTAAATTCATAATAGAAAAAAAACATACAATAACTATCTAATTGAAATAAATTATCACAAAACATGGTATTCTAATGTGGTGTGTACGTGGACTTCCAGTTTCTCTCTCTATCATCCCCTAATGTCTCCATCTACACCATCCTATCTGATGATGCTCTCCCTCCATACTTTGAGGAATGGATATGTCTTACATCCACCTCATAAAAATGAAGGTATTTATCCTAAAACATAATTATATCCATAAAATAATGTTGTATAGTTAACAAACATGATCATAATGTAAAGATCATAAAATTACAACTATCTCATAAAAAACCAATCACGTAAATTAAGCAACATATAACTATCCCATAATCAAAATATGACATAAATCTTAGTCAAATAATAGTTAATCAATTACAACCATTATAATACATGGATCAAATAGGTTATTTATATTAGAGAGAAATTAGGTTATGACATCATTCCTCCTAAAGTTGGTCATCATCCCAATGCCATTAATTCAAATACAAGTTTTGAATTTAAAACATTATTCAATAGAAAATAATATATTATGGAGTAGAAATTCAAGAAAACAAATGTGGAAATAGCCTATAAAACTCATCATAGTCCTCCCAAGTGGCACTATCTTTATAATATTAGTCCCACTATAACTTAAACTATGACATTATCTATTGTGAAAATTGAGTTTACAAGTGTTAATTATTCAGATTGGTTCTACCATGACCACCCTAGGATCTAGAACCTGTAAAGCATTCAAATCCAACACATGTGAAGGATCAAAAACATACTTTTTAAGATAAGACACATGGAAGATATTATCTAAAAGAACTAGAGCTAGTGTAAATGCAATCTTATATGATATATGATTGACCACTTCCAAACCCTCAAAGGGTCCCACATATCTTAGTGAAAGTTTCACTAAATTCTTAAATTTAATCAATATATTCTAAAGCTTAGCCTGCAAAAACACTTTATCACTTTTAGAAAACTACCTTTCTATTCTCTTCAGATCAACATAACTTTTCTATTTATCATTTGACTTAGCCAATCTCTTCCTGATTGTCCTAACTTGATCTTCCATTTATGAAATCATCTCAGGTCCAAAGACTACCTTGTCTTATAACCTATCCCATTTGATTGGTGTTCTACACCTTCTTCCTTACAATGCATCAAATAAATCCATCTTCAATGTTGATTGGTATGATTTATTATAAGAAAAATCAACCAATGAGAGGTACTCTTCCCATTTATATTGATGATCCATGCAATACATATGAAGGAGATCTTATAAAACTTAGTTAATTCACTATGTCTATTTTTTTGTTTGTGGGTGGTAAGCAATGCTAAAATTTAACTGCGTACCCAAATCTAAATTTATAGTCAACCAAAACCTAAAATTCATCCTTTTATCTTGATCCAAAATAATCTTCTATGGAAAACCATGAAATCTATACACTTCTTTTATGAATCTCTTCATAATCATAGGTACATCATCTATCAAGTTACCTAGTATGAAGTGGGCTACCTTAGTTTATAAACTAAAACTAAGATCATATCATGTCAATTTTGTGATAATGAAAACCCTTAGATGAAGTCCATGCTAATCATCTACCACTTCCAATCTAGTATATTGTGTGGATATAATGATCTAGATAGATGAACATGCTCAACTTTCACACACTGACATTCCAAACAATGAAACATAAAATCCATTTCATCTTTATTTATTTCTTTACAAAAATCAAGTGGTTTGAGCTCAACCATGAGCTTGGTTACTCTTAGATGTCATAAATATGGGGCATTATGAATTTCCTTTAGCACTATACTCCTCATATTCTCTATATCAAACACATACATCCTACCTTTGTACCACATAATATCATCTCTCTCTATCATGAATTCCTTATGCCTAGGATTTTGAGTATTCTCAGAAAATACTTTCCCAACTTGATTGTAGAATTAATCTTCTAGTGAGAATTTGATTACCTAATCTCAAAAAGTAATTTTGATAGTAGCCACAATTACTATGTACCTCATATGGCTTAAAGCATTAACTACTCTATTCTCCTTGACTTTGATATAATTAATATAAAAATCATAATCAAATAATATCTCTAACCATTATCTTTGATGAACATTCAGGTTTAGTTGGGTGAAGATGTACTTGAGTCCTAAGTTATCAATCTTGACTTTAAATAGTTTCCCCAATATATAATGCATCCAAAATTGCAAAACACACATAATTGCTAAAAGTTATAGGTCATGAGGGGCATAATTAACCTCATATGGCTTTAGTTTCCTAGACTCATAGGCTACCACTGAGACATCCATAATAAATCCTCCAAGTTTTTCCATAGACTAATTAGTGGTCACTGAGAATTGACCATTACGGTCAAGAAGTCTTATCATTGGTGTTGAAGTAAGCCTCCTCTTCAATTCCTAAAATGAAATATCACACTTTTTTGGTAAGATAAAATTCTAATTCCTCCATTGAAAAGAGGTAATTGGATTATCTATCTTAGAGAAATTCAAAATCAATTTCCTATAATATCCTTATAATATTTTTTAGATACAATAAAATACCATCCACAAAGATAATGTGTCCTAAATACTACATTTTATTTTTTTTAAAATACACACTTAGATAACTTGCCATATAATTTATGATTTTACAAATGTTGTAAGACTAGTTCTAGATGTTGTAGTTGCTCTTACTCATCTTTGAAATACATGAGGATGTCATCTAGAAATACCAAAACAAAATGATCTAGGTAGTCTCTAAAAACACTATTCATAAGATTCATAAATGTTGATGGATAATTTGACAATACAAATGGTAATATTGTGAACTCATAGTGCCTGTATCAAGTTCTAAATGTTGTTTTTGGAATATCCTCTTCACAGATTCATAATTAGTGATACCCTAATCTAAGATCAATCTTAGAAAATATTATTTCCCCTCATATTTGATCAAAGAGATAATCAATGCATGAAAATGGATATTTGTTCTTGATCTTTAATTTATTCAACATCTAGTAATCTATACACAAGTGAAGAATGTCATCCTTGTTCTTAACAAAGATAACTGATGTACCCCATGGTGACACACTTGGTTGAATCAACCCTTTCAATAAAAATTCTTGATTTTTTTCTTTTAACTCAACCAATTTATAGGTTTTCATTATGTATGACACCTTATATTATAGTTTCAATCTAGGTATGATATCCATCAAGAAATCAAACTCATGCTTGGGTGAAAATCCTAGTAATTATTTTGGAAACACATCATGAAAGTTTCTTAGAAAAGGATAATCTTTGATGGATGGTTCCTTAGACTCCATCTCATTTATCTTAATGATAAATGATTGGCCTCCCTTTCTTTTAACTTTCTTAAGTTTAATTATAGAAATCCACCTTAGTTTTAACTCTCTTTTCTCACTTTGAAGTTGTGTCTAATTTCAAATATCATCTTAACACTCAACCTTCTTTAGATAAAAATCAACCTTGGATTTATGATTCATAATATAATTTAATCCTAGGATCACATCATATGACCTTAACGATGTAAAAAAAATATCCACTATTATAGTGAATTTAGGCAATCTAATCTCCATTTCAATTAGACATGTGTCAACTTTAACCTTAGACTCATTCTCATACTGTATCAATCACCCATTTACCTTAACTCCAAATTTTATAAACAATTTACTAAGCATTATAGGATCAACGAAACATTTTCTAGCTCTCATGTCAATCAAAATAGAAATTGGATGATCGAATAAAATACCTGATAGTTTTATGGGTGATGATTGATACTCAACTTGATGATTGCCAATAGCTACATGAATTCACTACTAGAATTTACCTTGATGAGAAGCATAACCCTTATTCTTTGACTTGACTTGAGGACACTATCAATAATAATGGTTACCTCCACATATGAATCAACCTCTAATTAGTCTTTTCTTGTTAGACTATTATTTTCCCTTAAAGCCACCCTTAAAACCATTACCAAGTTTACTATTCCATGAATCACTATTGAACTTGGCATTCTGATTCTTGAAATGACTCTTAGAGTCTCCACTCCTTTGATTATTAGTTATTATTTTTGAAAGTTGGTTTATAACTTCTTAAGTTATTTTTGAACTTATATTTGACTTGGAGAAGAGATTTTAATTTTTATTCTCTCTTGACTTCCTTCTCAAAAACTTGATCCATGGTAGATGGACCATGTACATATACTTCACAACTAATTTGGGTTTTTAATCCCATGATAAATTTACTAATCTTGAACCTCTCATCCACTCCATACTAAGGTACATAATTAAGGATCTTGGTGAATTGATCCTAGTATTCATTCATCAATAAGTCCCTTTGTTTATGATTATAAAAATCTATAATATTTTGATCAAAGTATAGCTATAAAAGCCATCATGACCTAAATAGTGTCACAAACTATTCCCAAGTGGTGGTGGTGGTTGAATCGAGGTTCAACTTGAGATTCTTATTTTTCCACCATATTATTGCTTCACCAACAAGTTGATAAGATCCCTAGACTAATTTCATGACTTTAAAATAATCTTGAATCTCAAAATATTTCTCCATTTATATTAGCCACACTTCAGCTCCATCTCCAAATATAGTTCTATTAAACTTGGGTGGATTTACCTTTTTCATATCCTATGCCAACTCTATAGCTACTCTAGCTCTCACATCCTATGATACTTCATCATTCCTTTGATATTGAGGATGTTCCTACCCAATAGGATTCTCTTGATGTTCCTCCTAAGCATTATCCTCTTCATGTCCATGTACTTATTATTCTAGGGCTATGATTTGGTCCCTAATCTCTTACATGGTTGTGAGGATATGGTCCAACTTCATAGCTTGCTCAACAGTGAATTGATTTAGATCAAAAGGGTGGTTGGTATTTAAAGTAATATTACATATTGGTCTAACATGTACCATTTTTCTTCCTTCTTAATAAAATAATAATTTTTCATTATATGATGCATTAAGTCCTAGAGTTTGAGCCTTAGATCTGATACCACAATGTAATAACCCCACTAGGTTTTATTGGAATATAATATATTTTTAAAATGAATTACACATAATCACCATACGTATTTTACTATGATAAGTATAATTAGTGATATTTAACTAACTGAATTAATTTAATTAACCATAAGTTTTATAGCTAATCCACTTAGCTAATGATCACCATGAACAAATATAACAAATCATGAATAATGTTGAATAAACTATAATTAATTCGTCTAAATCATTAAATTAATAGTATAATTTTTTCCTCAGCTTATAAAACATTACATCCACTACTATAGAAGTATAATGAATAAATATTTTATTATTCAACCATGAATAATATATAAAATAATAATACATGATACAAAGCTCCATAGAGTATGAATCTCCATGAATTAAGAGTCTCCAAGACTCAAGTATCAATTTATATTCTCAAGTGTAGTACTCTATAAAAGAGGGGGAGAATCATCCACATGCTTTACCACACCAACCATAGACCATAGATCCCCAACACTATCTCCCAATAATAAAATGGCCCTTCTTTCATGGATGGGTAGATAATGGTAGTGTAGGAATCTAGACTGACAAACTAGAACTCGTGTGTTGTAAATATCTACTATATAATGTGTACCATAAAATAAATTTATTCTAACATGATATCACACAAATATGAAAACTATATCAACATATGAAATGACAATGTTTAACAATAAACATTACTTTTTCCAAAGCTTTCAATAATTAATAATCTCTAGGATCAATCAATTTATTACACACCACTCAATTAGATTACATGTCATCTTGCATTGATGGTACTAATTAATCTAGTTGAATATATCCACTACTTATTTAGATTCATAAATGTGAGATTTGGTTAAAATATATAAAATATAAAAACCAATAGATTCATTAGAAATATTTCCTTTTAGTTGATAAAAATATGTTAAGTACATAAATATCAAATACACACATTTAGTCCATCAAATATAATGTGATGAATCTAATATCATCTATTTTATTAATAAATAATAAAGATAATAAAAATAGTCCTTAATATAACATATCATCTAGGTCACGATCATATCTAGACTATTATTTGACCTAATAAAAAAGTAACTTATAATGATATTTCATCCTCAAAATAAACATTCAAAGATAGGCTTATTTATTTGTTCATATTCTACATATATAAAAAAAATCCAATAAAAAATATCTTAATAAGATTTATAATAAAAATTTTAAATACCTTATTTTAATTCTTTTATTCAAACATTAAAATATATACAAGCACCCATTTCACCCTGATATGGTAATAATGTTTTCAATCATATCATAGTTGTGAACATTTGTGTGTGTGTGTGTGTGTGTGTGTGTGTGTGTTTTATAGTCATTTCTAGGTTTATAACATAGTTAATTTTATATATATATATATATATATATATATATATATATATATATATATATATATATATATATATATATATATATATATATATATATATATATATATATATATATATATATATAGAGAGAGAGAGAGAGAGAGAGAGAGAGAGAGAGAGAGAGAGATCTCAAGTAAAATTTCAATACAATATAAATGTTTTATGATATATAGTATACTCTAAGAATACATCCACTATAAATTGTCCTAGAGTATTCCATATACTCTAAGTATACATTCAGTTAATAAAACATTCCCAATACTCTTTTATATATTGGATAAATCCCAATTAACTTATTTTACTAAAAACACACAAAATACATGTGATTTACAATTCATACACAACCAACCAATTATAGCAATTTCATTTATTTAAATTACTCAAACCATTTAATGCATATTAACATTTGAATTAATTGTATATAACTATGATCAAAGACATACACTCAGTCAAGTATGTTCAACTTCAAATTTATGATAATAATTTATACATTGAACATATAAATACTTTAATGCAAAATACATATTAAAATGCATACCTAGTCCTTTCATCAACTATGCAAGACTCTCATTTAAAATCATAGATTAATCCAAATATGTATAATAATACACCAATATAACTAAATTTTTTTTATATTTTAAATCTGACCTTAAAATTTATGTAGTTCATATATAAAATATTCAATTGAAATAATAAACTCAACAAAAACAAGATTTACATTTTTGTATATATCTATGCGTAAATATGATTACACAAATAATTGTTTATACTCCTACCTATATCTAGGATTATTTGTTTATGGCTTAACTTAATTTGTCCCCAAACATGTATATGTAAAAATATGTAAGATAAAAGATTTATAATAGAGTCAAATATAAATACCATGCTCTTAATTTATAATTTATAAATCTATTTACAATCTCAAAGCAAACATAATTCCATTCAAAAACTAAAACTTCAAATTTATTTATACAAGCACCCTAAAACTAGTTATGACTAATACACACAATCTCTTTCAAAACCCCCAACTTTCAACACACACACACACACACACACACACACACACACACACACACACACACACACACACACACACACACACACACATACATCACAAATTAAGTATATACATATATCTATGTATATATCTTCATAGTCCCATTTTATATAAATAAACCATAACATTTATACCCAAAAATTCATTTAGGGATATACACATTAAAGTCTATAACTCAATCTATTTTTTTAAATTATTTAATAAATATATCCCTTAACTAGTTAGACAACAAAACTAAGTCAAATGCCAAATCAAAATACCCTTTAAAGGAAATAATAATTCAATGAATACACAAGTATTTTTAAGTATAAATAAGAGTTAAGATAGATATTATATATAGCCATAATAACCATGGCAAAATCCTACAACTCTACCCATTCTACTAGGTTTACCTTGGGTTGGATGTAGGGTGTTGTGGAGGGCCAAGCCTTCCACAGGGACCTACATACAACCCCTTTTATTTTTATATCCTTTTTCAATTCAAAAATACATCAAACATAACACATAAGAGTATAAAGAACAATACTAATGTGTAATGATAATGATAATGCCAATAAAGTTGTATCTAATCTTCTTCCTTAGTTCAAACTCTCTTTCTTTTGTTTCTTCCTACTACTCACTCATAAGTCATGCCTCTCAACCTCATACCTTTTTTATTATTTTGCATCACCTTATATGCCATGAATTTCTCCTCCATTATCGATAAACAGAATTGACTAAAAATATGTATGCCAAAATAGTACAATAGAACCCTCACTAAGCTACAGTTTGCCACCATTTTTTATGTAGCCAATAACCAAATTTGCATCATGATTTTTGATAAGAATAATTTTTAAATGGAGTTAATGAGATATTATAATACCTAATCATCTCAAAAATTCTCCATGACTAATTAAAATAATCATTATATATCATTAATAATATATGTATGGCTTTTAACTTAATCAAATCTAGCATCGACTCTCATACCTTATGCAAATCAACTAAATGACAAGTCCACCATCAATATTATTCTATGAAATGTATACTATCAAAAATTCATTTAACATAATGACTCTATGGCATGGATAAAACATATATGACTTTAAAATACCATTGTAATTGTTACCAAGTCATCTAAAATCAAACACTATGCATTCAACTTCAAACAATAAGTTAACCCTCTAGGTTTTAAAAAATAACCATGGATTTTAGCAAATGATTTGACAAACATAATGATGTTTATATAATTATTTCACAATGATATTATCTATAAAACCTTGCATTACATTATGTTTATTACCTAAGCACTATACTTAAGTCAAAAAATAATAGAGATTATATATAGCCATACTAACCATGGTAAATCCTATAACTCTACCCATTCTACTAGGTTTACCTTGGGTTGGATGTAGGGTGTTATGGAGGGCCGACCCTTCCACAGGGACCTACATACAACCCCTTTTATTTTTCTATCCTTTTTCAATTCAAAAATACGTCAAACATAACACACAAGAGTATAAAGAACAATACTAACCTGTAATGATAATGATAATGCCAATAAAGTTGTATATAATCTTCTTCCTTAGTTCAAACTCTCTTTCTTTTGTTTCTTCCTACTACTCACTCATAAGTCATGCCTCACAACCTCATACCTTATTTTATTATTTTGCATCACCTTATATGCCATGAATTTCTCCTCCATTATCGATAAATAAAATTGACTAAAAATATGTATGCCAAAATAGTGCAATAGAACCCTCACTAAGCTACAGTTTGCCACCATTTTTTATGTAGCCAATAACCAAATTTGCATCATGATTTTTGATAAGAATAATTGTTAAATGGAGTTAATGAGATATTATAATCCCTAATAATCTTAAAAATTCTCCATGACTAATTAAAATAATCATTACATATCCTTAATAATATATGTATGGCTTTTAACTTAACCAAATCTAGCATTGACTCTCATACCTTATGCAAATCAACTAAATGACAAGTCCACCATCAATATTATTCTATGAAATGTCTACTATCAAAAATTCATTTAACATAATGACTCTATGGCATGGATAAAACATATATGACTTTAAAATACTATTGTAATTGTTACCAAGTCATCTAAAATCAAACACTATGCATTCAACCTCAAACTATAAGTTAACCTTCTAGGTTTAAAAAAATAACCATGGACTTTAGCAAATGATTTGACAAACATAATGATGTTTATATAACTATTTCACAATTATATTATCTATAACACCTTGCATTACATTATGTTTATTACCTAAGCACTATACTTAAGTCAAAACACAATAGAGATTATATATAGCCATAATAACCATGGCAAAATCCTACAACTCTACCCATTCTACTAGGTTTACCTTGGGTTGGATGTAGGGTGTTGTGGAGGGCCAAGCCTTCCATAGGGACCTAAATACAACCCATTTTATTTTTATATCCTTTTTCAATTCAAAAATCCATCAAACATAACACACAAGAGTATAAAGAATAACACTGACATGTAATGATAGTGATAATGCCAATAAAGTTGTATATAATCTTCTTCCTTAGTTCAATCTCTCTTTCTTTGATTTCTTCCTACTACTCACTCATAATTCATGCCTCACAACCTCGTACCTTTATTATTTTACATCACCTTATATGACATGAATTTCTCCTCCATTATCGATAAATGAAATTGACTAAAAATATGTATGCCAAAATAGTGCAATAGAACCCTCATTAAGCTACAGTTTGCCACCATTTTTTATGTAGCCAATAACCAAATTCGCATCATGATTTTTGATAATAATAATTGTTAAATAGAGTTAATGAGATATTATAATCCCTAATCATCTCAAAAATTCTCCATGACTAATTAAAATAATTATTATATATCCTTAATAATATATGTATGGATTTTAACTTAATCAAATCTAGCATTGACTCTCATACCTTATGCAAATCAACTAAATGACAAGTCCACCATCAATATTATTCTATGAAATGTCCACTATCAAAAATTCATTTAACATAATGACTCTATGGCATGGATAAAACATATATGACCTTAAAACACTATTGTAATTGTTACCAAGTCATCTAAAATCAAACACTATGCATTCAACTTCAAACTATAAGTTAACCCTCTAGGTTTAAAAAAATAACCATGGACTTTAGCAAATGATTTGACAAAAATAATGATGTTTATATAATTATTTCACAATGATATTATATATAAAACCTTGCATTACATTATGTTTATTACCTAGGCACTATACTTAAGTCAAAACACAATAGATATTATATATATCCATAATAACCATGGCAAAATCCTACAACTCTACCCATTCTACTAGGTTTACCTTGGGTTGGATGTAGGGTGTTGTGGAGGGCTGAACCTTCCACAGGGATCTACATACAACCCCTTTTATTTTTCTATCCTTTTTCAATTCAAAAATTCATCAAACATAACACACAAGAGTATAAATAACAATACTAACATGTAATGATAATGATAATGCCAATAAAGTTGTATATAATATTCTTCCTTAGTTCAAACTCTCTTTCTTTTGTTTCTTCCTACTACTCACTCATAAGTCATGCCTCACAACCTCATACCTTATTTTATTATTTCACATCACCTTATATGCCATTAATTTATCCTCCATTATTGATAAACAAAATTGACTAAAAATATGTATGTCAAAATAGTGCAATAGAACCCTCACTAATCTACAGTTTGCCACCATTTTTTATGTAGCCAATAACCAAGTTTGCATCATGATTTTTGATAAGAATAATTTTTAAATGGAGTTAATGAGATATTATAATCCATAATCATCTCAAAAATTCTCCATGACTAATTAAAATAATCATTATATATCCTTAATAATATATGTATGGCTTTTAACGTAATCAAATCTAGCATCGACTCTCATACCTTATGCAAATCAGCTAAATGACAAGTCCACCATCAATATTATTCTATGAAATGTCTACTATCAAAAATTAATTTAACATAATGACTCTATGTCATGGATAAAACATATATGACTTTAAAATACAATTGTAATTGTTACCAAGTCATCTAAAATCAAACACTATGCATTCAACTTCAAACTATAAGTTAACCCTCTAGGTTTAAAAAAATAACCATGGACTTTAGCAAATGATTTGACAAACATAATGATGTTTATATAATTATTTCACAATGATATTATCTATAACACCTTGCATTACATTATGTCTATTACCTACGCACTATACTTAAGTAAAAACACAAATCTTATGTTAGCATGCTAAAATCATTCATTAATACTTAACTAAGAGTTTATAATTCATTGTCTTTTGAAAGTTTTTATAACTATTAAAATTGATAATAGTAAAAATATAAACATAAATAGTCATGTACAAACTGACTCAGTTAAGTAATAACATACATCTATTATTTATATAAATAATCCAACCAAACATTTTTAAAGAAATATTTATTTATTTATTTACAATACAATGGTAAATCACGTTAAAATTGATAGGTATAGATTTATCAAATCAACTTAACTAATAACATCACCAATAACCAAATTAGTGAAATCATGCAATCACATAAAATTATCTAAAAATACAAAATATCATAATAGAAAACAAAGCATACCCCAACTATCTAACTCAAATAATTTATCACAAAACATGATATTCTAGTGTGGTGTGTGCATGGGTTTATAGTTTCTTTCTCTATCATCCACTAAAATATCCATCTACACCATCCTCTCCAATGATGCTCTTCATCCATTATATTCTAAGGGATGGATCTATCTTGCATCCACCTCACAAAAACTAAGGTAGTTATCCCAAAACATAATTATATCCATAAAATAATGTTATATAATTAACAAACATTATCATAATGGGCAAAGTATAAAAGTAAATTTATCTCATAGTAAACCAATCATCTAAATTAAGTAACATATAACTATCCCATAATCACCATATGACATAAAGATTAATAAAACAATAGTTAATCAACTAAAAACCACAATAATCCATAGATCAAATAGTTTATTCAACTTAAAGATAAATTAGGATGTGATAGGTTTTTACCTTACCCCAAAAGGATAATGTAACTACATAATATATGTAAGGATCATCAAACATATAGGAGTAACATATATAGGTAGATATAATAGTGAGTTACATAGCATGTAATCACACCAGGTCCTAATATGCATGGTGTGAATCATGGAAATTTATAAATAGTAACAATACAAGCTCAACAAGAAATCAAAAACACACAAGAGAACATAAAATCAAATCAAAATACAATGGTCCAAGGAGAGCTCATATAAGGGGCATGTTTAAATGCCACATAATCTAAGGGACATGACATGTTCAAGTTTACATAAAGCGTATAAAGACATGTTCAAATGTCCATATCCAACACACTATGACATATGTAAATGTCATAATAGATAAGCATAAGCATGGGGGCCACAATCTATGGAACATATTCAAATGCTTGAAAAAATAATAAAATGTAAGACAAGAAACTCAAATAAGTGGATAAATGGAAATCATGGAACATAATCAATCAGCATAGACATATCATAAAAGTCCTTGGATATATATGTTAGAAAAAAAATTTAAGCACATAACATATCAAGTACACTAAGAAATATATAAGAATTTATAAAGGTATGTGTAAGTATATAATCTTAGACATGATAATGTAAAAGGTCATAAAATGATATAAAGAGGGTGTATCATGATCAAATAAGCATATTCCCCCAATGTCCAAATGACATGAGTAGAGGGAAGGCCCAACATTCAAAAGTATATAGATCATGTGCATGGGTATGCCCATACCACACTCAAAGGATACATGAAACAAATGTATATAAAGAAATAGATATTATATTATTTACCTACATGTAACTAACAACATAAATTATAAGGATTTAATAGGACATGTAAATACTAAAAATATTTTTGTATTTTTGAACTTTTTATTTTTTTTGGTGTTTTTGGGAATACTTGTAAAGAAAAGATTATCTTATGGTCTCATCCAAATTATGCTCATAGGTATCTCCCCACTATAAACCTAGTGAAATAAATTAGTGGTAATTATAAGGAACATGGATAAGTGTAATACATGGAATTATAGGATCTATAATGTTCTACATATGTATAATAAGACTATGTGGTCATGAAGAGACAATAGGAGTAGGGGTTTGTGGAACCCATCATTAAGTTCCCAGTGGTTTATTCTAAGTAGAAATAATAATAATGTAATTATGTGCCTTGGATATTTTAATATGGTGAATATTAGAATTAGGAACTATATCATGGTTTTTGGATGTTTGTATTGATATCTTTGATTCACATGAATTTGTATGTGCTTGTGTAGGTACCCAATTCTGTTGTGTATGTATTCCCCTCCACATTTTCCATTAAAAAGAGTTTGATAAACTAATGTGTCATTGGTAGGATCAATGTGGGAATGATTAGTCCTAGTAGAGGGCACACTAGGAGAAGTACTTCTACTAGTGGTTGTCTTATATAAAGGTTGATGGACCATGTGTTCCTTAACAGGAGTGCATGGGATGTCTCAACCTTATTAGAATAAATTATTTAAGAAGTGGGGGAAAGGGATCTAGATGTATCTTTATAAAAGGTAATGACCCCAAAATTGGCAAGCTATGTAAGTTTTTTCTTGAGATTGAAACAATCATTATACTTATGCTTGTTAATACCATGTTATGTGAGAAAGGGTTTTCCTTTTACCTTTTCTAATTTTTGTGATATATGGTAGTAGTTGGGTGGAAGTTATTTCATCTATTTATCCAATAGTGAATTTGATATATCATGTGGTTTATCTTGGTAAAAATAAAAATGAAGTGGTTACCATTTTATAGAGATATATGGTTGAATTGTAAGAGGTATTATGTAAGTATGTTCCTTTCTTTTATTTAATACATTTATTATTTGTTTTTTGGTATGCATCATAA
Organism: Torreya grandis; assembly: GCA_037957365.1. Taxonomy (NCBI): domain Eukaryota; kingdom Viridiplantae; phylum Streptophyta; class Pinopsida; order Cupressales; family Taxaceae; genus Torreya; species Torreya grandis. Next base: position 3,726,791 of record JARHVA010000683.1, on the reverse strand, counting down.
AACATAAATAATTTTTTTAAGTGGTTCATGGCCCTTCTTGGGTTATTTATTTTCCTTGAAAGTAGTGTTTGTAATATGTTTGACTTGATGTGGACAAATAGGTAATTTGGTTTTGGTACTCTTTAGATCACATGAATATTCATGTGCATCTCAAAATCAGGTTTTGAATGAAGTAAATGGTTTGTACAATGCTCTTTCTCTAAGTCAAAAAATAAGACTCATGCTAAATATAAATTTCACTTCTAAATATGAGGGGGTATAGTTTAATGAATATAATAAATCCTTAAATCTATTAGCATAGTCTTGAATGGACTCATGCTCATTTTTGTTAATACTTGTAAATGATCCAATGATAAATTAGGTATGAAAATTGGATAAGAACACATCTTCAATTTTTTTAAGGTTGAAAAGGAACCATTTTTGAGTGTATAAAAACAATCAATAGCCTCATGACCTAAACTTGTATGTAAATATTTTAGTAATAATTTCCATATTTATGCCAATTTTCAAAGGATTGCATATATTATTTCAAATGATTTATAGGATCTCATTTACCATAAAAGGAAGAGAACATAGGCATGATAAATGAGGAAGGATATTTATAATTAAAAAAAATCTCTAGTAATGGGTTGGTCCTCTAAGATATATCATTAAAAGTAGCCTCATGGGAGAAAAATTGAAACTTAAGAATAACCATTTATTGTTGAACATATTCCATGGTAATCATTAGAGATAACATATCACTAGAACGAGTTGGTAAATATTTTGAATAATTACTTATAGGTTTTAATTTTCCATCCATATGGACATAGGAATAATAGGATCCTTACCACGCTCATTGTATTTTAGGATTAGATCATCATGTGGTTTGTAAACATTAGGTAGAGGGATATCCAATTTGTATGACAATTCAAGAGAGATAATTATACCAATTTGGATATAATGAAGGTTAATGCAATCATTATTTTAAATAACTTAATTTATTGGATTGTTATTAAATACAAGAGGGATAGAAGATGTACTTTATTTATTTTCATATATAATTGGAACATGTTTTTTAGTAAAAAATGTAAAATAAGGAGAAAGAGGAATGTTCTCCATTTTGATTGAAATATTATCGTAGTAATGAAATATGGAAGCTTCATTTTCAATTTTGAACTCAAAATAAAATGGGGCAGAAGATATAATATCAATTTATAATTTAGGTACATTATTGTTATATGATATAGGGACATTATCATAACTATAATTTGAATCTTGAGTTTCCTTTTTTTTGTTAGATTCCAACTTTTTACCAAAGCTTAAATCAGTTTTGGGGCACAATAGGAGTGATGTAGGGGCATCAAGAAATTTGTATAAATTTGATTAAGTGAAAGTGTATCAATTTTTATAACATGTTTTTAAATGGAATTTAGTCTTTTTAAAATTATTTAGGTGTCTTATGTTGAGTATTCATTGGCTTGGGATATTTTCTTTCCAAAAACCTTTATTTGAAAATTTGAATTTGAGTAAGTATGTTTAGGGTATTTTGGTTTGTTGTCAACAAAGTCATGTTAGTAAGTGTTATTATAGGGTCCCAAGTGAGTGTAAGAGGTTTTATAAAGTTACCTCACGTATAAATCATGAATAAGGTGTTAAAACCAAGAAAAATGAATGTAAAGGTCTTTAAAGGTAGTTGCTAATAAAATAGTTATCAAGGTAGTTTCATGTACAAAATGAGTTATTGGTTTCAGTAGAGGTGATAGCATAGTAGAATATAAGCCAAGTTAGGTAGATGGGTGATTATTAGGAATTTATAAGTATTTTTTGAAGGTATAGGTATAGAGGGATATGGAGTGAAGATAATAGAACCTATACTCTACCCATGGTGGCAGTATTGTCTATGTAAGGAGAAAGGAATAATAGATAATAAAAAGTTTGAAATGATATATATATATATATATATATATATATATATATATATATATATATATATATATACATATATATATATATATATATATATATATATTACTCTTAGTTTTTGAGTTCATTTTAAAAGTATTGAATCTCTTGAAACCTCTAAAATAGTATTTCTGAAATACAAGTTAAAAAGTGAGTGTTACAAGACTTTGTTAGAGTTCCATAGGTTTGATCTTTGAAAACTAAAAATTATCAAAGAAGGAAACATATTAAATATAATGTTGTGTGTATTATTATTTAATTAAGTGGAATCCTTGTATTTAATATGTATATAAATTATGGTCATTACTACAAGAACTGGAGTTCTAGTCATTAAACTGTTAGCATTCTATTTTCAAGATACAGTCAGGGTATCTTTGTATTTGATCTCTATAATTGATTATGATAATGAAAGGAGGTTAAAAAATTGTGAAGATAATATTGGAAGACATAAATAAGTAATTAGATCATTTAATGAGTATTTAAAGCATCAGGTGAGTTTATCAATGTTTTAATCCCCTATTCAAGCTTACATAGTCAGACTGTGTTTTAAGAAAATTGAAGAGTTGTTAATCCAATGATAATATGAGTTATTGGGGAGAAGCTTGATCATGGATAAGATGGTGAAAATAACCTTGGAATTTTTTTTGAATAACATTTGGTAAGTTAATGTTCATTGAACCCTGTATTTGCTTCAACATAGGTTGACTTTGTTATGAAAACTCTATTAAACTCATGTATAAAAAGTAATTTATAATTAAAAATGAAGATATAAAGGTTGATAAAGGTGCCTAGGTATGTGACATACCTTGGAGAGGTTTTGGAAACGTTTTTAAACAATAAATATTCAAGCAAGTCCATTCAGAAGGATCTTAGGCCTAATCAAAACCCTATAAACCCTAGTTTAGGGTTCAACCTTCAAAGTGGAATAACTGATAGTTTAACTAGTGAAATGTGATTAAAATTAGTTGTTTGGTAGATATTTATATTTGGAAAGATATTATGAATATTCCAAACCTATATGGACCATATTTTGAGGACTGTGTGTTAATCAAGTATAGGGAGGCCTAATTAGGTTTATACAAGTGTTGGAAAAGGCATCCAGAGGAAGATTTGAGTAATGAAACTTATTTAGGAGGTATAAGAGGATAAAGGGTGACTAAGAAGATGTTTATTTTCATAATATTACATATTACTAATCCATAAAATGTAAAATACCCAAAATAGGCTATAAGGTTAAGCTAAGAGGGTAGAGTTACTTAAGGAGTTGAAAATTTTAGTTTGATGATTGTGTAATTTGATAAGAAGATCAAAGGATAGAGTTAGCATTGAGATGAACCTAAGATCCCTGATTTGGTTCAAGGAACCTAAATCTTGTTTGGATTTAAATGACCATGTGGAATGAAGACTAGCAAGAGGTTGAAGGAAAGGGGTGAATGAGTGAAAAGAATGATATGAATGGATGAGTGACAAGTGTTTATAGGTTTCAAGGACAAATTAAAAGGAAAATAATTCAAAGATACTTAGAGTATATATAGGTCATGTAGGTCAAAATACATAAAACCTTGTAAAGGAAGTTGACAAATGAAGAATATTATGAAGATTGAAAGTAACAATTTGAAATTTCAAGTTTAGAGTGAGGTTATAATAGAGAATGTAAAAGGTTTCTGCATCAAGGAGGCCCAGTCTCCTAACAAGGTAAGACTAGAGTTCACTTACATAAAATTATAAGTTATAAATACTTATCAACTTGGTGGAAATCCATATCTACAAAAAGAAACTAAATCTAAAGTAAAAAACTTAGACTACTATAGTAATTGAATCAAAACCAATCAGCAAGATCTCTAAAGAAGGAAGATCTAGACTATATCTCATATTTTTACTACTAAAACATGCCTACCCCTACTATAAAGTAGGGATTCCATCACCCGTTGAGTTTTTTCATTAATGGAATTTATAGCATCCAATTATAATATTTTTGCTTCCATTTTCCTACCTTTTCTCCCTTTCTTACTATAGTTAAGAGTCTTTAGTTCACATGGATGTTGAGCTATCAATAGAGTCTCCTTAAAAACTAGATCTTCATCTTCTTATACCGAAGCTTTCTCTTCCTCTTTTAATAAATCCTTTTAATAGGAAATTTCTACTGAAAGATAAGCTTTGGCTTTAGTCTTTGAACCAAAATTCTATATATTCTCAACCTCTTCTAAATTGGGTATGGAGGGTTGCCATGACTTCACATCTTAGAGATATTTTTATTCCTACAGTTCCTCATTTTCCTTAAAATAATTATAAATTGCTTGAATTAATGAATAAGGATGCTCAATAGACATGGTTTTTATAGGGGTTAACAAACTTTGAACTAGATCTTTATTTTTACAACCAATCTTTCTAACCCATTTCTTTATAATAGTTACATGGGAGTATTTAAAACCTATCTTATGTTAGGAATCAATCTTATGATTAGCTTGATTGTATTTTAAACATTTAAAGGGAAGTCCTTCATATTTAATATACTAAGACCAAATTCTCAAGGAAGAATAAATCTAAATGGAATGGTGTAAAGGTTTGGATATATCAATCATTACACATACCCTTAAAAAATTCAAATTAGCCTCAATGGATTCATGAATTTTAACAAAATAACCTAGTTTACTAACCAGTTCTTGAAAAGACTAAGATATTTCAAGAATAAAGGAAGATTATAAAATCTTACCCAAACTATATATTTAGATATAACCTCAGTATCTGCATCAAAAAAGGGTCTGCTGGACATAAAAAGACCCATTGCTTACCAATAAACCATGGCCTATTCGAGCACACAAAATCTCTATCTTCCGTAGATTGAAACAAAATCAATAAGAAGCCATTTGACAAATTTTTAAGAGTATGGGGTTTTAAATAAGGCCAAGTACCTTTCAAACATTACAAAAACATTTCCCATGAAGGGAGATTTTAAATAAACCTAACAATTAAATAATTCTTTCCCCTATACAAACAAATCACTATGAGCTATGAATCTAGAATTTTCATTATAGGAAAATTTTAAGAAGAAATTAATGGAATATCACCTAGGAAAGCCATTTACTACGTTCCATTTTTTGACACTTTAGCTTCTTCATTCCCATTCAAACCATCCACCACATCTTTATCTTCAAGCATTTCCTCTTTTGGATAAATCTAACTTAAGGGTACAAGAGAAGGGTTTAAATCAAGATGAGCTTTGAGAATATTTTATTTTAAGAATAACCCACATGAATGCGAAGGGTTAGAAACAATTTTACATCTAAAATACACCAGAGCCTTGGTGGAAACCCTTGCTAACCCTTTTGAAGAAATAGGCACCCACTACCTTGGAGAGGGACCTTTATTATTCTAGCCTTTATTTTCATCCAAAAATTCTATCCCTAAATGTTGATCAAATTATTTTAGGGAGATTTTCCTTGAAAAATCCTAAGGTGAGGATAAACAATTTTAGAATTGATCATTTTTTAATTTACTCTAGCCTCTACCTAGACCGATCCTATCCTTTGAAATTTTCACTCCCAACCCTATGCCATTAACCACTTCTTATACATAAAAATAACCTTTTTGACCACTATTCTATCCTATCTCCTACATCTAGACTATAACATCCTCTGTTACTACTACTAGACTACCACTGGAGACCTATGCTTGGTGAAAACCACCCACCACTACCATTGCCTATTAACTCCCATTCTTCATTAGAATTTTTTGACTTACATTTATTATCAGAATAGATGCATTCATCCATGCTCCTTATTCATTCAAATACTGAGTTGCCATATTGTTACTTTAATTTGGAAATTATTTCATTTGGAAACCTTTAATAAATATCTTTTTATTTAACTTGAATTGGAAGAATATTATAATAACATGCATATACACTCCTTTGGATAGTATTATAATTTTCATCTTTCCAATCTAAAATAATCAGAAGAGAAGTAGTACATGCATTTATGTCTTTGAGATCTAGAGAGAGAGAAATAGTTTCACTAGTTAAATTTGAGTTATTTAAAGAAGTAACAAGATTTTCCACATTGTAATTACTTTTTAAATAAGTCACACAATCAAATTATTCACTATTTACATCATTTGAAAGGGAAGAGAAGCATTCAATTTTTGGGTCATATTGAGAATTTTTGCATGTAACATTTTTAATTTTAACATCATAAGTGCTAATTTATTTCATGTTTATTAGATCATATTTATGTGATGCACTAACAAAATTGATTATTTATAAATTTTTAGGCCTTTCATTATTAGAAACATGAGAAATAAGAGAATCAGTCTCCTCATATTTATATTTAAGAGGGACATAATCACACTCATAACCATACAAAAACATGATATGATTGTCAACATATTCATTTAGATTTGTATTTTCATCATTATTTTTTAAAATTAGAATAGTTATAATAGAATTAGGAGGATTGAGAAATTTTTAAATATCCCATAAGATCCTCATATGCAATACATTAGTCATCAGGAATACTAAACCAATGATCCAAAAAATGGGGTTTTGTAGATCTTGTAGTAGAAGTAAACATGTTTAAGAAGGCTATAAATTTGGATGCAACCATAGAGAGGAGAATAATAATGCCTAGAGAAAAATATAATCAAGCATTACTTAATTTATTCTCATCTAATAAAATAGATTTTGAAAATAAATACAATAATCTAAAAAAGAATTTTTGTAGAAGGAGAAACCGTAAATTCAATTTAGCATTTGGTTGAAATAAGAATAGAGGTCATGTTCACCAAATTTATAACCCTATATTGAGATGGGTCAATATAGTATGAGGGTTATGAATATATAAATGAAAAAGTAAAAACATGATAAACATATATATATATATATATATATATATATATATATATATATATATATATGTATGTATATATATATATGTATGTATATATATGTATATATATATATATATATGTATATATATATATATGTGTGTGTGTGTATATATATATATGTATATATATATATATGTATATATATATATGTATATATATATATATATGTATATATATATATGTATATATATATATATATATATATATATGTATATATATATGTATATATATATATGTATATATATATATATGTATATATATATATGTATATATATATATATATATCTGTATATATATATATATATATATCTGTATATATATGTATATATATGTATATATATGTATATATATATATATGTATATACATATATATGTATATGTATATATATATGTATATATATGTATATGTATATATATATATATAACAGGCTAATTAATTTCTAAACTTAGATAAAAAATGTTTTAAATTTAAATGTTGAGATATGATAAAAATAGAAAGTATGGACATTGATTGATATTTTAGTGAATTAAAAATAAGATTTCTTAGTTGGTTTATTGTGATCGTGTGGATCTAGGTGAAATAAGATATAAGTGGATTGGATTTAGATCATGGAATAGTCATCAAATTTTAGAATTTTACATTCTATGGCCTCAGACACTTACATAAAATATACATGGTTGCATCGATGTTATTGTTTGAATTTGAAATATGTGTCTAATAAAAAATATTAACTAGATCTGAGTGCAACCACCTATAAACTTTTGGTTTTTTATCGTCTTTTCTCTAATGCCTTCAGATCTTGTGTACAAATTATCACTATTTTTCAAATGATCAAACCCTAGATTCCTCACCCTTGGAGTGACTATTTTAAAATGGGTTAGTGATCCCATGGTGTTGAGCTACCCCAAGGACCCATCTATAAATAGGCACTAACTATACTCCAAAGAAGGGTTCATAATTATGTATTTATCCCCTACATGTTATCTTGTATGTGTATTAAGATGCAATGTGTGAGAAGTAAGTACATAGAGTGACATAGATTATAACTTTGAAATTATGGATCATGGAGTGATAATTTAGTACATCATAACTATAGATGGGTTGTCTCTATGATTGATTTTGAAATATGAGAGAATATGGAAGCTTTTCTCACTTGAATGTTTGATTGAGAATAATTTATAAGTTGACTTGTGAGTTTTTAGGTCTATTCTAGGTGAATAATGAGTGATAGTTGATCTTTTATATATACCAATCCATTTTGGAAATATCTCACATTAAATCACTTACGTCAACCATAAAGATATGTTTTATTTGTAAATTTGATGACTTCATGACATTGGATACTTAGTTTGACATAGGAAAATAGAATCAACATATGCATCTAGCTAAGACACAAGTGTCTGAGAAGATATAAATTATGTATAGGTATAAAAATTATAGAGGATGATAATAAGTAGGTTTATAACATTTTAAGCAACATAAAAGAATAGTTCATCAAAATAACATATGATCAGACTTTACATAATAAATAATCACAAGAGACAAAAAATGTAAGAATTTCAACATAAATAAGGTCTTATAACTCTAGGGTACATCCATGATAATTAATTTCCATGTATACAAGGTTGAGGTGCTATATAATTTAAATCTAGTTTCTATAGTATTTGAATAAAATTTTCCACTTGCTAGAGGTGTTCAATTAAAGTGTGTAAGAAAATAAGAATATAATTTAAATAGATGATTTAAAATTAATCTATATAATGTATGAAAATTCATTCATAAAATGTATAAATGTGATAGGTTCATTAGTGAGCCTAGAATGAATCACTCGCCACTCAAAAAGAACCACCATATACTCTAAAGTAGTATTCAATTTGTCCTATAACTAAAATTGGTCCTAATTATATAAAATATTGAGATTAATATATTATATTTTAATTTTATCTATAATATTTTCAATTAAATAAAGTGGATACCAATTCATAATCATGATATTTTTCATATTTGTTATTAGACACTTTGAAATGTTTGTTTTTACTAAGTCTTTGTATACATGACTTGTGCATAGATAACTGACTCTTTCTTGCACTCTCTCGTAATCATTATAATATTTATGTTCCCCACCTTCCTAAATTTTCATTGATCTACATAATATTTCCATATTATCTACCTAAATAAGTTATCATGTTACATAAATTATCATTTGATCTCAAATCATTATTTCCTACTTTATGAATGGTTTCAAACATAATTAGATGGATATAGTTATTGAAGCCATCTACCTTGGCCAGACTCATCTTCATGCCATTAAATGACTATTTTAATATATTCAAATCCTTCTTATTGGTTAACTTATATGTTTTAGATGTTGGTTCAGAGGAAAATTACCCCAAAAGTTAATTATTTATACAAATCTAGATTAAGGATTTTCCTATGTAGAACCTATCTATAAATGACTTATATATGACTTACAAAATTATGGATTGATGATAACCAACCTAAATATTCCAAATATGAAACCACTCAAAGGATCAAGTGCTTATCCAAGTCTGAATAACATTTCAAGGTCAAAATTACATGTTTTCAAGTGTTGAAATCTATAGATAATATTCCACAATATGATAGTATTACATTAAATTCACACACTCAATTAGGTGGTATAAATACATACATTTTGAGGGATATTTTAAGAATTAAAATGTAGGAAAAATTTATCCATATAGTGGGGAGTAGTTTAAATTATAATGACTAATCATTTATAACCTATTTTTATAAGTCACATTAATATCAAGAGTGAAATATAGGTGTTTGATTAAAATAGAGATTTTTGTGGAAGTTAAAACATGTTTTAATATACACTATCCATTTTATAAACATAGGTGAGATAATCCAAACTATCATTTATTTGTGCATCTCCCTTGAATAATATGACATAGTGTAGATGAATATGGCTATGACATACATCCATGTAGAATTGGACTTGACACAATAATTTTCACAACCTATTTATCAGTATTAATCAACACAAATCCCATGTAAAGCCATTTTTTATAAATTCAAATTATCACATACCTAAAAATATTATAAAAAAAGTCAAGTACTTATCTTTTAGATTATTTTTATAATTATTAAACTATAATAAATGAGTTATACTCTACCGTTACAATTAGATTTGATTAATTTATACATACATTAAATAATATTATTAGAATCAATGTTTTAGGTTATTTAGACTACCAAATTGTAAACCGATTAAAACATAATGGTGAACCTGATCCTTGTCCTAGACTTATAAAACACTTGGTTTTGTTATACTATGCTAGGGTTTTAGATTTCTATAATTAATTGTCATTTTGGATTGAGTTTATAATTTCCTCTCATAATTAATATTTTTATCCTAGGGTTTCAATTATTCAAACCTTAGTTTTATTTCTTAAGGACATTCAGACCCTTTATTTCTTTCAAGTTTTTATTACATCTTTGTAGGTTTTCAAGATTCACATAATTAACTCAATATATTCATATGAATTTATAACTGCATGATGCATTATTACACATAAATAGATCACATTTGAGGAAAAACATGAGCCCTTGATTGACAATAATATACCTTTTATATGTATTGATTACAAAGTAAGTGTTAGGTTACTAAAACTATTTATACTATTCCTATGTTTACACCTATGATTACACATGTGATTCCCACCCATGGTGTGGAAGGAGCACAAGTTTTTTTCTTATATTTCTATGAGTATCCCTAAAAACACAATTTCATAGATTATAAGGTTATTACTCATGTAACACCATCCACTATTACATAGTTTTCTATTCATATTACTTATATCCTTATGCAAATAGTTCTTAATCTTCAGATTAAGGTCTTAAAATTGAATCAAGGTTATTCTAGAGTGGGACATTCCATTAGTTATTAGTAATTATTACATAATTAATTAGCCTCTAATATCTCATCCTATCATTTATCTATAATATTTGAATCACATAAGATTACCTTATATGATGATAAGGGTGATATAAAACAACACCTTCAAGCCATTCACACAACATATTTGGACTATGTGTCCAATTGTAAGTTATTCGATAAGTTGTTTCCATAAAGTCTCAAAGGATATGATTTGTCTTAGTTTTATGACCTCCATTTTCAGTTTATCCATACCTTGATATTTTATCTAATAAGTTTTTATCACAATTTTTAATCAACATGAATGAGAAGATGTAACATTCCACCTCAAAACCAACCTTAAATTTATTTTCAAAGTTGTGACATGATGTGCAGTCACTTTAGTACTTTATATTATGTACAGTCCTTTATTTTAATCAATTATCTCCAAATTTAAAAGTATATTAATACAAATTTTGGGTTATAGGCCCTCTTATATTACACTTATGTTGATTAACTTAATCAATTTCTTACTTGAAATCCACCTAAGGGCCTTATTCTACTTTTCATAACATGACTTACTTTATATGTCAACATCTTGATCTTATACATCTTTCCATATATGGGGCTTCCTTAATTTTCTTGAGAGGTCTCAAAAATAATTCTTCATAATATATTTTAGTCAATCTTTCCCCACATTTATCAACTTCTGATAATCACACCATTACATAACTTTACTAGTTTTGGATTTGTTACCAACTTTACATCCAACATCCTTGCCTTATTATCAATAAATATAAGGTAATTAATTTGTGAAATATTTAGTGAATAAAAATAACTTAAATTTTTATCCAAGATAACATATTATTGTTGAACTTTTTTACTTTAAAATTCCATTGCTATTCTCCTATAAAATCAAGTACAATCAAGATTTTTAGACACTTAACTACATTTATTAAGTACCAATCCTAATAGGATGGTTTATCCTTATATTAATTAAATGTGACAATAAATTACTCATTATCATATGAAAACCTTGGTAAATACACCCAACCTATTTACATTATGTTTCAATGCTCAAGGTTTTACCAAATCAACTTGTTAGGATTATAGGTCTCATAATTACTTTACTCAGGTCTATGGAACACAATATCAATACAAGATTGAACTTATTATTTATTTAGAGAGTTACCTTTCATTATTTATCAATTTCTCTACCACTTAATGTGATATTACTGAGCATTACTAACGTTATGCTAACTACCATGTTTATAACCTAGTAATAACAGTCTCCCCTAATAATTTAACCAAGTGAAATTGAAAAATATTGTAACTTTATAGGCTAAACAAGACATTTTAAAATGGAATTTATAGTTTCAATATAATTCTCTTTCATATCATAATAAATACTTTTTATAGTAGACTAACAAAAATATTACATACCAAGACTTGTTAATGACCCAAAAATGTTTGTACCATGTTAGACTTTTCCTTCATTTAAGCTATTATTACCTATAACAACTAATGGATGCCACTTAGTAAGGGTGATAATGATATTCTCATATTTATACCACTTTTAAATACATAAATATAGCCCTAAATCCTAGACCCAAAATGTAAGGAAGAGACGTATTCTTCCAATAATTACCTAGTACAAGGTCAAAAGTGGAATAATAGGGTTTATAGTAGAAACATGCCATGGTAGATCATTACCATAAAAACATTAATATTAAAATTTCAAAATTTTATTTATATTAATAAACAACATTATTTACCAATACAAGAGGGTCTCAATACAAAGTGACAAATGCTTAGAAACATAATGTACATCTAAGATACAATTCATGTATAACCATCATATATGTCTTATCACCTTTATTTCACTCATGCCACTTTTTATTTTAAATACCAAGTTATTTATATTAGATAATAACATTTTGTGTTAAGTGAAATAAAATCACTAATATGTCTTAAAAGATCAACATGCCATTATTTAAACACTTTTCTCTTATATCATTAGTATTGATTATAGGCTACTAGCTTGATAATATTTATTCCATGTAGTCAAGATTCAAGCATAATAAAAGAATATCCTTGATTTATTATAAGGATTGAACCTTACCACCAAGATCACACAATATCTTAGGAATCACCTTTTGATACTTATACATACTGAAATATCAATAATATGCAAGTTAAAGAAATACTAAAACTAAGATCAAAAGTGGGGATTCCATATAATACTTTGTTCTATATACTTAAAAAACCTCCCACCACTAGGAAAATAATCAAATACTTACTTTTTTAGGTATTAAAATATGGTATTAGACACTTTTAACTGTCATTTATGACCTACCTTCACCTACATGGATAGTGAATACATATATGACTCTTATTTACCATTATCTCACATCTGCATGCTATCTATGGGTCCAATCCTTCTAATTTACCATTAGTCACCTCAATAACTCCCTAGTCTAAAAAAATTAGTTAAATATCATACTCAAATATATCCATATTATCAAATCAATGTTCTTGACTTTGAGACAAAAAATTTAGACTCAGATAGTACCATCCAAACATGATGCCTTCACCTAAAAAATGGTCATATTTCAAAATCAAATTATTTATATATGTCATCCAATCTTCTTATCATGTCAAAGGTGTGATAAACTACCAAAATAGACTCATAAATAAAAATAAAGACTAAGATTATTATGCATCCATCACTCATTTGGTACACATTTATACACTATTGCACATTAAGAAAAATGACCACATTACTCTCAATTTGAAAATTGGTCACTAGGATTATTCATTAACCAAGTCAGAAGTACACTAAGCCAAGTTAAATGAGAATAATTTCAAGTGTTGAAGTTATATCACTAGGTTCATTCATATAGTAAAGGAGTACAATTACACATTTACATGAATGGGAAGAACTATGTGTGGCTGGAATTACATATTCAATCTATTAGATATATACGTAGTATTTTTCCATCAATGGAAGTGGTTGGGGTTAGCTCAACCCATTACACTTCCCAAGTTTTAACAAGTTTTTACTTCTTCTTATGTATACATAGGGTTTTCGATTAAGGATTTTTTTGAATATTTCACACATGATCTGACCTAAGGATTGCACACAAATATAAAGGATAAACATACCACATACCTATGTCAAAATAGAAAGTAAAATATGCAAAAACATATTTTCCCAATTTAAAACATAGCTTTAGATGTTACCAACCTGACCCTAACGATATCATTTGGGCACAAATAGAGATACAAAACATAGATAAGTGAATTACAGTCATAATTTCTATCTACCTTGTTATCTTCCACCTATCTCATTTAAAACAAATATAGGTAACTACTAAGTATCTTATCTCTCTTAGTATTTTATAAATTTATAAATTTCCATTGTCAAAAAATTTATATAATTTTTATTAAGATATATAATTAATTTTTATACATTTTTAAATATTAACATACAAAGTTTCTATCTTGATTAGTGTTATAAGTCAATCATAATTATGTTAAAACATACTGGCGAACTTGTATATTTATTTAACATTTCCAAACCCTAGGTTTCCCTTAAGGTTTCATCCCATTTTATATGCTTTTCAGATTTTCTACCTCAAGGTTTGATTTTTAAACCCAATTCTTAATTATTTCCACCTCCCTAGGTACAAATATGATGATTTATCCCATTTTCCTTAAGGTTTCATGTTCATCCTCCTATGAAGGCCTAGTCTATGGTTGTTACCTTTTTGGTAAATATATGATTCCAAATAGTTCTATTTTTCAAATACACTAAATTTTTATTAATTGTTTTGTTTGGATAGAAAAAATATTTTTACCAAAATACCATATCAATTTTCATGAATTTGTGATTTAATATTTTTAAGAAATTTTCATCTAGAGGGTGAATGGTGTTGGGTTTTTTATCTATAATTATATTAATCAAAAACCTCTTTTTTGAAAAATTCCTCAATGTTTACTTCGAATGGTGGCTATTCATTTTTCACATTGTATGATGGATATAATGGATATTCATAGTGTATATTTTATAATTCAAGAAATGATTGTAATGAAATCGATCAAATTCATGTACAATAAACTAAGGTTGAAATTAATGATGATGAATTTTTAAATTTCCTTAGCGATACATCTTCTATGAATGTGGAGTCAAAATTTCTCCCATATGTGCTCTAATTAGTCCCTCATTAAGGTTGTGATAACTACCATACTTATATTATGGAGGTCAATGTTTTCACTATCCAAAAAAATAAGGTGACCCATCCTATAGTACAAAATGGAGGGCATTAAAATGTTTCTCATCCCCCCCCCACAACCCATGCATATTATTGATGGTTTATGCATGCATATAGAATCTAAAATTATTATAATGAACATAATAATGAAAAAAAAAACATGAGTTCCTTATTGATACTAATTTTTACATTTAGAGACACTAAGTATATTTTAGGTGTTCAATATACTACTATAGCTACTATTCATACATTTACACCTATATTTACAAGTGTTATGCTTACCTAAGAATGGGGAAACACAAATTATATCTTATATTATTATTCCCATTATTATGTAATTAACTTATGCTTATCCCACAATGACTACACATATCACAACATCAACCTTGGCTACTACATCTTCCCTCAAGCATACTTTTTTAGATTTTTAGGCTAAGGTGTTGTATTTAAAGAAAGGTGCTTATATATTTAGAAATTATAGAGATTCAAATGTTTTGTCCATAATCCTCTAGCCCTAAATATTTCATCCTATCCTTTAACCATGGGTTGTATAGCACCTAAGATTATATTTTTTGATAGTAAAGGTGACCTCGAGTAAGACCTAAGTTCCTTACATGTAGCATGCTTGGACTATGCATCTAAAGGTAAGTTATTGACAAAAATATTTCCAAGGAGTATAAATTATTATAAATTAACATGGTTCTATAATATTATTTTTCACTTAGTATGGAACTTTAACCCTTTGGTTTAATAGTATCTAACACATTTTTGAGTCAACATTAGTGAAAAGTTTTCTTATGCTCATATTTATAAAATTAGGAAACAACCCAATAAACCTATTTATGATTATGTGTTGCATTATAATACTATGTTCTCTAATGTGGAAAATCATATGCCTCATAATGAGTTACAACACATATTGAAGAAAAGTTTTCTTGATCCATTACATGAATCAATCATGTTGAGGTAGTTTTAATATTTTGACCATTTATGCAACACAATCAAGGACTGTGACGTTAATCTCCTTACCATGAATAGGATTTAGTATATCTATATTACTCCTAATAAAAGGTCTTAAGAAAAGCAATATATTAAGTGAAAGGTAATAATTAATGAAGTAAAAAAACATAATGAAGATGAAAAATAAGAACCCTTTTCTATTCCCTTTCAAAACCATGATATGTAATAAAAATGAGAAATTTAGAAGTATATATGACTAATAATATGCTTAATTATAACTATTAAAAAAGATCCAAAGTAAAATTATATTCAGGTAAACAAATAAACATTAAAATGGTTTATTTATAAAATGTCATATGCTCAAAATAGAACATATACAATAGGGAGAGATTTTCACAACTAAAACATCCAAAATAACATACATGATTAATATTATCACCAACATTCCAAATTTAATAGATTTAGAAGATAGTTTTAATGTTCTTTTTGGAGGTATAGATTCCACCCTAGTTGGGCAAAGGATTGTTTAGGTCCTCTACTCAAATCTAGTCCAACATGGGAATGACCCTAGGCTATGGGTTACCTAATATTGGGTCAGACCTCTAGGATTTTATTAATGAGGCTAGATCCTCAAATTGTTCATTAAAGTGCTCACCTAAGGCATAAATAGGTTGGGATGAAAAGATTGAAGGAATTGCTTGAAGTAAATCTACACTAACATTTGGTGATGTACCATGAATTTAGTTATCCACTCATAAGCTTGAAATTCCACATACTAATGGACTAAACACTACCAAATAGTCATATTCATGAGTCATATGCATGAGTATTTAATATGGAGGTTTTTAGATGAATGGAACACCAAGGCTATGACAAGTATGTTTGTTATAAGATAATCACTATCCATGACACACTTCAATACTCCATTGTCTATTCTTATACACTCTACTTGACCTACACAAGACACTTTATTGACACCTAGGATAACAAGGACCTAGAATGGAAAGAAAATTATCACATTTGCATGTCAACAAACATGAATGCATTAGAATGTCACCATGAAAGAGCTACAAAGTCTATTATTCAATCCAAAGAGATGCAAATGTATAATATATGGTAGAGTATACTCATACAAGCCTTCAGAGATCTTTTTACAAGGCTTTGAATCCTAAATATATAACATAATAGGATGAGAGAGATGGGGAATATGCATGAGAGAGTGGAGAAGGGGTCATAATGACAAAGATCATGTAGCTTATTCAATCTCCTCATTTTATTAATTCCATTATATTCTTTTTTGGCATGATGGAGGGTGTAAAAATCAAGACCAATTGTAGGAAGTAATCCCCATTACCGCATGGATGCTTCTTGAGCTCCTTGATATTCCTTCTAACATTCCTTGTGCAGTCATCATTCTACCATTACTTGTAAATCTTGAATATAAATTTATTATAGATGAAACCCAATCACCCCATTGGTTTTCATATAGTCATGATTTCATTGAAGATATGAAAGGCTAGGAATTTTTATCATAAGATGTGAAACCTACATCTAGAAGCTCTCAAAAATATTTATAGAGCTTTAATGGCATTAAATGGCTTTGCAAAGTCTATTACTAGTTATCCAAATCATGTTTGATCTTGAATTTATGAATTTTACCTACTCAAGGTGGTGAGATCCTTTATCTAACATGCCTACCTTCATGGCATCCTCTGGTATGACCTTGGTCAAATTTTCTCTCCATTGAAGGTCTTTAGCTTTCAACCTTTAACATGGACCATAGATTCTGATCTGGGCTTTCCACATTTTGCCAATTGTCAAATATTCATTTATATCATAGGATCTTGCTATCATATATTTGAATTCTTGACCTCATATGCACTATATATATTTATCTATATAAATAAATTCAATTTGTTTATCTTCTACCAAATTAATGTAGTTGAGACACTTGGCAGCTTCTCATTTGCTCTTAGGACCCGTTAACCTTTCTACTCACTTCTCATTGTTAGATCTTTCTTTTCAACTTACATGTGCTCTATCAATATATTTGGGCCTACTGGTCTTGTTAGTTAATGCACACCATTATATCTATTATGAGCTTGCGAGATCATACCACATTTTAATTCTACATTCATGCTAACCTTTTGACTTGATGCTCACTATTGATGTTTAATGTATGATCAAATGCATGTTATTAGATATTTGGGACCCACTAACATCGATTATATCATTTTTCATTATTATATTTGATCTTAGATCTTGATATTTGAAAACTTGTCACTTGTGCATTCATTTTGGGAATATTTGAATTTTAATAGATATTTCATGAGGCCCATATTTGATGCCCTTGTGCATGTTTCACTCTGTAAGTCTAACTTTGAAGCTTTATATCTTGAGATATCAAGCTAATCAAGACACTAATTTTTTATATGATGATCTTGGCACAAATAATGTCTTATCCATACAATATTTTTTTCTTGAGAGGCTCCTTAGGTGCACTTATTAAATACACAAACAATCAAACCCATCCATTTCTTCATGACATATTGATGATGGTCTATATTTTCTAGCTTGAGTTAGTCATTTTTTATTTAAAAAAAGGACACCATGGGACATATAAAATTAATCTAAGGTAATGTTAATCAAAGCTTTTAATGATATGGGTTGATATTTTGTTGGTGGGGCCAAAATGTTAACATTTCTGGTGACCCTAATGGCTTGACCAACCTACTGGTCATAGAATATAGATACTTTCATGATAATATGACTCAATAAATAAGCATATGATAATTAATCTCTAGATTGAATTGCACTCTTGACACCTTAGAGACTTGTAATAGAAACAAGAGACACATAGACAAGGAAAGGAAACAAACCTAACACTAAATAATAAACCTAACCACTAAGGACAAATAGAGGAGATAACTAAATAATAAGACACAACCTAAAAACTTATGCAAATCCCTTATTTGGACAAACAAACTAACTAACAAAATGACCTAAACTTTGATTTCATTCCCCCGAGATCAAATTGGAATGTGTTCTGATCATTGTGGTACCTTGATGTGGAGTTATCACATGATGATTTGTGTAAAATTAGACTTTAGCCAATGTGTGACATAACCTCCATCTATAGCTAACACTCTCTTCATCACTTGGGAAAGTGGGATAACCATCTAGGTCTATACATATGTGCATGGGTTGAGTATGAGGGTCAAGAATTAAATCATGCTCCTCTTAAACCTTCCTATCTTGCATCACTAACCTCATCTCCTCTCTAGTCAAGAACTGAAACTAATTCTACTCTTTGGGTTTAAGATCATCTACCATCAAAGCATCCTCAACAAGATCTTACTCTTTAAGCTTTTACTGGTGCAGAGGTGAGATATCTAATTTTATGAAAAATTATTTTAATTCATCCCAAAATGACATCTTATCTTGGTTAATAAATAAATCATAAGGTTCATTTGAACTTATACCATCTATCTACAAGTCACCAAACTGATTACTCACCTTCCTCACTTTGACAAGGTCATCATAAGGTTCTTGATTATCTAAAGTTTTCTCATCCTCATCCCCAATGTAAAGTGGTAACTCATCAGTCCACTCAAGTAGAAGCTCTTATTAAATTGGTACCTCTTGTGTTGCATTGATTACCTCAATTGAAAAATTGGCATGATGTTTAGCTCTATCACTCAAATTTGCCTCACTAAGTTGCTCAATCTCACCCATGAATTCCAAACACAAGTGCTACCATTGGTCTTTCAATGGATTCTTGACTTTAGTACCAACATCATCATCATGGATGATTCCATCTAATTGGTTTATTATGAAAATATTAGCTTGTGTTTCATTTGGCTTAGCTTCATCATTATTATATTGTAGTTGTCGTTTATCATATAAATTCTACTCATGCTTACCCTTTGATCCATTAGAGTGCATAGGGGTCCCAATCTAAATATCCTCTTCATAAAAACTAGAAGTGTACTCTTAAAGGTGACCTTTACACTCAACTACAACTGTATTACTATTTATATTTTGAAAGACTACTTCCTCCTTTAACAACTTTGATAGCTTGTCCACCATGCTCAAATGATCCAATTCTAATTTTAGTATACTTTTCTTATTTTCAAGAGGGGAGAGGGTGGGTATGTAGTATTTATCATTAGGATGCTTGATGATTTGAAGGGTATCCTTCCAACTAGGGATCTTGAATGGTTTATTAGGAAGATCTTGGGATTGAAGAGGGATGTGAAGGGGGGTAACATGCATTTGAGTAATAGTAAGTGCAGGACTAATAATATATTATACACCTACTTCTCCTTCCTTATCATCCTTTTCAAGGGTGGGAATGATGAAATTAGGATCCATGCCCCATGAAGGCTTCCATGTGGGTATTGTTTTAGGCTCTTTGGTAGGAATGGGATATTGAACATAAGTGGATTGTTTTGGAGAAGGAGAGTGAAAGCAATATGCCTTTGGGGTGATTGGAGGAGGTGTCAAAATGTGGAAGCTAAAGAGTGACTTAGAATTTATTCTCACTTCCACACCATGTTCAATTTTTCACAATATATGAGACAGGTCTTTGAACATATACCATATATCCTTAGTCATAAAGTCATTACCCTATAATGAGGAAAAATAAGGTAGCAAATATGTTACAATAAGATCATGCACAACTAAAAATTTTGGGTAGGCATGGAAAGTAAGTTGAAGGTTTACAAAAATTCAAAATACTTTTGTGGGGGATCCATTCCATTTCAATTCAAAGTCAAAAACAAGTTCATACCTTATATTCAAGGTGTTTACCACTAATTTATGAATAATTGAAAGATTTGACTTGTCACTAAGTAAACAATTATGGAATAAAAAATATCCTATGACTAGAGAAGCAAGACAAGGATATGGGGTAACTAATTTAATTGAATATGGTTGGTTTTCAAGAGTATTTGGATGACAAACAAGATATTGGCTTTCAACCCTTTTTATTTTGTCTAAGATTTTCCTATAACTTGTACCTTTCTTTTCTTAATCTCTCAATTTGTAAGTTTAGATAATCAATGTTAGGTGTAGATGGACTACAAGGGGTATTAGGTTGATAATAGGGTTGATTATGAGGATGAGGAGGTTTACATGGAGGTGGAGGGGGATCAAAGTATGGTGGATGGTCTTGGTAATATGGAATAATGTTGGTTATATGGCTTGTAAGGATTAGTGTGTGGGTCATATGGGCTATGGTAAGGTGGGGGTGGGGGTGGTCATAAAAGCATATCTCATGATCTACCATGACTCCTTATGAAATATGTGTATCAAATCAAAACTATGATCAAAAACCTTATTACCTTTACAACCATGAAACCACTGGTATTTTCAAACTTGAGATTGATTTCAAACCTTCCAAAGATGCTTGACTTTGCCTAAGATGATTGCCATTGATTTTTTTGATGTCTTCAGCTTCCAAATGTCCTCTAATATTTTTAGGGTGTGATCTAAGGCACTTGAAAGTGGTCCCTCTAGGTGTTCTAGATCTATTGGAGGTCTAGATTTCACCTTAGATGAGTAAAAGATTATTCAGGTCTTCTACTCAAATTTAGTCCAACATGGGAATGACCCTACGTTGTGGGTTACCTAATATTGGGTTAGACCACTAGGATTTTTTAATGAGGCTATCTCTTTAGATTATTTATTATAGTTCTCACCTAAGGAATAAATAGGTTAGGATGAAAAGAATGAAGGATTTCTATTAATTAAGCCTACACTAACATGTGGTGATGCACCATGAATTCGACTCTTCACTCATAAGCTTGAAATTTCACATAATAATGGACTAAACACTACCAAATATTCATCTTGATGAGTCATATGCATGAGTATTTCATATGGAGGTTGTGTTAGATGAATGGAACACCAAGGCTATGAAAATTAGGTATGTTAGAAGACACTCACTAGCCATGACACACTTCAAGACTCCATTATCTAATATTCTACACTCCATATGACCTAAACAAGACAATTTCTTAACACCTAGGCTAACAAAGACCTACAATGGAAATAAAACTATCACATTTTCATGTCAACAAGCATGGATTCACTATAATGTCACTATGAAATATCTCCAAGGTCTATTATTCAATCTAAAGAGATGCAAAAGTACAATTTATAGTAGAGTATTCTCATACCAGCCTTTAAGGATCCTTTTCCAAGGCTTACAAGCCTAAATATATAATATAATGGGATGCGAGAGATGGGGAACATGCATGAGATATTGGAGAAGGGGTCATAATGACCAAGATAATGTAGCTTCCTTGAGACCCTCATTTAATTAACTATATCCTTTTTTGGCATGACAGAGGGTATGAAGATCAAGACTAGTTGTAAGAAGTAATCCCCACCACTACATAGATTTGTTTCAAGCTCCTTGATATTCCTTTTAATATTCCTTTCATATTCATTTTACCATTCCTTTTAAATCCTAAATATAGATCTATTATGGATGAAAACCAATCACCCCATTGGTTTTTATATAGTCATGATTGCACTGAAGATCTATAGGATAATAATTTTGATCGTAAGACATGAAACCTATGTCTAGAATATCTCAAAAAGATTTATAGAGTCTTAAGGCATTAGATGACTTTATATATTATATTATTTTTTATCCAAATCATGTTTGGTATTGCATTTATGCATTTTACCTACGTAGGGTAGTGAGATCCTTTTTCTAACATGTGTACCTTCATAGTATCCTCTGGTTCAACCTTGGTTGAATTTTATCTCCATTAAATGTTTTTATCTTTCAAACTTTAATGTGGATCATCAATCTTGATTTGGGCTTTCCATATTTTTCCAATTATTAGCTCTTCATTTTTCCTACAGGATCCTTCAATCATTTTTTCAAATTATTGACATCCTACACACTATATATCTTTCTCTATATGAATGAATGTGAGTCATTGATCTTCTACTAGATTAACAAAATTGAGACACTTGGTAGCTTCTCATTTTCTCTCAGGATACATTAACCTTTTGAATCAGTACTCACAATTAGATATACCTTATTATTTTATATATCCTCTATCAATATGTTTTGGCCCACTATTAATGTCAATAGATGCACACTATTAGATCTAATATGAGCTCTCAAGATCATGCCACTTGTCAATTTTATGTTCATGTTGACCTTTTGACTCAATGCTCACCATTTATCTTTGATGTATGATCAAATGCATGCCATTAGATATTTGAGACCCACTAACATGTATCATGTCATCACTTTCCATTGGATTTGATCTTAGATCTTGATATTTGGACATTTTTCACTTACGCATTCATTCTGGGAACTTTTGAATTTCAACAGCTATTTCTTAAGGCCCAAATTTGACACCCCCATGCATGTTTCACTCTGGAAGTCTAAGTTTAAAGCTTTATATATTGAGATAGTAAGCTCATAAAGACACCAATTTTTTAGAGGATGATCTTGT
Source organism: Torreya grandis (assembly GCA_037957365.1). Lineage (NCBI taxonomy): Eukaryota > Viridiplantae > Streptophyta > Pinopsida > Cupressales > Taxaceae > Torreya > Torreya grandis. The sequence goes on along the minus strand of JARHVA010000683.1, from coordinate 3,703,346 downwards.
CACAAATAAATTCTTTTCCATGTAATTTTTTGACCTAAGAGTCTCCCCAAGTACACTTATAAAATGCATAAATGAGCTGACCCATCTATTTATTCATGATGTCATGATGATGATCTGGCTCTTCTAACTTGATTCAATCATTTTTTATTTAAAATAAAGACACCGTGGGGAATATAAAAGTAATCCAAGTTAATGGTCATCAAATATTTGAATGATAGGGGTTGACATTTGGCTAGTGGGGACAAAATGTTAACAATTCTTATCAAAAACTAAATATTATGAGTAATAAAATTTTAATCACTTACATTTGTTTTAAAATGGTGAAATAATCACCCATAAGATAAACCTAACACCCCCCCCCTTTATTTAATAAGTTCTCAAGTGGAAAAGAGAGGTATTCTTTGAATGCCTAAAATTTGTCCCATGCAAGTGACTTGGTGAAGACATATGCACATTTTTATTATGTCAATAAAAATTAGAGTTGGATGTTATGTTGTTGAAAATTTCATGTATGAAATGTACCTAGACCTCAATGTGATTTTTTCACTCATGAAACACCAAATTATTAAAAAAATATGAATACCTTCATTGCCACAATATAGGATGGCAAGTTTATTTTTTGATACTTCTAATCCTTCAACTATGCAACATAACCATATCACATCATAAACAACTCCTACTTCATGGTATTTTACTTCAATAGAATATTAAGATTTTATTTTTGTTTCTTTATCCCCAATGATATAATAATAGATCCTAAAAATAACACGTCTTGAAGTGTATTTTCTATCATCAATGTTTCCTATATGATCTGAGTTTGAATATCATGATAAGAATTGATCATTCTTATTGTATTCTAGGCCAAAGTCCATTATACCCTTTATATATATCAATATATAATTTGATACTCTTAAATGAATAATCTTACATTAATACATGAAATATGAGAGATATATAACATTATAACTAATGTTTGGCCTAGTGTAGGTCAATTATATAAGACTCTCAATAGCTATCAATAGAGAGTTGTATTCAGTTTTGGTGATGGATTCATACGAGACAATTGAATCCTTATATCCATAGATATATTTATTTATTATTAATTATCTAAAATTTATAGGTAATTATTTTGGCATATTTCATATGGGACACAAATATATGGTGATCCTTTTACCATAATTTGAATCCAAGACAATAGTGTAGTAGCCTAATATCTGTCATGTTGAATGATAGGTTTAAGATATCTCATTGATGCATCAATAAATTTCAATAAACTTCCATTAATGAATATATCATTAACATATATAAAAATAATCATAATCTCCCACTTTTATATTTGAGGTAGAGATTTGGATCATAAGGAATCCTTTGGAATCCATATTGAATGAGATGCCCATCACTTTTTATATACCAATCTTAGGGATATTATTTGAGACAATACAATGATTTGATCAGTATACATATTTTTCCTTCTTTACAATGTGTGATAAAACTAAATGGTTGTGTCATTTAGAATTATTATTGTATATATCCATTCATAACGGCACTTTTTCACACACATTTAGTGATCTTTCCACCCAAACTATGTATCTAGAGAAAATATCATTCTGATAGTCTTGATATTAGTGGTGGGAGAAAAATTATACTCTAATCAATTCCTTCCTTTTTATAATACCCTTTTTCTATAATTCCTACCTTGTACTTGTCATTTTTCCATCCACTTTGTATTTTTTTTGAAAACCCATTAAAACAAACTAGCTTCTTCCCTGGTGAAATATCTACAAACTACCATGTGTTATGTCTCATCAATGATTGATATTATATATTCATGGCATCCTTCCAATGTTCTAAATATATGGAATTTTTAACTATAGAAGGCTCAACCAATTCAATAATAATTCTCATTAAGGCCAAATTCACCTCTTCTCAAATCATGATGTCAGTCCTAAGTCCAATGGTGGATGTGTCTGAATTAAACTTTATACAACTTAGAATATCATATCATAATCATATACCATTTAGGCATACATTTAAATATTCTTATGGGTGGTATAACTATAGTATATAATTTACCATCCTCATTATCCCAATCAGTAACTTCATAACATTCTGAACTGTCTACATGTTTAATTTCTAAATGAGGTGAGTTTATGGAAGGTAATTTATATTTACCTTTCTCATTAAACTCAACATCATTAATTATGTATATTTTCCTTGTTTTTGGATCCATAAGTTTTTAAGCCAATAATTACTCATTGTAGCCTAAGAAAATGTATGTCATGGATTTTTTGTCATGTTTCTTTCTCTTCTTTTTAGGAACATGCATGTATGCCTTAAATCAAAAAATGTGAAGATTAGCTATTAGAGTTTTATGTCCTATCCATGTTTATTTTGGAATCACACCATCAAGAGTTATTTAATATTACCTATTCAACAAATATATTATTGTTAATACTACATCTACCTAATATGTACATGAAAAACCTAAATCCTCAATCATGTAACACATCATTTCCATGATAGTGTGATTTCATCATTATGTAACACCATTCTACTATGGAGTATATGGTGGATTATTTTTTTGGTTAATACCATGTTGTTTCAAATATGTCAAAAATAATTTATTGGTGTATTCCCCCTCAATTTGAGTGGAGAGCCTTGATTTTATGATCAAATTCTATTTCCACAATGGCTTTGAATTATTTGAAGATGTTTAATTCTTAGTATTTTATATTTAAATAATATACCTACATTATACATGAGTAATCATAAATAAATAGAATAAAATAATGAAACACATGATGATTAGGTCTCATTTCTCTGCATCAATTGATATACACCAGATCTATAGATGCTCTAGAGGTAATTTTTCATAATGATTTTCTATGTTATTTTTTATCTAGATAATTTTGGAAATATTTTTATTACTTTAAAATGGAAGAAGTAATCTTACCATATTATGATAGCTTAGTGTAATCAAGTATATAAAACTCAAATTCCCATATGTATGATGCCATAAATTAGACATCTAAATCATTTACAAGAAGTTCCTTATTTTTCTTTTGAAAAAAGTTAAGTTGTAACATTATCTAAACTCTAAATGCTCGTTCAATAATTTTCTATGTTTTTAACTTATGTATGATGAGGCACATTTTTTTTTACCACCTTTACAATCAAAATCAACCTTGTGCTCAAGAAATTAACTGATAGAGAGAAGATTCTTAGTGAGTTTGAGGACATACATGACATCATATATTTTTTAGTCCTGTCATCCAAGTGGTAAGGATATGTTACCAATTCCTTAGATATGATAGGATTAATCATCACCCAAAGAGATATGATTTGTATTAGGTTTTTAATTTACATGTAAAACCCATATTTTATTTTGGTCATGTGCTGAGTTGCACTATAGTCAACATACTGGATAGAAATTTGTGCACTTGATTTCATATGAGATTATTCAACATATAAAACTACTTATGTACGACAATATTGCTTAGCTAATGTTATTTTTTTTTCAAATTCCCTTCTTCTGACCTTGCCCTTTTTTCTATGATAATGATTATTAGTTAGTAGGATTCTTATTTATTGATGAGCCCTATGTGAAGGAATTAAACAAATAATATTTTAATCCATGTTCTTTTCTACCACAAATGAGGATTTTTTTTATTCCCTTGTGGATTTGTTGATGACATTAATTTTGGGGTTATTTAGAATACTTGTGGGTCTCTTCTATTTTTATTGATTATAATAAAGAGCATGTTCTTCATATTATTATTTTTCCATGTTCTAGACATAAAATTCAATATGAGGGTTGATTTTGATTGAGCCATAGTCTAGACATATTGACACCACACTTTAAAAAATTCCAACTATGTTTAACAAGCTTATGTTTTGAGTCAAGATCACACATGATTTGATATTCTTGGTGTTGGAATGGAATAAAGGTGGTAAAGTATTTTTAGGCTGAGTCATAATTATAATAAGTGATCATATGATTTTTTTTAAGCTTATAACATAGATAACCATTAAAAACTTTGATATCATAATAAATGTGTGTAACATAAATGTAAATTTCATGATCCAAATATTTCTTGGAATATTTACTGAAAATAAAAGTTGAAATTCAATGTTGTCAACCAAAATTATGATGATTCAATATAATATTTTTGATCAACGAATAAATTTTTGATAACCGTTAATGAATGCATTCCCAATCATAACAATAAAAGGTGAATAACTTAATTATTTCCTAACCTTGAGATTTTAAAGGAGATATTTCAACTCAAGAAGTTAGAAAAAAATTATACATTGAATCAATATTATATGCACATTTAATTTGAATACCAACATAGATCAAAATTGATAATCACAAGTAAGGCCTAGTATAGATACATGTAGAACTATATACTCATAGAAAATGACCTATATGACTAGTGGAATGAGAGCACAAGCTTCTCAATTTTTTCTACTAGGTTTGAAGATCTAAAATAATTTGATACCAAATATTAAAAAATATCCAAAGAAAAATTATATTAATCTAAATAAATAAACATTGCAATGGTTCATTTATATATTGTCATATGATCAAAATAGACCCTATACAATAGGGAAAACATTATCCAATTATCCTTATGAAATAGGGTCACAATTAAAACATCCCAAATAACAAGACTTATATTATCATCAACATTAAAAATTTAATAGATTTAGAAGATATTTAAAATATTATTATAACAAATTAATTACCCAAAATATCTATTATGAGTAATGAGATTTTACTTACATTTATTTAAAAATGGTGAATTAATCACCCCTAGACCAAACCCAATAATAACAAATATTTTATGAATATTTAATATTCCAAACCTATGACCAATATTGTGCCTATTGTAGCTATTTTGGATTAGATAATTATTATTAGGGAGTCCCTATAGACATTATAGAAGCAAATATGTCTAAATATTACACCACTTTATAATAATATTTCACATATCATGATTTTTTATCATACCAGTGTCAATTATATATCTAATTATCCATCTAAAACCTATGTGACACAAAAATTACATCTCAAGTATTAGTTTATAAATAAAAAAAATAATCTATAACTCACGGGTCAAAAAATTCACATAAGGCTAATATGTCTCCAAGTGAAAATTTACGGAATATGATCTATAAAAAGTTGATTAATTTACCTCCTACATCTCCTACACAACAATTCAAATATTTTTTTGCATATCATATAATATAAGGGAATAATATATATATATAATTGTTGTGACTTGAAGAACAAAATACAAATGTAGGATAAATAAGAAATTTTACCTATGAAAGAGGCCCATAAGAAAAAAATTTGTTTGAGAAAAAAAACCAAGAAATACAATTTGACTAAGAAAGAGGTTCATACAAAGAAACTTAAAAAATAATGTTCCTAAGAATAATAATGTTAAAATCATGGTTTCTAAGGAATAAAACTTTATATTTACTTTATAAATAGAGAAAAAATATAAAGTCAATATCATAAATCATATGATTAGTACTCAATCTATAATACCTAGTTATCTTAAAGTAACAACTAAGACACAAAAAATTGATAATGAGGAACATATTAAAGATAAATAAAATTTATAAAAATTAATTCAAAAATATGCCACAATTTGTTTTACGTGTCCTATTATAGATATATAATATGGCTATAATAATCTTGATGATATTGAAAATTGGTATTATAGTGATGAAGATGAAGGTCAAGTTACTTTTAAAACCCAAGGATTCCCAATTTTACTCAATGATAAAATAGAGGAATCAATATATTCATGGTGGTTGAAAGAAACATGACCTACATATGAGAATCCAATTTATGGGATCATTGGCTAGCATTTTTACAATGCCAAGACAAATTCATAAATGCAAAAAATAAATTATAAAAACATTTAAAATTCAAAAATAAAAAATGAAGACCTAAATATGATATGATGGATAGTTATGCTATTTAAATATGTTATTTATCACATTTTTCATGGATGGAATATTATTTTATATGTAAAAATGAATTTGAAAATATATGAGTGTGATGAAAGATATACAAATCATACATGGACACATAGATGTTAGAATTTCCTATACCTAGGGGCCATGCAAATGCTGGGGACATATTATTCCACACGTCACCTATCATAGATTATATATTTCTATGAATCTATACCATGTTGATATATCTATATTGTTTACAAATTTTTTGCTAGTTACTCACATCCTACACAATGATACATGGATATGCTACTTTACTATGATGTTACATTGATATAAATGGATAATGAAAACTAGTTTGCATTATTCTATATTAAATTGATGCTATTATTTATACATATATGATAATAATTGATTTTATGTGTCCCTTATAATTAGGTGTGGGTGACATATTTATGTCCCTGACATATATCCCTTTCCCTTACTTGTTTTGACATTTTTATGTCCTTGTATGTACCCCTTGGCATTATTTGGTGTGAAATATTTATGTCACTTAAGTGTGGCCATTGAACCTATTTGGGAAAACATATTTATGTACTTTGTTTGTGGCCCTTGGTTGTTCAAATGAAATTTCATACTTTTGAATGGATTATTCTAGTATTATCTATTGAGATTTTTGTGCCTATTGAGCTCATTGAGAGATTATTGAGTTTTTAGGTATGATCCATATCACTCACCTCCCCTTTATGCATGGTTCCATTATGAAACTAATTAATTCATATTTATTTATTATATCAGTAATGGTTACTACTACTATCCTAATTGACATATTAATCTTAAAATGACACTTATAAGCCATGCGTTACTATATTAAATACATGATTTGATACCATATATATTCCTATGATGACATATTATACACATGTTGACATGATTATACTTGTTTTTATATTTATACATGTCATGATACAATTAAATATTTATTTTTATATGAGTAAATTACAAACTACACCCTCACCTCAAAAGGGGGAATTTTAGTGGGATTTTCATAAAGACATAAGCCTCCATGATTTAAAAAAAAAATAGAAAAAATACATAATTCATATATTTTAGAATGGTTCATATATGTGATGATTTTAGATATGAGACATATTTACATATTGGTATCAAATATAGGGCAATATTTTATGCATATGCACTCACTTTACAAATACATGAGATACATATTAAAAATTCATATAAACTTGGGTGTATATGTATGGCATATGTACACATTTAAAAGAATAATAATTATATATTTTAACATACAAATGCATTTGAGATACATGTTCATATATTAAATAATATATGCATAAAATTATATATCAATTGGCATAAATTTAGAGGGTGTGATACTAGTTCATGCACATATACACCATTATAGATTTAAAGGGCATGATAATGGTTCATGCACATACCACTATGACACTTTATAGTTGGCACTAATTCAAATGGCATGATACTTTTTCATATACATATAAACATGTTTAATGATTATTATATTATTATATTTTTCATTTGTAAACATAATTTTATGGCATTAAGAAGTGAGAAAACTTGAAACTATAAGTCCATATGCAACAATTGATTCATGTTATTTTAGGTAATGTGGTTTAAGTTCAATTACTTTAAATGGCCTTGGAGTTACTCATAGTGAGCATATTATGTGGTTCCAATATTATTATGTAGAGGTTCAATATTTGAGCTAGATTAGTCACTTTATTTAGTATGTTTAAGGTTACACGATGCTCAATGTCCTTGGTAATAATCCTTATTAATGAAGGTTGGGGAATTTAGATTACCAACCCATGGGTCTACATAGTTACATAAAATTGGGATTTGATCACCATTAATTATCTAAATGGTTAAAATAAGAGGATCCATTATCCAAGTGATTTAGTAGAGAACACCTTTCTATAATTATTTAACAAGGAATTAACATCTATGTTGAGTTACAAATAAACACAGTTTCACCCACATACAAGTGTACTCCTTCCTTACTTTTAATTTTAAAAATTTCAATCATTTAGATTTATATTTCATCATATGGACATTGACTAGTAAATATTCATTTCAAGTTTTATTGGAGCAACTTATACATTTTGAGAATTCTCCAAAAAGAAAAGTGTGTTTTACACACTTAGGTATATATTTATCCTTTTAATCTAGTATCTATTGACAATTTGGCCTCCTAGGCCAAATATCAACCCCTACAATTTGAAACTTTATCATAGGGCCCTCCAAGATTGTATATTGTTACCTATATCTTATCATGGTCTTTAAAATGGTTAATTAAACCTTATTAGCATTATTTAAGGTTTCATTATATGTACTAGGGGTTGCTTGAAGAATCCTTATGTGATATCATGTTATGAGTCATTTAATGATGTATAAGGTTTTCATAGGTTGTCCTTGAATGATAAGAAGGGTTTAAAGTGTCTTTCAAAGCCTAGAAGTGGCCTATATCATGTTTGATGAAGTTAAGATATTTTAGCTGAAATTAAGGTATTTGGAGAAATAAAGGTTTCTTGTTACATTATATTTTTACTTTTTTAAGCCACTTATTATGTGGGGGACCTTGTTAGTAAGATGTGAGGGATGTAAAAGTCATGTTTGAGTCTCAAATGAGGTCTAATGACACATCCATGTTTATCTTCTATAATTTATTTATCAAGCATGTTTCAAGCTTTAAAGAGCCCCTAGGGTCATCAAATGCTTTTCAAACATGACATATATGTTAACTTGTATACTAGAAGCCTTTAAAAAGGATATATCATATGATTCACATTAAAATAAAGGTTTTCAAGGGGATGTTTCAAAGCTAACATATTTTTAAGCTTGTGAAGTAAATATGTAATTCAAATAGATGGCAAGTACATTGAAGTACACTTGTCCAAATGGGAAATTTTCCTACATAAATTCTTGAAAACATAAATAATAGGTTTAAATTGGTAATATATGACCACAACTAATTCAATCAACTCAATAAATGTCATCATGGTTGAAATTAAGCTCGTGTAGGTCATTTCAAGTCAATAAATGCATCCAAACTTCTCTTAGGTTCCCAATATAGTCTACAAATAGTTCAAATGACATCTTCATTTGCTCATAACTATAAAGATAGGGTTCATGGGGTTAGATACTCTTAAAATATGTGAGGGGGTGATTTCAATTGTGGATAGTGCCATTTTATTCTAGACATGGAGGCTAACCTCTATGAATAGATGTCAAGAATCATAGCCACTCAAAACCCTCCTTAAACCCTAACATCAAATCGATGGGATTAAAAGTAAATGAAATGGATTAAAATGAATTAAGTTTCCATAAAAACACCTGGGTCATTTTACACACTCCATAAATAGTCTCTACACACATTTTTATGGTATGGTCACCTATATGGTTATGATAAATGTTGGCTTTTATAGAGGTTTCAAGAAGAAAAGTAGGGTTTTAAGTATGTGAATATTTCAAGATCATTAAGCATCATTTTTAGGGTTTTTGAGATGGTTTTAGGCTTTGAGAATATAGGATAGGCATACACACATGGAGGTAGTGTTTTCATGCATTTTAAAGGTATCCTTCTTCATGAAGATGATCTTGGACAAGTCTAGTAGTCTCTCCTCTAACCCTTCATGCCATTGAAAAATTTAAAAGTACATATATTCACAAGAATAGTAGTTGATAAGGTCCTATAAATTTAAATTTTAGATATCAACCTAAAGGTTTGATGACAACTTACAAGGATATGGAGGTGATTATTTGAGGTAAAAACTTCAAACTTAGCATAAAACCAACTTTTCTTATTCATCATGACATTTAGACAAATAAGTATGCCTATTTAAATTTTGATAATGGTTTATGAAATTTTAAAGATGACAATAAAAGTTTATTTCAATGTTTGTTATGTTCTTGATTAGAAATTATCTCCAAGATATCTAAAAGAAGCACTACTCTGACCCCTCATTATCATCATTTATGTGGCAACGTTGTCTCACAAGTTTATACAAGGACCAAGACTACTCAACTAATATTTATAATGACTTGAAATTGTCTAGGATATTTTATCATCATTTAAGGTTTCTTAGCAATTATTAAGGAGGTTTAACATTATTTAAGGTGATTTGAAAAGGTTTTAGAAAATGTGTGGAAGATGTGAGGCTTCATTAGAAAGGTTTTACAATAGAAAGAGGACTAAATTAGTCATGAAATAATCAATGCACCCTAAAAATTGTCAAAAAGGTTCTCAAGTCAGGATAGGATACCTTGAGATCATGTATAGACTTAATGAGAAGGAGCAGATTTTAGAAGGTCACACCAATCTCAAGGCTTCAAGAGCATGTCCTAGCCTAGTAGAAGTTTTTAGAAGATGGTAAGAAGTTGAACATGATTTAAGTCTTTCATAATGATGTTCACATAGGTTTTCAATCTGTCCCAAGGAGGGTGAAGGTGTTTAAATTCCTTAAGAAACATGATAAGTCCTAAATTAGATGGAAGAGAGTGTGAAATCTTTGATACTTGGGAGTTGTAAATCCTTCATGAAGATGAGGTGAGGTCAAAGTGGTATGGTGACCAAAACCTAAACATAATCATCCTCATGTTATACCTGAGATGGGATATTCTCAAGGAAGTTACATGTCCATAGTAAGCTTCCAAATTTAGATCAAGTTCTTAACTTCTTGAGAAATATGCCCAGTCCTAAGCAATAATATAAGAAATTATTGAAGCCTTAATGCTAGAAAGGTTTTCAAAGACTCACCTAAGAAATTCAAGACCTACATGGAGATATAATAGAGGAATATTGGTGAAGTGAAAAAAATTTGTCTTGTCCTCCTTAAAAAGAGAAGAACAAAGTTGATAAGCATGTCTAGCCTTGCTAAACCCAATGCTAATAGACAAGCTTGTGTGTGCATAGTTATAAGAGTGTATTTATTGCAAGTAAGGTAAGATGGAGGCCTAAGTCTTAATAAGGTCTTTAAAATATATAAATACATTCCATGAGGGTTTTAACTCCATTTTCAGTGATAAAATGGGAAAACATAGGTTCCAAGGTCATTTACATCAATTGGTTTGTGAACCCTAATATAAACTAATGATGGTCATAACAGGTCTAAAGAAGAGGAATGAATATATATATATATATATATATATATATATATATATATTCATTCCTCTATATATATATATATGCCAGTATGAAAATATATATATTGTTGAATATTAATATAATATATTCTAAGAAGAATTTGAGACCACCATAATCACATATAGGTGGTCTTATGACTTAAAAATTAGTTTAAGCCTATAAGGCCTAAAACCTTACATAAGCCTTTAGACATCCAACTCCACCCTTGTGAAAATATGAGTTACTAAAGAAGGTGTGGATATATATTGGGTTTAATATAAATAATACAAGTCTTAAAAAAGGTGTCTCAAGTAGGGAAATATAAGGAAATTACCATTTGGCCTAAATATCTTCTCAAGACCTTCTAGATGCAAAAATACAACATGATATAGGTCTTATTATGCTTAGTGTGACCATGTCCTATTTAGAGGTGGAAAATATGTCTCCATAATACACTCTAGTGTCATTGAGAGTTGGTTTAGGTCCTTGATCTATATGAACAATCGTTAATATCATAGAGCACTCCCAAACTACATATTTGTAACATGAGAGACTCCATTTTATGCTTAGATCTTTATTTAAAATTTTCATGGGACTAAGTAGTTCTTAGGGATGATTTATATTTATCCACACTTCCACCTTGTGGTATTAGGAAGGATAGAGAGGATCTATTGTCTATGAACAATCTTTAAGAAATAAAGACACCTAAAACCCTTATTAAACCTTGATAAGGACTTGATCAGAAATAAATTTAGATTTATCAGTTAAAATTCCTTAGTTTGTCTTGGAAAACACCTAAAACACATCTTTCACTTTGATAAGGTTTTGATCATGCAACTAGTTTATACGAACACCTATACAGATGTAGTGAATCCCTTATTTTTATAGTATTTCATGGTAAATTCAAGGTAAAAAAGATAGGTGAGATCTTTAAAATTATAAATTAATGTTATTATATATTTATTATACCCTCTTATTCTAAAAAATACATTCAATTTCACCTATAAGTTCATTTTTTAGGCTTGGACTAGAAAGATAGTTTAGAGGTGCTAGTAGAAAGATGACCTAGTTACCTAGATGAGCAAAAAATGGTAGGTGTGCATTGCATTAAAGTCATAAATCATGGTATAAGATGATTATTTTGTCCTAAAACATGATCATGAACCTATTTTTATGGTTCTATGCAAGTTTCATATCCATCTAAGTGACTAGTACCAAGTGACTAGGCCTAGTTGTTTAATGGGCCTATTTGGCTAGTTAAAGAGAATGCCTTTTGGCATTTAGAGAGGAGGAACATCAATTCTATTTTAAATAATATACTATGGTATTCATGAATATTTCATGACCATTTTGGATAACATGTTATTTTTTAGCCCTAGTCAACATGCAAAAGGGAGAGGTAGGTTATTTGATGCTTCATCAAGGTCAATTATATCACAATTCTACCATTATAACTAGCAAAAAGGAGATTGTTGGATAATTTTAGCATGATAATTCCATAATAAGGTCAAAAAAATAAAAAAATAGCTTCCATTATGCCATTTATATGCTGTACTTCTATGAAGAACATCAATCAAGCATGCCTCATATGTTGAAGAGGGATATCAAGTGGTGTCTCATGGATTGTCATCTGATTAGAAAATGAAAAGTAGAGGTGTATTACATCATTGATGAGAGTTAGTGATCTCTCACCCTCCTCTCTATTTATTTTTATTATATATGTAGGTATGAAATAACCATTCTTATCGTCCCTTTGCTAGGTATGAAGAAACTTTTCCCATTTGTATCTTGAATCCTTTGAGATAATACAAGGATTGATTTATCCTTCTCCATACTAGTTTCTAGTGTGTTCAGTCCTTATTTGATTTGAATTTATGGTTGAATATTTTATCCTTTTGTAGGTCCTTATTGCTCACCTATATTCTAGTGGATTGGTCTTATGTAGGTCACATGGTGTGTGAAGGTGTTTATGTTTATGCTTGTCATGGAAACTGATTGGTAGTGTCTTCTATTAGACCTTTCATTTATCACCCTTAGGTTATAATTATTTGTCATGGCCTCCATATGACTTACTAATATGTAGGAGTCATTTTGGAGAGAATGTATTAGTGATTAGCCCTTGTTCTATCCATAATTACTATAAAAATATCAAGTAGAGGAGACCTAACATCTCTATACATCACCTCCTATAGTTTAGAGTTTGTTTTCAAGTCCTTTCTATCCCTTTTCAAAGACAAGTAGGATTAGTAATTTAAGCTTAGATGATGCATCAAGGGATATATCCCCAAATCTATAGACTCACCTCATTCATTTGGACACCCATACCTAGAGGTGATTCCATTGTATTAGTTGGATGACATAGGATTGAAATCCATACCTCAAGGGTGTAATCCATACTAATAATAGTTTATGGCATGCCCAATGGGACCATAATCTAATGAGTTTAGAGAAACTACTCTCAACATTTGGTGACCTCAAGGAGTCTTAGACATTCTAGTGGTAGATTACCACTCAATATTCATTCCAAAGTTCATCACAAGGTCTTCACCCAAGGGTAAGGAAGATAAATTTATTGAGTTGTATTTGGATTTTTAGAGGAGGTACCACAAATTCAATCCCTATCCCATAGCCCATTCTCCTCCTAGACCTATTTAATGTAACCTTATTTCAACCCCATACATATCCAATGGATAGACCTAAAATTAGGCCTTTATACCTTTTAATGTTAGAAACCCTATAAACTAAAACTAATTTGATGGTTTACCTTATTTTTATTTTACCTCATAATGTTTAATGGCTAGGTATAGAAGAAATTTTTATTCTACACTTCCTTATCCATAGTATCATGACCCATACTAACCTATGTTGGGCCATGTTATTCTTACCATGATTCTATTTTCCACCCATATGGATCTAGATATAATTATAAGAAACCTTGCTATCAGAATTACTATCTCTCCTTCCCTCCCCAACAACCCAATCAAACTAACCCTTCTAGTGAACTATTGCAAATAATAGAAATTGATTATAACTATAAGAATGAGTTGGCTATCACTGGAGGGAAATAAGTATAATTTTACTAGCCTAAAAAATCTTTTAAATCTACACATAGTTCCTATAATGAGTGGAATGAGATAAAAATCATGATTTAAACCATTGTTAGTGAGTTATTATCCTTGGAAGAGGAACAATATCAATGCAACTAGTCCTATGAGCCTCTTATTACCCCATGTAAACCTTCTTAGACCACTCCTTCCATGTTAAATAAAAACCATGAAGAGTGATAGGTTGTGAGAAACAATCCTAGAAAGTTCCCAAGTTTACAAAGTACTCCACCCAGCCCTCAAGTTGAAAGGACTCCTGAAGATCAAGGTATGTCAAAATTTGTTATTTTGGTTTCCAAGTGGAAAGGAGAAAATAAGCACACCTTAACCCAAAATTATTTCCCTCTTCTTGAAAATCCCTTAGATGATCCCATTGATTCCAAGATTACAAGTTAGAATAGTTCATCTTTAGCCCCTAAACACATTTAAAATCAGCTTATAAAGCCTTATGTTCCTACTCCACTAGTTGGACATTCTTGCCCTCCCACCATCTCCCTTTCTAAAGGAGGACCTATTGTATGGATATAATATGAGGAGCATCTAAGTGAAGAAAAATAATTTTAAATAGAGGGTGATGAAGGAATGAACACATGTAAAACTTATTGGACCAAGTAACAGGTTATAAAATTCCTAATCTTTGTGCCATTTAGGTGAAAGAGCCAGACTTGAAAAAATAGAAACATGGTGAAGTGATAGTTCTTGTCAAGTAAGGTCTAGTAGTAGTTGAAAATGTGTTTTAATAGGTTTATAATGAAGATGTATAAGTGATGGAGATAGTTAATGTATAGTTGGATGGTCTTAATAATTCTTCTAATAGCCAAGATAAGGTAAGCATCCTAGAGGAACTCACTTGTTTCATTATAAATTATAATCAAAATGAAGAAATTTAGTCATTAACATAGTTTTGAATAAGAGGATGCTACTCAGAGAAACCATGATTTTGTAAAATAAGTTCATATGGTTTTTGACCTAATGGAGATTACATGTTTCACGAAGGAAAATATTGAGCTTACATGTTTCATGAAGGAAAATATTGATCAAATTGTAGAAAATGAGATTAAAGAAGTCCAAGAATAACCTATGGTAATGATTGAAGTGGGAGTTATTGGTGAGCAAAAGAGACTTGATAATGCTTGCAATAATTTTACCATGTTTTCATGGAAGAGCTTGAATATATAGGTATGGAAAATTTGGAATAATAAGAGTATGATGTATTTAATGAACTAGAAGATCAAAATAGCCTAAAAAATCTAGTGGGAATATTGAGAATGCTAATGAGGTTGTAGACCTTGAAGGAGATGATATATTTAAAAAAGGAAAAGAATAAGATCTCAATGAAGATTGGAATCAATATTTTAAACTTATTTAAGTCTATGGATACCTTTGAAAGCCTATGTCTCTTGGTGAAGGCAATGATAAGATGATTGGCAAGTTTGAAGATTGAGATCAAGAGAATACAAATCAAGGTATATCTCTAGAAGGCCTTGATAAAGCTAGAGACAAGTTTGTGGAGCTCCTTGAAGAACTTGAGAAACTTGCATTAGTGGATAAGAAAGATGAAACATCTCAAGGGGACATAGAAAAATAAGAGTAACATCTCAATGAACCATTGGAGACTGAGGTTGTATCTACCTTTAAAAATCAAAAGGTGATCAACTTGGGAATATATCTCATTAATAAAGAGCAGCATAAGGTAAGTTTTTAACTTCAAGAGGAGTTTGTATTCATACAAGATATGTTTGATTATATTAACCCACTTCAACACAAGACAAGGAGATTGAAAAGTAAGGAGGAAATTGATCTAATTAGAAAGATAATACCTAAAAAACAACTTGCTTCTCATCACCTCTATACACCACATGAAGGAGACCTGAGAATCTTTCCTTTTGACCCAGGTAGAGCATACCTAGAAACCTCTTGTATATATTAGATTAGTCCTTGATTTTACCAAAATGCCTATAACATAGTGTGTTTCCTTGTTGTTTTCCTAAGTATTTAGGTGTTGGTGTTCCTTCTTATGTCTTTTTTGTGTGAGTGGTGAGGTTATTTCTAGTCCTTCAAGGCTTGTATGGTGCTAAGTCTGATTGTCATCTCAAGCAGAGTGGTCATCTCAATTAAGTCATGATTGTCATGTGTGAGTCCTTTTCCTAAAGGATGAGAAAACTAGTTCTCTTGATCAGTAGTCAAGTCAACCCTAAGATTCACTATAAATTTTGATAATTTGGCCTCCCAAGCCAAATATTAACCCCTATAGTTTTAAAATTTCTCATAGGGCTCTCTAAGCTTGTATATGGTTGTCAAAGCCTCACTTGAGAAGTTCAATCCTTACATAGAGGCATAATAGAGTAAGAGTGGTTAATTGAAAAGAATATATCTTAGCCTCTTTTAAAAGATTAAAAAATAGTTTATAAGTATATCTAGACCTGATAAACCCAATAGCCAATAGGTAAGCATGTGTGTATAGTTATAAGAGCGTATTTATTATTGGTAAGGTAATATGGAGACATAAGTCTCAAGAAGGTTTTGAAAAATCCAGAGAGACATTCCATGATGTTTATAAATCCATTTGCAGTGAGAAAAGGGGAAACATAGGTTATCAAGGTCATTTTCATTCATTGGTTTGAGAACCCTAGTATAAACTAATGATGGTCATAACATGTGTAAAGAGGAGGAATGGAAAAGATAGAGATTTATGACACTATGAGACTATATACAAGATTTAATTTGATTATAACATATTCTGATAAGGATTTAATACCACCACAATCACATAAAAGTGATCTTATGCCTTAAAGAATAGTTTAAGGCTATAAGGCCTAAAACCTTGCATAAGCCCTTAGATCTCCAACTCCACTCTTGTGACAAGATGAGTTCCTATTGAATATGTGTAACTATAAGAATAATGATAGTGATATTAAGGGTCTTTAAAAAGGTTTATTAGGTAGGGAAAGACAAAGAAAGTACCATTTTTCCTTAGAACATTATTGATCCCTTCTAGCTATAAAACTACAACCTAAGACAAGTCTTCTTATGCTCAGTGTTGAACACACTGATCTACTGAGAGGGATGGATGAATCAGTAGATCTCAAAAATTAATTTCTTAAAACTTTCATGATGAATTTTAAACATATGCAATCTTAAACAAACAAATGAAATATATCACATGCATAAAATCATAACATATACCACCATATTTATATGTGGAAACCTAAAGGGAAAAACCATGGTGAGAATGCTACTAGAAGCTACTATTCTAATCCAACCTCACAAAGTTTGTCTCACTGACTGAACCTCACTAGTTACATTTAAGGACACCCATCCCAAGTATATACCAATCCCCTATTTTAATATCACCTACTCTAAAGAAGCTTCCACTCCCTATACTAAGCACCAACCCAGATTAATTTGATGGAACCAACCAATCAGACATTTACACTTCAAAATTCATGAATGAAATCCACAAAAGAATCCAAATCTCTATTATTTATTTCATGTCTAATTTTTAACTACTCATTTCTCATTAAACACACTCTTGTGTAATCTTCACTCTTCCTACACCTTTTCTCTATGTCTAAATTTATCTATTTGAAAATTTGGTAATCTCCAATTTGACCATTAATCCTCTATGCTCATACAAGTCTCATATTTTTGTCTCTATGGATTGACTCCTCTCATTCCAAAAGTGAAAAATGAATGTTTTTCTTCCCTACTCTTCATCACTTTGGAATTTTTCATCAATCAAAACTTAGATGAGTCTCTTTTTTTCTACATTTTACATTTGTTGCTTGTCTCTTTTCATTCCAAGCAAATGAATATTTTACTTCCATTATCTGATCCTCTTTGAATTCTAACCTTGTCACTTCATATACACCATTCACACACTTGAAATGAATCTATGATAAGTTATTTTATTTCATAGTTATTCAAAAAATTGACTGTTGATTTTTTTCAACCGTAATGCCAGATTTTTGTAACTACCTCACTTTAACGTTTCTTCATTTATTTTCATTCCAAATTTGAAACATGTTCATATATATTTCAATCCAAGCTTCATGTGCCATTAAATCTCTTGAAAATGCAGGATCTTTATATTATCTTAGTCATTAAACTTTGGCATGTTGACTTCATCTTATTTTCTTTGGCATTCATGTATTGCTTTTGCTCCTTTGATCTCTTTAGACTTTCTCAATCTTTAACATTCCTTAACCCTTTGGAATTTTTAAAATGACCTACAAGACTCCACACTTATCCTTTAGAAATGTTACAAGTGACCTATTCTTGTTTTGTAATATCCTTCAAAAAATTTGTAAGAGACCATTCCATCTGAAAGTATCCTTAAATAATTTTGTAATTATCCACTTTCCTTAGACAAATTCTCTAAAATAATTCATGTATGCCCTTCTCCCGAAAGTGTCCTTAGGAACTTATACAACATACCCTTTAGGATTTTGTAAATGTCCACTTTCCTTAGACAAATTCTCTGAAATAATTCATCTATTCCCTTCTCTTGAAAGTGTCCTTAGAAACTTCTACAACATACCATTATGGATTTTGAAAATTTCCACTTGCCTTAGGCAAAGTATCCTTCAATATTTTTGTTTGGTTCCTTTTCATCTAA
This sequence comes from Torreya grandis, assembly GCA_037957365.1. NCBI lineage: Eukaryota > Viridiplantae > Streptophyta > Pinopsida > Cupressales > Taxaceae > Torreya > Torreya grandis. The sequence goes on along the minus strand of JARHVA010000683.1, from coordinate 3,684,490 downwards.
GGGGCTTTGAGACAATTTCCTTGACAAAATACCAAGTGTATTTCTATTTTAGAATTTTTAAATTTACCTTTTGAGGCTTCTCAAAATGTCCTTTTAGAATATTTGTTTGGGTCACATGCCCTTCAAATTTTTTGCAAAGTACCCTTCATATTTTTGAAAATATCCCTTCAAAAGCTTTGCATGGTCCACTTAACCTTCAACATTTTTGTAATGATCCCTTCAAAACTTTTGAAAGGTCCACTTTCCCTTTGGCATTTTTGTAATGATCCATTCAAAACTTTTGAATGGTCCACTTTCCCTTCAGAATTTTTGTAAAGTACCCTTCAAAACTTTTTAATGGTCCACTTACCCTTCAAATTTTTCAAACAAAGACTTAGCTAATTTTCTTGAAAGAAATCATTGAACCACTTTATTTGAAATAATTCAAACTTGCATTCATTTCCTTCTAAAACTTTGTTATGAATAATTTATCTGACAAAGTCTAAACCATTTTCTCAAAGGAATTGCCTGAGTCACTTTCTCTGAAATAATTCCTTGGACAAATACAAAGGTGAAAAAATGATTATGGAAACATTTTCACACACAACCTTATGCATTTGTAACATTTTTTCTACATATTCTTAAGACTTAAAACATAGACCACAAAGAGATAATTATAAATGATAGTCATTCAAAGTACACACACAACTCCATGGGGATCTGCAACAAGTTTTTTCAACTCAACACCTTTTTCATTAATGCATAGTAACAATTGACATCAATGGCAATCCTTCATACATCAATGAATATGTCCAACACTCAGTTTGACCAAGTCATTTTAAATGTGGTCCAATGAATTTTTTAGGTGAGAAAGAGGTCTATATACTATAATATAGTGTCATTGATGGTTGGTTTAGGTTCTTGACCTATATGAATAATCATTAATATCAAATATCACTCCCAAACTGTCTATTTTTAACCAAGGAGACACCATTTTATACTTATATCTTTATTGACAATTTTCATGGGGCTGAGTGGTTTTTAGGGATTATGGAAATGTCTCCCCACTACTACCTTATGGTATTAGGAAGGATATAGGTGATCTATTCTCTAATAACAATACTTAAGAAATAAAGACACCTAAAACCCTTATTAAACACTAGTAAGGTCGCAATGGGCAAGAAAGTGAGATTGATGGGTTTAAATGATTTAGATAAGCTTGGGAAAAACATAAAACACATCTTACACTCTGATAAGGTTCTGATCATGCAATTCTTTAGTGACCAAAATTACATTGAAGTAATTGGTCCCTTGCCAAATGAAAATTCCTAAGTCTAGTTGATTCAAGTATAAATTCCCAATTCTTTAGCCCAACTTCCATCTCCAAGTGTTCCTTTGAAAGGTCAAGTTTATGTGAAAATTGGCTAAGTCCTAATTGGGGATTTTCTTGGTGAATGTGTATTTACCTTTGAATTTTTGGGTATTTTTTTATGAACATAATGCCTAACAAAAATAGGTCTTCAGGGTTTTTATCTTGGACAAAAAGTATGAAGACTTATTTATATAAGAAATTTTATCTACTAAAAAAGGTCTGAAGTAATTCAATGTCTTGGCCAAGTCCCATTTGCATTAGGTTAAGTGTTTTGTAAAAAATTAAAAGTGTCATTTATTTTAGACATTTTATCCATAGCAAAAATTTTGAAAGGTAGTTTCCCTTTGGGTATTTTTCCCACTCAAAAATTTTGAAGGGCACTTACCCTTTGGTAAAACTGAAAAGGTCCAGTTTCTTTAGCAAAATAGTTAAGTAAAATTATTTCAAGAAAAGGGTAAGGGACATTTCGTATATACATTTTGTCTATGCCAAAAATTTTGAAGGGTGGATGCCCTTCACGCATTTTTGCTTGCACAAAAATATTGAAAGAATTACAAAGTTTTGGAAAAGGTGCAAAGTCTTATTTTGCTTCAAAAAATTTATCCATAGAATTTTTTTTGAAGGGTACTTACCATTTGGGAAAAATGTATAGGTCATTTCTTTGGAAAAAATATAAAGATCAATTTCTTTGATAAAAGTGCATAGTTTAATTTCTTTGGGGAAATTATTTTAGACAATTTGTTCAAAATAATTATCATAATGAAGACAAAAGTTTAATAGAGACTATTTTTAAGGGACATATAAATCCCATGGGGCTGCCAAGTTACACAACCTTAGGGCCAAGTGTAGATAGTAGCCAATGATGTTCTACCCCTTAGATCATTATTTGATCGAGCATGTTCACCCACCCAAGTAAGATCCAATGGTAGGCAAAGAGTCGAAGTAGTCCAAGGTCTTCCATGGAGATGTGAGGAGGATAAGTGTCAATCCCTCAGTGAGTGACCAAGAAAATCAATGGTTCAAAATCAATCATGCATCCAACAGATTGATGATGTAAATGAGAGTGGAATTTTCAAAGGAGAAAAGGAAATACAAACTAAGTTATGCATTCTTCATCTATTTCACTTGTCTTAGCTCTTCTATGGGAAAGATATTATGAGATTACAAGATCAAAGTGGGCCACTCCAAGGAAGATCTTCAAGTAGCCATGAATCAATAATATTCTCAATCCATCATCACAAGGTAATGGGATTTCTTTGGCATGCAAAATAGAATGGTAGCTATCAAGAAGATTCTAGATTTGCCATCAATTAATAGAAAAGCATCTCCATGTAGTTTTACATAATGACAAAATATGTTTTGATCCTCAAATGAATATTCTCTTTCCTACTCATGTGGAAGGCATCTCCCACCATGAGATCAAAATATATGATCTAAACCATCATCATTCCTTACAGAGGTAGTTGAAACAATAATTTTCATTGAAAATACATGAATATTCTAGGTGTGTCAAGGAATATTTTCTAGATAGGAGAATTTTGGCAAGACTTTGTCACTTGAAAATTTAAAATGGGTAAAAAATCTATAAATATAAGGTTTGTCTTCTATTCAAAATGTTGGTTGGCCATTGTGTTGGTCATTATGGTCAATGTTATTGGTCTTTGGTTCTTCCTTAGTATAGGATTTCCCAAATTTTGGGATCATTGTTGTGTGTGATTTTTCTCTCTTACTAAGGTGGTTGCAATTGTACAACCATTAGAAAGCTCTAAGAGCATCTCTATATGTCTCCCCTATCCAACATGGAGAAAACCCACCATGTTTGTCCACATGGTAGGATTTTGAAACATTTATGTATGTAAGGTTTCTTTTCAAGTTAATAAAAATTCTTGTGGTTCATTGCTATTTCCTATTGGTAAACTGAAACAATATGTTTTATAAGTTATTTTGATTGGATATTTGGGTTTATGTTCATTACTGGTTGTCATTTCAAGCATGGATCTAGGTTATAAATCCATCTTTGTAGTTTAACTTGGAAGTATGTTACTGAATAACTTGTTAGGGCACCTTAGGTTTATGGATCTAATAGGGAAAAGCTTATAAAAGCTTAGTTTTAGTGTATGTTCTCAATCTTTTAGTGATCATTTGGTATTTGCTTCATCTTGTATTTGATTTTTCCCTACATATTTACTAAGGATAATGTCATGAATATTTAAATATCCATTTTCAATTGAAAAATATCTAGCACACCACCATGCCCTTCCTCTCTATCATTATCTAACTCATCCTACCCTATAAATAAGACACCCTTTGCATATTTTGAGTGTTATTTTCTAACACATGCATACATATTTTATAATTTACATGTGTCTACATTTTGTATGTTAAATCATAGAATTAAAATATTTTATTTAGCCCCTATGTTTTTTTAAATTGTTTTGAATGAAAGTTGTGATCACATTCAAATCTGTCTTCAAATCTGTCTTCAATAACTTGTGTCTAATCTAGTGTATTTATGCATTCTATGTGACAACACTTCCTGGGTAGAGTGTACAAGTTTGGTTATGCCATGGTTAGATGTCCTATTTCCAATAATACCGATGGAGGTTGAATTTCATAATTTATCTATGTGATCAAGCTACCCCATAGGTCCTCTCACCTTGGTTTAGGTAAAACCAAAAGTAGCAAGGAGTTGACCATACCCTCTATAGGTGCTTCTCAGTCATTTTCTGTCATATCCATTCCATATGCCAAACCCTTCCTTGAATACAATGACATACTAGAATTTTTATAATTTTTTTTTGACATTTTATTCAATTATTCAAGGTTTAATGATAGAGGTGTACAACTAGGAACCAACACAACTGGTTTGTATAGACACTTATACAAATGTAATAAAACAACTATTTTTATAGGATTTCTTGATGAATTCAAGGTACATAGATAGGTGAAATATTTAAAATAATTAAGGAAGGTGATTTGAGATGTATTATACTCTCTCAAGCTATAAAATACACTCAATTTACCCTATAAGTTCTTTTTTAGGCTTGGACTAGAAAGATTGTCTAGATGTGCTAGTAGAAAGATGCCCTAGTCACCTAGATGAGAAAAAATGGTAGGTGTACATTGCCTTAAAGGAATAAATCATGGCATAATATGCTTATTCATTCCTATAAAAATATAATAAACATATTTTCAAGGTTATATCCAAATTTCATAGCCATCTACATGACTAGTACCAAGTGACTAGGCCTAGTTTCCTAATAGGCTTATTTGGCCAACCAAAGAAGATGCTTCTTGACATGAAGATAAGAAGACCATACATGTTATTATAACTACTATACTAGGGAATTAATTCCTATTTCATGACAATTATGGATAACAAGGTAATTTTTAAGCCTAGTCAACATGCAAAAGGGAGAGGTAGGCTATTTAATGATTCATGGAGGTCAATTAGACCATAATTATACCATTTTAAATAATAAGAAGGAGATGGTTAGATAATTATAACACACTCATGCCCTAGGAATGTCAAAAAAAGACTAAAATTACTTTCACTATGTCATTTATATACCATACTTCTATAAAGACCATCAATCAATCATGCCTCATGCATTGAAGAGGGATAGAAGGTGGTGTCTCATGGATTATTTTTTGATTCAAAAATGAAAATTGGAGGTGTAATTCATCATTGATGAGCCTTATTAATATTTCCTGATACTCTCTCTTTATTGTTCTTCTATATGTAGGTTTGAAATAACCATATTTATTATCCATTTTTTTGGTATGAATAAGCTCTACTCATTTGTATCTTGTAGCCTTTGAGCTAATGCAAGGATTGATTCAGCCTTCTCCATACTAGTTTCTAGTGCATTTAATGTTTTTTTTATTTGTATTAATGGCTAAATATTTTTTCCCTTTGGAGGTCTTTATCTCTCACCTAGATGCTAGTGGATTGGTCTCATGTAGGTCACATGGTGTGTGAAGGTGCTTATGCTTATGATTTATATGGAAACTAAGTTTTAGTGTCTTCTATTAGACCTTTCATTTAGCACGCTTAGGTTATAAGCATTTGGCATGTCCTCTATGTGAAGAATTGATGTGTAGGAGTCCTTTTAGAGAGAGTATTTTAGTTATTATCCCTTTTCATATCCATAAGTGATATTGAAAGATCAACTAGAGGAGACCTAACATATTGGTGCATCACCTCATGTAGTTTAGATTTTGTTTTCAAGTCCTTTTTATCCATTTTATTTTATAATGCAAGTAGGCTTTGTAATTTTAGCATAGATTATGCATCAAGGGAGATAGCCCAAAATCTAGAGAATACCATTATTCATTAGGATAACCACACCTAGAGGTGATTTTATTATATTAGTTGGATGAGGTAGGATTTAAACCCCTACCTCAATGGTGAAATCCATATTGATAACAATATCTATAGTTAATTTAAGTACTATAGTAAAGGGGGGAATGTGTAGATACTAAAATTTGGTATTAGACACTTGGTAGTGTCATTTATTACCTACCTTCACCCTTCATGACTTATGCATACATATTTGATTCTTATTCACCATTATCTCACATCCACATGCTATATACAATCAAATATTTCTAATTTTCCATCAATCACCTCAATAACTCTTGTAGCTTATTCCAAACTAGTATACTATCAGACCTAGACATCTAAAAATTATCAAATGAATTTTATTAACTCCCATATAAGAATATTAGACTCAAATAGTACTATCCAAATCTAAAAGTTTCATCCTTCACTTAGAAATGGTCATATTTTAAAATCAAATAATTACCATGGGTTTACCTATCTTCCTAATGTGTTCATGGATAATACATTATCCAAATAGACTCATATAATTTCCAATCAATATTAATGTTATTAGGCATATATAAATAATATAATACACACCTATACACTAATACACATTGATAAAAGTGAACCTATCCCTCACAAATTATAAATCCATCACTAACATCAATCATCGACCAAATATTAAGTACACCAAGACAATTCAAGAGTGAATATTTTCAATTGTCAAAATATAGATCACTATAAGTATTAATAGAGACAAGGAACACAATTTTACATTAAAACTAAGGGGAATAAATAGTGTGTCTTGACTTCCCTATTTTAAATATTAGATATGTAGGCAACATTCAATCATCAATGGGGATAATTGGGGTCAATTCAACCCACTACACATCCAAATTTTTTACATATTTTTACCCCTTCATAAGTGGAATTAGGGTTTTATATGAATTAGGCATATATTTGGAAACTACACACATGATTAGACCTTGGGATCACATAAAATGTTTAAGGATAAATAGATGCACCTATGTCAATAAAGGAAAAGTATATAGGCACATAATTATCTAGTTCTAAACATAGCATTATATGCTACCAACCCAAGGATGATGGTACTATCTCCACATAAATATAGATTGAGTTATTGCACTAAGATAATTATAGTCCTAATTTATACCTACTTTAATACATGACACCTATATCAATTGTACATAGTATATGGAACCACTCTATATATTTTTCTCTTATTACTTTCTATATTTAGTATGTGACATTTTCAAATCAAATTTAATAATTCATATTCAGATATATGATTAATTTTTATACAATATGAAATTTTAATATACATAATTTTGTTATTAGGGTTAGTAATTAATCCAAATTAAAGTAAATAAATTCTTGGATCTGAATTGATACTTAGTCTATACTACCTTATGTTTCAATGCATAAAAGGATTTCCTAGTCCACTTTCTAATTAATAGGTCTATTCCCTATTTTAGAATAGAGTATGAAATATTTTTTCCTAGACAATGGTATACATTTTCATGATTATACTAATTTTTCAAATAATGATCAAGGGTTTGAATGATTTTTTCTTAGTTTTGGACCAATACAGGGTTTAGGGTTTGTTAACCCAATAAGAATTATTTGCTATATTATTAAATGAGATCATATAGTATGTAAAATTATTTTAAAATTTAATGTAAATTATCTTGCTACACTTATGTTGTTCACATTCTACCACCTAGTGCATGAAGAACATAAAAACTATTCAAGTTTAACTAAATGTAATTAATCTACTTGTGATGATCTCGTTACAATACCTAGTCATTTAGGTAACCCCAATCCAATAAATGTTTAATAGCTAAAATTTCATAATAATACAAGTATCAAGTACTAATAATATATAAGTAATTTGTGAATAGTCAATATAAAATAATAATGTACTACATAGTTCAAATAGCGCATGTCAACCAAAGCAAAGTTAAACCATTTATTGTATCTAGTGAAATCATATAATTAATAAGTGTTTATATCATAAAATTTTAAACCTTAATGTAAAATAAATATTAAAAAAACTATATTAACAATAAATTATATAGTCCTTTAAATTTATCAATTAAAAATACACAAATCAAGAAAACATGATATCTCCAATGTATTAAAAAAATATTACAAAGATATAACTAGTAATATTGAATTGAGACTTAATTTTATCAAACATTTCTAAACATAAATACACACACACACACACACACACACACACACACAAACATACATACATATATATATATATCTATATATATATATACATACATATATATATATATATATATATATATATATATATATATATATATATATATATATATATATATATACATATATATACATATATATATACATATATATATACACACACATACACACACACACACACACACACACACACATGTATGTATTGATGTTTAGAAATGTTTGATAAAATTAAGTCTCAATTCAATATAATTATAATGAATCAATTTAGTTTTCCATTATGCAATCATGTAACTACAATAAAGATAATCTTTAGATTAATGCAAGCCATAATTTTCCATGGGAGTATTTAAGAGACTTATCAATAGAAACAATAATAGATTATATTATTTGATAAATCTAATTTCCATCAAATATGCATTAGTCATGAAACATAAGATCACCGTATAAATAACATTTTAATATTTTCCCAATATTATAATATTCAATAGAATTAAATTATTATTTTGAAATCCCTCATAAAATTTATTATAGATAGAGATAGAAATACAATAATAAATAACCCATGATATATTTACAAAATAAAGATCACATTTATTATCAACATAAACAAATAGTAAAACAAAGATATTATCACATAAAGATAAATAACCAATATTTATTATAAATAAATACCAAATCTATTCAAAGTCCAACAACCATAATAAACAATATGCATATGAATATATACACCTCTATACCCATGTTGTCACATTGGCACAAGATCTTATATCCACATTCCCAGATAAATAATACTCATTAAAATCACACATACCAATTTTATAATTTTAACTACAAGGTTTAAGAGAGAGAAAAAAATAAGAGTCAATCTCATATACATTATATGTATAAATAAAGGAAGACATGCCTAAAAAGGGTCTTATTCTTACCTAGTCAAACATGCCCTAACTTCTCATCATAATGCCCATAGATGTGCCATAGACTCCTCCCTCAACCCAAACAAATATAATATTAAGATAAGTGTTTTTACCATGCAAATTATTATGACCTTAAATAAAGACATAACTAAAGTGATCAAACCCTATAAAAAAGTTATTACTTTTGGTTATTTGTTATAACTTGTTCAACACTGGTTGTAGATCATCCTAGAATCCATAAGAGATATAATCACCCAATTATCATATTTAAAATGAGGTAATAATTTCTCATGTGAGTTAACATTCATGTTCATCTAAACTAATTCTATAATATCCATGCAAACCAACAATCAACCAAGAAATAATTTTATGGTCTACCATAATGTTAACTATGATTTTAACTCCTTTCCTATTAGTATGCCCTTACTTTCCATTTTATTCCATAATTTTAAATGATAACCAAGGTTTTTGAATTATTTGTTGTTTACCATAGTTTCCCTATTATTTCAAGTTCAATTCAATAGTTGAAATCATTTTTAGCATGTTAAATTTAATAAAATTGTGTTTGCATTTCCATTTATTTCCAATAAAAATGTTTTTTGACCAAAAAATAAGTCCATATACATTTACATGATATTTCTCACAAATTTAGGGCTTAAAATCTTAGGCATAACAACATATAAATATATAAATTATATTATAACATTTGATTCTATTATTATTTATGTGGGTACATGTACATGTGCATGTGTGTGTGTGTGTGTGTGTGTGTGTGTGTGTGTGTGTGTGTGTGTGTGTGTGTGTGTGTGTGTGTGTGTGTGTGTGTGTGTGTGTGTGTGTGTGTGTGTGTGTGTGTGTGTGTGTGTGTGTGTGTGTGTGTGTGTGTGTGTGTGTGTGTGTGTGTGTGTGTGTGTGTGTGTGTGTGAATGCATGTATATGCACATAAATGATCAATTTTATTGTCAATATCAATATTTATCACCCTTTTATGTATTTATCTAAGTAATATACCCCTTTACATGGTATATGTTTCATCTTAACTTCATGAATGTAAGTTTATAAAAAATCCATTTTCACAACATAATTATTTATTATTCATGGGTAATGGTATTCAAACCCATACATTTTTATATCTTTAATAAAAATAATGGCACAAGCATGGTCAAGGACCATAATTGGTCTTATAAAAATATAATTTTTTACCTTAAGTTGAGATAGGAACCAAATTGAGCCAAGAATAACAATATAAGATGCAATGCTTGCTTTAATGTGTTGGCCAATTAAGTTAATGACAAAATTTGACAGGAAATTAGATAACCACCTTACAATCAGGTCTCTACTTAAAATATATGATGTCAAATTTATGTCTAGTAAACAAGGATAAAACTTCAATTACGCACATTGTAATGCTTGCTTTAATGTGTTGGCCAATTAAGTTAATGACAAAATTTGACAAGTAATCAGATAACCACCTCACAATTAGTTCTCTACTTAAAATATATGATGTCAAATGTAGGTCAAGTAAACAAGGATAAAACATAGATTACGCACATTAAATTTCCTAATTACACCTTTATTCTTATTATAATGGAAAAAAATGGTGGACGTTACAAAAGATTTCCTATACTTAGAATGAAAAAATTAAGAAAGGACTTAGTGAACCTATAAATGAATGTTTGATATGTTACAATAATATGATCTCTAAGATGAAAAATCCAATGGATGATAATGAGTTACAAAATATATTCAAGCCATGATTTATTTCTCAATTCCATTATTCTATTATGTTTTAATTATTTCAATATTTCAATGACTTGTGCCAAATGGTCAATATAATGAAATTAAGTTACTTTCTAGAAATAAGATGAATTATGGGTCAAAACCTTAATCCACTTCTACAAAAATTATTTTAATAAACCATTTTTAAAATGAAAATTGAATGATACTAATAATGATGAAAAATTAATGATTAACATAATCTCACAACCTCTTAATCAACTAGTATTATTAACTCCTTAGAGGATGGAATTTTAATAGTTACCAAAGTCTTATCATATGATATTAAATTTTTTAATTGATTGAAATCATGTCTCTAGTTCACAAAAAAATGGATATTAATAAGACTCAATCCAAGTGATTTAATAGTAGTGCATATTGTGATTATCACATAGGCATAGAAAATTTAACAAATAATTGCATAAATTTGTGAAATAAGATATAATATTTCATATATGACAATATTATGTATCTTAATGTACCTAAAATTTAGTCAATAACATAACCTAAAGGGAATGTGAAGTTGAAAATTTTTTCCAACCCATTTCCTAATCATGCAACACAATAGGTGCACACTAAGAGATAAGTGAATATGACTTACAATACACATCCTCATATAATATATTATGCTTCTAGGATTGAAGAGTAACATCCATTATAAGATATTATTGGTACACTTGAGAGTATACAAGTGCATAGACCTACTTCCATTTGATTACTTCAATATTGTATATGATGATTCTAATTATGCATAATTATTTGTGTATAACTACATTAATTCACATATTATAAGCAGTGTCATGGTAGATAGTGTATACACATGATATATTTTTCTTTGATCACTTTATTGATGTTTTCTCTTGTAACGTCTTGTCAACACATAAGTCTCCCTAAATACAGGCCTTAAATGGTTCACTGGGAATAGGGTGGGATCTGATTATGGTAATTGGTGAGAGACTATTTCATACTATTATATCACACCATAATTAATATTAGTTTAACCTCATATGAGTATATTTTTTTCTTACCTCTTCATATAATTTTCATCTAGATTTTATAGTTTCCCATATCCTACTTTATTGGCCTAATTGATATAGTCTATTTCATGCCTAAGTATTTCCCTATACTATATAGACCAACTTGATATAAATTTGTGTGTCTTATATCATTCATATTATGTTAGATGTTATATCCCAAATTTTCATCCTATAGAAGTCAGAGATACCTTCTCAAATTTGGGATAACATGGAACTATCTCTAAGTATATGAATATTTCTACAAGAATAATATCTCTAGATTTGAAGGGTTAGTTCCCTTGATCTATATTTTAGGCTCACACCATACACTAGACTAATCATTGTTTCAAGTTAAAAGGGAAGAAGGAAGCATAAAATAAACCTATAATAATGAAGGTGATACACCAAAGATAAATCCATAAACATACTTGCATTTTCACAAAGAAAGAAGATTATTAAAATTGATCTCAACTCAATGTTTTTCTAGCATAAGTGTTTCTACATGGATCCGGATTCCTATGGATATCCATAGGTGTGTGATTATGAAGTTTGATCCTATAAATTTTTAATATCTCTCACACTTCAAAATACACCTAAAAAACATATACACTTCATGATACTTGTTAGAAGAGGCTAATCACATAATGCATATAAGAGTAGAATAGAAGTAAGGAGAAAAAATTGATCACTTGTCATTCAAATTGACTACTTGACATACTAAGGCAAGAATTACAAAGACTAAATCAGCTTCAAAACTTTATTCAAAATAAAAATGAGATGTAAAATTATCAGGTCTTCACCATACTAATTGTCGATTCTTTACAAGGCCCAACTTGCTTCAACATATAAAGCATAAGAGATGAGAGAGAAGGAATTAAGTTGAAGAGTCACAAGTCCAAGGTAAAGTATTAAAAACTAGTTAAAATTAAATGAAAAGAGTTGTAAAATAGTTCATGAATTACTCTTGAACAAGTGTTAGTCTGAAGTACATCATTCTTCTAAAGTTGGCATAGAGATATTTCATCCTCCTACTTGAAATTGAACTTATTGATAAGAAGTTAACTAATTATCCATAACTAATTTGTAATTCATTAAAAAATATCATCTATCCTAATTATCTGAAAACATGATTGGTGCAAGTCATCATACCCCTTCAATTGATAACCTCTTCCTTGTCACTTATTGCTCACTAGCCCTTTAGGACTGATTCACATTTTCTAACTGAGTTGACTTGTACATCTATAAGATAATTTTGTTTTAGAGGTGTGAGACACATAATTAAGACCTATTTGTCTTATATTCCATTAGGTAGACCTAAAAATACTTCAAAATAATACTTCTCATCTTCAACTTAGGCAACCACTTTACTTCCCACTATCTTGTTCAAGACTACTTGTAAAGACCAACTTATAAGAGGTATTTTCATGTATCAAAAAGGTGATAATTGAGTTTTAAAATTTGAAATATATCTCCATACACATTAAAATTATTTTCACCTATTAATTCCCTTTTTCACCTTCAAATTACCTTAAAACTTACAAAAAACATAGAATATGACCTATCTATACAAGTGACAATACAAAATATTTAAGTATTAAGGAGCATAAGAGAGTTCCAAGAATTTAAAAATCATATTAAAAGTATATTAACCCATTTTAGATTCATAATTATTCATATTTTTCTCATTGGGATAATATAAGGGTTTTAGGTCATTTAGGTTGCTAATAATGATTCATAAAGGTTAAGCCCTTAATCTTCAAACCAATTCCACTGAGTTTGAGTATATGATACTCCTAAAATACCAATAATTTCTTGAGTTCCCATGCACATTATGTATAAAAATATGAGAAAATGAAATTGGCTTCTCAATTAGCTACTTGCATTTTGGACACCCCTAAGATAGATTTGGGCCAAAAATGGCCAATTTGAGTTGTATTATAAAAACCAATGGGTATAATCAAAATTATAATCTAAAATTAAGTATATAAAATTTATTTTAAGGATCATATGGTCATATTAATTAATTTAGGTACCTATTGGTTCATTCTTAGTTCTTAAGCCTAATCTATATAGATTGTGTTTCTGTGTATGTGACCACCTTTAAGGGTTCACAATTACTATAAGTGACTTTAAATACTTTCTTACCTTAAATCCAATCCTATACATATTCCAAAATTCATTATTATCTCTACCATTCATCCTTTAACTACCCATGTACTAGGTCTACTTGTTATGTTACTCATAGAGTGCCTCTCATCTAAGATAAACAAAGGGCACTTAACCTATTGGTTTGATATAAAGGATACCATGGAGGGAAATTTTATGTAATTATAAACTTATTTACTAGTTATAAAATATATATCATACCTATATATTAATCATCATCTCAAATTCCAAAGACTAACTTCTAGGTATGTCAAGACTATATGCAGGATTTTGGTTGGTTAAGCATAGAGTTAGAAAACCTATCTATTTACCTTCTTCATTTTTTATTTTTATCTAAGAATCACATGGAGTGTGATATAATCACTCTAAGAGTGTCTTATACATGTTAATCCATACTATACCTCTTTTAAGCTTTCAAATTGTATCTCTATTACCTTGAGGCTAGTGTGTTTCTTGAGTCAGATTGTAGGTGACAATTAGGGAAGTCAAAGGACTCCTATAGGTGTTGATTCATTTTGAAGACTGTAATTCACTAATTTGGTTTCTATTTAAGTCAATATAACCATATACAACCTAAATGTACACAAATATACCTTAGAACTAGACTCTCATATCTCTATTATCAATGCACTATAAGTTTTCAAGTTCTAGGTTCACTTGGGCTCAATAACATTGCAGTTCACTAAGCATTTTTAGTGAAAACTTAAACAAGTTAGAACCTCACTTACCATTATCCTTTCTTGACCTATAAAACTCATCTCATGTTAATAAGTGTCATCTAGTTCTAGGCTTTAAGAATGAAGTTATTTATGATTAAATAGACCTCATGAACTTCCACCATGAGATAACACTATATAAGGAGAGATCCTTTTTGAAGAAGTTAAGGTAAAACTTCCCTCTTTGTAAATTTTTTGATTCTACACCTATAGGTGTCACTTGAAGTGATATTGACTAAGGTAATCTTGAATATTATTCTCACAACCAACCTCCAACCTTTTTCAAAGGTTCATTCCTATTGTTTTAATCTTGAGTATCTATTCAAAACTTTGAAAATCCAAACCTTATCAACACTTTGTCTCAGTACTCCTACATAGTCCTATAGGTGACTATATGCTTGTATGTGAGTTTAACCTTCAAACTCATTTAGTTTCAAGTATTAAAATTTACATTGGTCTATTAAATTATTCCTATACCATCACCATGCTTTGAGAGGTTGAAATAATTGTATTACCTTTGATATGAAGCTACTTATAGGAGAATAAACATTGTAACTACCAAAACATTGTTTTGTAGACCATTAGTGTTCACCTCTAACTCAATGAGATGGTTATACATATCCCTCCATGTTCACATGTTCTAAATAGATTAAAATACACATGATAAGGATGAAAATACTTTTCAAGTCCATATACAACACTTGGTTCACACAAACCAATGCAAATAGATGAGAAAACAAAGTTATAGGGAATGTGTAGGCAGTTTGGAGGTGCCAACATTCTTAATGATTGTTCATATAGTATTAACCATCAATCCATAAACCATGACCATGAAATGGGAGATCATGAGGACTAATAGCATCCCCAAAATTCATTCACTCAAACTCTTTTCCTCCAATCTATACCAAATGAAAATCATTGACCTATTTTGACATATCCAAGAGAGCAATAGGAGAGAAGTTAATTTTCATAAAATTTGGAGTTTTTAAAGCCACTTGAGCTTATAAATGACCTATAGGGATGTCAATATACTTCCTTTAATATTTTACATGTTCTAGATGAGTCACTAGTCTGTACAACTACTTGAAATTGACCTTCTTTTTAGTTGATCTCTTTCTTTGTATGTTGAACCTACAACATTTTAGTTTCAAAATATTTTTTTGACATTCCCTGATAGGAATTACATTAGTTTGAGTCTTGAAATTTATATTTTTATATGAATTTATGTATAACTCCCTTAAATTTTCCAAAAGGTGGTGTTGGCCATTTTTGGCCCACATACCAAGCTTGTGCTCATATGGATTAGGTTACTAATGGATGAGCAGATGGATAGTATTAGAGAGATCCTATGGGATGTTAAAAGTGGTTATAATAAATATGTAAATACATGGGATCCATTTTTTCCTTGATTTTTTTCTTTGAGACACTTGGGTCTAGTGGTAGAAATTTTAAGTAGGCACTTTGCTAATGTCATCATTCCACGTGTGGATGAGTTAGGGAAAATTGGTTATGTGGGTTTGTTCACATTTATGCCAAGTTTATATTTTCTAAGTTTTAGGTCCTCCACTTAAGTCCATAAAAATTTATGTATATCCAATGCTAGCCTCTTAGTTAAATTCTATTGTTTTTCCATACTTAGCCATTTTCAAATAAGTTCAAATAGAGCCAAGTGAGCAACTTGACAAGGCTATATCTCAAACATGTGATAGCTTCATGGGAAAGTGCTCACATGGGTTTTTTCATCTTCATCCTTAATTGTTATGCACCAAGTTCCACATCCTCTACTAAATAATGAATAAATTTATACATGGTCAAAGTTGGCTCATTAATCAAATTTCACTAAGTTTTCCATACTTAGCCAAATGAGCTCGACTATCACTAGGACATCATGGAGAAATGAGTGGACCAGCCAACTAGTGCATTTAATATCTTACTCAAGCAACCTCACACCATTAGTATAATAAGCATAATTATATATTTACATATCAAGATCATCCTAAGAAAGTTTTAGGCCCGTATGAACTTTTTGGCTCAAGATATAAATCTTTAAAGATGGACCTATGTAGTAAGACATTTGTGCTAACATCAAGTTTAAAATTGAACAATGTAAGCCCTTTGGAGATAAAATTTGATGGTCACATGAACTTCATGAGAATTTCACTTGACATGAGCAAGGATGTCATTTTTAAGATCATGAACTAGTCATTAGCTTTCAAACAATGGGTCCCAATAGATTAATGGTTAGCATTTGGTCATACACTTAGATCTAATAGTGAGTAGAGGTTAGAGGGTTATTAAATATCAATAGATAATATGTATATGAAAAGTGTCAATTATGTGTTTGACTAGTAGAGGATTGATGGTTCTCGAGCATTTACATAGATTGAAATCAATGGAGCGAGATGAGTCAATATGTCAATGAGCTTAGTCAGATTTTGATAACCAATCAGAACAAGGGCAAGCTAAGGATTCTTAATGAAGGTTGAGAGGCTATTTTCAACCATGGATAAAAATTTTTTGTAGGGTTTTCTTGACATCATTAAAGATAGTTCAAATTCCATGGAGTGGTCAATATTATGTAGTAATATATAAGCAACACATATGGATCACTTTTAAGGTTAAATATGGACCTTTAGTTCATATTTTTGCTCAGGTATGGCTATTTTTGAAACAATATTCTCCATTTTAATAAGGATCTATGTATGCATATATGGTATTTTTGGTTCCTACAGAGGAAGGAGGGGCCTATTTGGACCTATTATAATATAGAAAGGTGTTATATAGTTTATAATTCTGTACTAATATGGAAACTATAGGAAAACCAATAACCTTAGATTGGTTTTCCACCTATAAATGGACCTATGATCCAAACATGAAGATAAAGTAGAGATATTGTAAAGAGGATTACAAATCAAGTTAGTCAATAATTATTCCTAATGAAACATGCATAAATAACTAACTAACCAAGTCTATCTATTCCTATGGGAATTAAAAAGGATAGCAAGAAACAAATGAAAGAAAACAACACCATATTACCTTCCCAAATGGATTCACCATACCCATGTGGCTAAAAAACATGTCCTCCATTGATCAATAATCCTTGTCTTTGTCAAAAATGGTGGTAAGCTCCTCCAATGCCTCAATAACAATCCATAAAACCTAGGCTCTTGATTTCAAATCACTAAACTGGCCTATAAATAAAGCTTGAAAATAAAATATATGCTCAAATTCAAAGCCTTGTGGAAATAATTTAACATTTTAACTTTGAAATATTCAAGTTTTGAATATATTTGAGCATAATAAACTTACACCAAAATAGCTTAGAAATGATGTCCATGGCCTCTCTATTTATAGATTTTTGATATTGGTTAGGATCAACCATGATCATCCATCTCAAGATTGAGATGTGTGACCTTGGATAATCCTAATATTTTGAATTAAATACATAATTATCTTCATCATGAACTTGGAAAAAGGGACATTAAAGAGGCATGGGAGGTATTAAATAGGCATGGGTGACTCACAATCTTGATATTTGTGGCATTTATAGCCTAGGGATGTCTTCCTAAGAAATGATGTCACCTGATGATAGAGTTAATAGGAATCAATTTTCAAAAATAAATATTTAAAAAATCTCATGGAAAATCCACTTAAACTTTTAATTTGGATTAATTATCCTTAAACAAGGTTAATCAACATTGTGTAATTATTTGAAAATTGGTCCTCAATTAATCAAAACGGTCAGAAAGTCATATTACTGGGTCATAATTAAACTAAAGAGGAATTGGAAGGTGATGTTAGATGCATTGGAGCTATATTCCCATTTAGGATGTTGCCAATACCACATAACAAAGGTATATGATGTGTACCAATGAATTAGAAGAAAAGAGTGATATAGAGAACTAAATGGTGAAATGGTCATTTTTACTCGAAAAGATTTGATCAATGTTAGTTGGCCCATAAAATGAATTGCCTTATTTAGGGATAATTTGACCTAAATTACGACTTTTAAATGACAAGTTTAAAACATTTAGTGCATTTTATGGATCTTGACCTAAAATGTGCATTTGAATACAATTCAAGTAAGATTGACAATTTTAACATAAATGGTGTTAGGAATTGGATGTCTACATTTGGCCCCTATTTGAGAAGACGTAGTGAGACATTTAGGTAAAGTGACATATTTTCATAGAAAATATTTGTCTAGAAGAAATAGGAACAGACCCATGATACCCCCTCGAGAGGACATACTAGGATAGAAGAAAAGGAAGGACTCTCAAAAAGAGAGAGAATGTGAAAGATTAACCCATGGAATAGATCACATCTAGATGAGGTAATGGTTGCACATGTGATTACCATCAATGATAAAAATATAATAAGAGGTAAAATAGGCCCTAAATATGTGGGTAATGGGAAATATATAATCCATTAATGTAAGGGACATATTGTAAGCATACCCAATTTGAGAGTACAAGCTATACACTTACAACATTGATCAATCCTGAGAAAAGTTGCACACTAAAATATTACCATCATGGGAATTAGTGTGGAGAGCCTAGAATTAGAGGAAAGGAGAGAGCATTATACTTTAGGAAGGGAAGTACCACTAGAATAGGGTCTCTAAAGAGAAGATAATAAGTACTCTAGTAGAGCAAATGTGATCATGATAAAATAGTTTTGCCTCGGTAGGGAAAATTTTGATCATTGATAAAGAATAAATAATGATTTTACCCATATATATCTGATTTTATTTGAATGTGGTTTAGATTTTGGGCCCCAACATGGGTAATTAGTAATCAAAATATCTCAAGGATATAACCAAAAAGATAGGTGAAAGCGAGAAAACACAAACATATATGTAATGGTGTAATGGCTTAGAAAGCCATATAAAACCAAGCATATGAGAATGAAAAAAGTGATGAGAGAGATGAAAATAAGAATGGAGATAGTCGATCTGACCTCAATATAAATTGAGCACTACCTGCATAGTTCCATGGACTCATGTTCCAACATGAACTTTAGGCCAATGTAGTTCACCCAAGTTTGGGAGAGAATGGAATGAGGAATGATGAAAAATAGACTAAGAATTTTATTAAAATTATAATGTATGCAAAGAGATGCACATATAATCATAGACAAAGAAGCCTAAAATTTATGTTACCTAGAACCCTAATTCCATATCATGAGCCTAGGTTTTGTAGAGTGTTCTAGAGAATCGTTCATCGGAGCTAATGTTGATATTAAGACATTGAGAAATAAGCACAAAGTGCTTGCTATAGAAAAATAAATTAGGCATCATAAGTATGGATAAATTATAAAGACATAATATTCCAATTGTGTTGAGCTAGTTCAAATGTGAATACCTATAACTAAGGATAATGGTAAAATAGTGACCAAAACTAGATTTACAGTGATTTACATTTAAACAAAAAAGCAAAAAAAAATAAAAAGATAAACATAAATGAACCTAACTTGAAATCAATATATGATCTTAAGTAGGAAAAAAAATTTTAAAAACAAAAGGAAAGAACATCTTAATGACATGAAACCAAGATATGAATAATCAAGATCCATGTGGACCATCAAGGCATTCTCGAACACAAAAGAGAAAAGCAAAATCAAACCAAAAAACAAGACACCAAAAATAATAACACAAAAAAAGTGGCTCAAGAACAATGTAATAACATAAGATCAAGATATAAATAATCAAGATCCATGTGAATCATCAAGATGTTCTGAAACATAAAAGAGATAAGCAAAACCAAACAAAGAAACACAAGAACAAGAAATAAAAAAGATAAGAAATAAAAGGAGAGGTGTGAAAGCACATCAAAACACCAAGAAAACATAAAAAACACCAATAAAACTCAAATAAACACACATAAACAAAAACCAAGTTAGTACGGTTTAAAGACAAATATGCATGCATGTACGGTAGAGATGTTACTTTCCACCACATCATAACAAAGAATAATGACATGATAATTGTTCCCTAGTTAAAGAGGAATAATGATAGAAGAAATTAGGGAAGAGAATAAAATTAAGGGGTTGGTCAAGCTAACTCCAGATGTATAAGACAAGTGGATGTTGCCTACATAGTTCCATGGATGCATGTTTCAACATGAAATTTAGGCCAAATATAGTTCTCTCAGGAAATGGGATAGAAGAAAAATGATGATCAGACTAGCTTGATTAATGTTATAGAAGAAATGGAAGATACAACAAACAAATGAGAATGGTCTAGAAAATAAGAAGCTGATGAGACAAGAAAGAATGACCTTAAAAAATGGCAAGTGCATGGGATAAGATGAAATGAACTGATATTTCTATGCTTGTAAAATGACAAGAGCATACCATGGTAGAATGGGAAAGTACAAATGTATAAAAGCATGAGATAATGTTTTTATTCTTTTATGGATCATGTTTTGATGTTTTTGGTATTTTTAAAGTATTTTTAATGTTTTTGGTGTTTTTTGGGATAAAATATGCAAAAGGTGGGACCATCTAGTCAAGAAAATACACGTCCTGAGAGTAGAGGTTACAAAAAGATAGCTAATCTAGATGTAATGGCCCATGCTCATAAATAAGTGAGAGAGGTTCTTTGATTAAATAAGAAATATAAGTAAATACTTTGTACTAATAAGATGTAGTTGTTCACCTACCTAAAGCTACATAAGATGGTCCTAGATAAATTACTTTGTAGACCTGCTATTGAAGATGTTCATAATGGTCATGAGACATAATCAAGATCATAATTGGTCAAGGGATAAAAAGTGTTCAAGATTATAACATGTCTTAGATAAAATAAAGAATATTCTTCTCAAAGAGAGAAATCTAGAATGGGATGAAAAATATGTTCAAAGTGTGAAGGGTTTAAATCCTTTACTATTGGGATTCATGAAGAGTGGACTAGGGTAGCATAAAATGTGTTCAAGGTAAGATAAAAGGGTGGGATAAAATTATGAGAGCACAGCTTGCCCCCAAGTTAGGGGTCTTATAGAAAATGGTTCAAATCTATTCATGTGTACAACCTCTTAAGGTGTATGATGTTCATGGGCTATGAAATTTCTTCACCATTAGTTTTAGCCAGTTGATATGATTTTGATCCATAGTTCACTATGATAATATATGGTCTTAGCCAATTAGGCTGAAACTTGCCTTTATTTTTGTGTTCAACATTCATGTTCTTCTAGTTCTCTTTCAAAAATAAGTTACCAATCTCAAATTTTTGAGGGAGAATGAATTTTTTGTAGTTCTTTTGCAATCTATTTTTAGAGGCCTACAAATTTTCTAGGGTAGCCAAATGCTTACCATCAAGAAGTTCTAGTTCTTGTAGCCATGAGGCTCTATAGTCTTCATCATCTTCAATGTGATCTGGTGATATTATTAATGATGGAATCTCAATCTTGATTGAGATGATAGCTTTAGTTACAAAAATAAGGGAGTATAGAGTAGCTCTAGTTGGGGTGAAATGATTGGTTCTATAAGCCTAGAGGGTAGGAAAAAGTTATAAGTGTCAGTTACGGCCATCATCATTGATAATCTTTTTTAAGATGGCTAGAATGGTTTTATTTGATGTCTCAACTTATCCATTTCTTTGTGGGTTATATGGAGTGGATTTTTTGTTCTTTATTTTGAATTTTACACAAAGATATTTCACATCTTAGTTTATAAAATATCTTCTATTATCAGATATAATATAGGCTGGGATGCCATATCGATAGATGATATGGTAATGAATGAATTTGGATATTTATTTCTCAGTAACATAAGTGAGAGGAATATACTTAATCCACTTGGTAAAGTACTCATTTTAGTCAAAATGTGCTTATGGTCATCTAAAGATGTTGGGTTAATTTTCCTAATGAGATCAAGACCCCATGTTGAGAATAACCATGGTGTTGTAATTGGCTATAATGGTAAGGAAGGTGCATGTATCAAGTTACCATGATAATGAAAAGGAACACACTTATTTACATAATTAAAATCATCTACCTCCATTTTGGGCCAATAATATCCTATTCTGAGAAGTTTCTTTGCTAGGGATACACCATTGATATGGACCCCACACATTCCTTCATGAACCTCCTTTAGTACCATCTTGGATTATTCCAAAGATAAACAATGAATAAGTGTTCCATCATAGCCTTTATGATAAAGTGTGTTTCCAAGGAGGATATAATGTGTTAAGTGATGAAGGAATAGTTTTTGTTAGTTATTGGAAAGGTTGGTAGGAAATACATGGCTCTAGAAATAGTTATAAAAATATTGCTACCATGGTAACTCAGGTGAGGGATTAGGATCAATAATGGTACATATCCTTTCTAAATATAGTAGAATATGTGCTAGTTAAAGAGAATTTTCAATCAATAACTGATACTCTTTAGCACTATCATTCATTTAAATCATGGAACCAATTATTGCCATGGCATTGGTAGATCTATTGTTGACTCACAGAACTTATTGAAACTACAGATATTTAAAATGTGTTTTAAGGTTATCAACAATTTTCTTGTAAGGAATAAGCTTATCATCTCTTATTTTATACTGATTAGTTGTTTGATTTATGATTAACTATGAATCTCCATAGACCTTTAAGCTTTAAATATCCCACTGTATGGTAAGATGGATCCCTACAACCAATGCCTCATAAATGGCCATATTGTTTATACACTAAAATTTTATATGGAATGCTTTGGGGATAAAATCCACCTATGGTGTGATCAACAATATGCCATATCTAGACCCTCAAGATGTTAAGGATCCATCAAAATAGAGTGTCCACTATTCAGGTTCTTGTGATGCTTTTTCTATTATCATGATATAATCATCTAGAAGGTCAAAGTTGAGGGGTTAATTGGCTGTAATAGGAGCTTCTACAAGTTGGTCTATAAAAACTTGTCCTTTTATTGCCTTTTTATTTTGGTACTCAATATCAAACTCACTGAGGAGCATAATCCATTTATCCATGCATTCTTGAAGAGCTGCTTTAGATAAAGGAACTTGAGAGGTTATACCTTGGTGATAACAATAGTTTTGTTATTTAGCATATAATGTCATAATTTTTGAGTGGTGAACACCATATCTAAACATGCCTTCTCAATAGGCATATAATTATGTTCATAGGCTACCAATGTGTGGCTTAAATAATAAACTATGTGTTATTTACCATGATCACTATGCTACACCAAAAGTGCCCCCAATGCATATTATGTGGTTGATATATAAAGAAGTAGTGGCTTTCCTTATGTCAGAGGTCATAAAATTGGTGGATTGGCCAAGTATGTTTTAATCTTTGCAAATTCTATCTGACAATATTCATCCCATTAAAATGTTAACCCTTTCTTTAAGAGGTGGGTAAATGGGTGGCACTTATCTACCAATTAAGAAATGAACCAGTGTATAGAATGGATCTTACCTTGTAAACCTCATAAATATTTAAGATTATTTGGTGGAGGCATTTTTATAATAGCATTGACCTTTTTTAGGTTGACGTTATACCCTCATTGTGATATAATGAACCCTATAAATTTTCTTGATGTGACTCCAAAGACACATTTCTTAGGATTCAAGAAGACTTTATATGCATGAAGACTTTATATGGCATTTGAATCAAACAAATCTGAGTTGGCAAGCTCATTTAAAAGGTTATAATATGACATTGTGTCACTACTAGCAGTTTCATTACTAGTCACTTTAGAAGAGTCAATATTAAATGTCATGAGGTCATCCTCTAGTGGTTGAAATTTGAGACCATGATTGTAGTTAATAACTCCAACTGATAAGGGTGTTAAAATTCCTTGTGCCTATGGGCCAAGGCCTTTCTTTGTATAGTCAAGATGATCCATTATCCTGTTAGTGATAGGATACTTTGGATTCTAAAAATAATCCACAAGGCCCTCAGAATATAACCAATCTCCTTCCATAAAATACTCTTGATAATTTTTGGTGAAATTGTAGGTACAAAAACCACATGAGGATTTGGTTGCTTCTTCTTTAGTTACCAAATCTGATCAGGTTTGTTATGAGTTTGAGAAGTTTTAGGCTTACTAAATGTTTTAGGAGATATTGGTAATTTTTCAATATGGAGGACATACTTTAGATGGCACATGGAAATCTTGAATCTTTAATAATAACTTGTTTGGCTAGAGCTACATAAAATGGATTAGCCAAAGTGGAGGCTAGATCACTAGGATCTATATAATTAGATGGAGATGGATGAGAAGTGATGGCTTTGTTCTTATTTGTAATGAAATTAGAACCTAGGCAATAGTTATAATTATAAAACTCTACTTCAAGATGTTTGTAGTATTGTTATGGTTGTTGATCTGTAGGAATAATAACCTCAATCCTATCATGGGGAAACTTAAGGCATTAGTGAAGAGTAGATGGAAATGTTTGTACTTCATAGACGTAAGGATGACTAAGAAGTATGTTATAAGGAAGCTCAATATCAACAATATGAAATAATGTGTGATGATAAATAGATCCAACTATGACTGGCAACCAAATTTTACTAGATGACTCCCTCTCAACATTGTCATAAGCCTTGATTGTAATATTTTCTAGTTGAATGTCTTTATCCATGTAGCCTAATCATCACACCAATTTAAGAGATATGATGTTCAACCCTAAACCATTATCTATAAGAACCCACTTGATCTTGTGATTTGTAATGATTATCTCAATGTATAGTGGGCTATTTTGGTTTGGGATAAGGGTGGACATGTCCTTTTGATTAAATGTAATTTGCTAAAATGAAGACAAATGTCTAACTAAGTTCTAGAAATGATCAAATTTTATATCATTAGGCACAATAGACTCTTGTAAAATTTTATTGAAGATGGTTCTATAGACATCAGATATCCATAAGATTTCTAATATGGAAATTTGTGTAGGGGTTTTATTTAATTGATCCATTAGGCTATAAGGCCTTTGAACTATGAATTAAACTAGTTTAGTCTTTGTTGGGATAGTATTCAACTTTGCAACTATTGGCTCAATGTTCTCATTGGGTTTATAGAAAGAAGTGGGTGAAGGGCCCTATATGGTAACTCATAGGCGTCTATTTATAACTACATAACCTAGAGGTGGCAAGGAGTCAATATAATTAAAAGAGTGAGGAAAAGGGGCTTGGATGGTGATTTGTGAGTGATTAACTATATTTATATAATTTTGGGTCAGTGAGGAGCCTTTATAATTAGAAGAATGGTACTATTGTTTAGGATTAGTAACCCATGAAAATGGATTAGAAACATAATGATGAAAACTCAACATGGAATTACTAAGGGGAGAGGGTGTTGACCCTATAATGATGGGTCTCATGTTATGAGGAACATGAGATTGGCCATGTGGCTTCACAATAATAGTGGCAATGTGGGTTGAAAAAATGCATCTTACAATGTTATTATAGTCATTAGGTACATTATTATAAGCCACATTATTAGTGTGGGCATTATGATCTCAATTATGCTCATTATGATTCTGACCTTGTTGTTGGTTCTGATTTTGCCTCTGTCCTTGATTGTGACTAATTTGATTAATTTCTTTGTGGTGGTGGATCATGTCAAGGAAAGTGGTCTTTATAGATTCCCATATCCTAATTTGTGTCTTGATTAGGGGCCAAATTAATTTCTAGCTCACCATTTTCAATAAAGTCCTCAATAATATGTTGTAGTTGAATGCAACAATATACACTTTGACTAGTAACATGATGAAAGTTACACCATTAATTCTCTTTGTACAGTCTGGTTTTGGCTGATTTTGAGGAAATGGCCTTGATACTAGCCATATAATTAAATTAGCTACAATGAGATTTTGTAATATTGTTTCAACTGATTCTCCTAACTTGTTAAAATCTCTAAATTTTTTATGAAATGTCCTTCATGGAGGTTGTTTCTACAAAGTAGGTAGTGGATTTGGGGGAGTTAATTATACATTTGAATGAGGCATAACCTATACCATTTATACATGTCTTTTTTTGTCACCCCATTTCCAACCATGTTCTTATTTTTGCTAAATCCCTTAGACTTATCCTATATAACTATTTGAGTTGGTGATTTAGTCTGATTAGATGATTGACCTTTCACAAAAATCTTAACAAGGCCTCCAGCAATAAGAGCTTTCTTAATCTGTATTCCTTTGTCAATAATTTATTCAAATGAGTTAGCACAAGATAACCATAGATTATGTGTAACATTAGGATGCAAATTTTGTGAAAAGATATTAGCCAACTATTTATTTGGTAAATTGTGTTAAAATTGGCCTACTAATGCTCTCCACCTTTGCAAATATGAAGTGAAACTTTCACCATCACATTTCTTGGCTTTGCATAAGTCAACAACGGTCAATTCATGTTCTATGTTGTATGAGAAATGCTTAACAAATTTTTTTGATAAATCATTCCAATCCACAACTAATCCCTTGGGTATTTTAAGTAGACATTCAAGATCTTGTCCCACTAAATTTCACAAAAATAGTCATAGTAAGTACTCTCTACTATAAGCAACCTCTTCACATAAGATGAAGAATGTTTGTATTTGTTCACATAGATCTCCTTTCCTTTTGTAATTTTCAAATTTGGGTGCCTCAAAATGAGATGGAAAGGGGTTTTAGATAATAGATAAATCAAATGGATATGGGCATATCTCATCAAATTTGTACTTTTTGACTTTATTATTCATCTCCAATCTTTGGACAATTTCCTTCATAGAATTCCATTCTTGCATGTTTGGTGCATTTGTGGATTAGATAAGATGTTATTAGGGTGGAATGTGCCTCTAGTTTTGTTGTTTTTGGGGTGGAATGTGCCCCTAGTTTTTTGTGGATATATAAGGAGTGTATACCTTTTGATCCATGACTTAGTTTTGATTTTCCCCTTGAGTTGAGAACATAGGCCTTTTAATTCTTGGATTGTAAAACATTCCTTGAATTTTTTTGTTTTGTACTTTTTTGATTTTAGAAATTTCTATGTTTATTTACCAATCTTTGGGTTGGTTGAAAACAACCATCTAAATTATCTTGAGGGATTTCCTTAATTCAGACTAAATGTTTGGGTTTCTGAGTTTGTAAATTAATAAGAGGTTTTTGATGATTTAAAAATGTATGTTTTGTATAAAATGGAACATCTTGTAAGGTCTATTGTGTCTTTAACTATTCATTTATATTTCCTTGATCCACTATGGTAATTTTCTCATCCAATACTTATTTCATACTTTCAACCATATCTTCATGTTATTTTGAAGCATTATTATGAATTGAAGTGGTAACTAGGGAGTTACTTAAGTTTGTGATAAGTTAATCTGTATATCATTGACTTATTATTTTGATCTTAGCTAGAAGATATGATTTATGGGTTTTGACTTTGTTTGTATTTCCTTTCCTTTGTTAGAGGAAGAAGGTATGTCTATTTGTGCAAAAGCTTATGACTGATGTCATTGTTATCCTTCTTTAACTAAGGTACGTAATTATTCTATAGGAAATTTGGAAGGTAGTCTAGCACCTGATTCTATAAATCTAAGAAAGGATTCATCTTGATCTTCTTGGGATTGATATTCATTGTAATCATCTTTGAATCCTACTATTTTAGGGATATCATCAAAAATAATGGGGTTATATTGACCATAATAAAATTGCTAATCCTCATAACTAAGGCCATAATAGGCCCCACTATGAGTGAACCTTTGAGTCATGTCTAGAAAAATTTATTTTGTGTATTGACTAACTTTGGACCTATGTTCGACAACCAGTCAAATTATGCTTTGGCTCTCTTTTAAATAAATAACCAAGGTACCAATGAGACTATAAGGGAAGGTGGTTTGAAACCACACATAATTTTGGAATATTTTGTTCACAAGTTTACTCAACCTTTGGTAAAGTTGAAATCATATAGATCAGAAGAGATTAAGGTAATTCAAAGACCTAGGGTGAAAACTAGTACACCAAAGCCTATATCTTTGTGATACACTCACACTACAGAAGATAACTTCAAATTTGACAAGTTAACCCTAAAATTTTAGAGGAAAGCTCTCTATATTATGAAGAGAAAATGAACTAAACAACTCAAGATGTAAAAACATACGTGAATCACTAAGTATAAAACTAGGACCAAATAGGTAGCACAATGTCACCACATGATTCTAGTAGGATAAAATATGTTCTAAAACCCAAAGCATGAGTGATACACAAGATGACTTGAGTCCACCAAGATGATAATTTGATTTTGAGTCTTAATAAATGACCTTCAATCCAAATTGAAAATTAAACCCAAGTTTAAATAAGCTTAGTGCACAAATGGTGAACCTGCATTAATGCACTAACTCTTAGAACTCAAAAATGTTCAATTTCAAATGTGGATTATAAATGAAGGATTTAAACAAATTGGGTAAAATATCCATGACTGTGCCAAAGTCGATGACATGACACAAGATTTTGATAACAATTTGAATAAAGAAAAGATGAATTTTCCATTTGGATAGCGTAATGCCTCCCTTGCTCAAGAAAATTGAGGACAATGTATTTTGCTTAAGTTCATTAAGTTAGCAAATAGTTTCAGACACAAATAAATACCAAGTCAACTAATGTCAAAAAACAAACGTCTTAAGTCTAAATTGACAAGGTATGGAAAAGTGGGGTCTACTAAACTAACAAGGTTTCAATCATTCTAGGGGAATCAATTGCATAATGACTTTCATGTCAAATGATGCAAAAGACAAGCATAAAAATTGGGTGACCATGACATTGGCTAGTTGTAAAAAGGTCTAGTCCTTTTTACAACCACTACATCCTACTTTTCAATCAGTGTAGTGCGATGTCCAAATATAGATACGTCCCATGTGCAACACCAAAGGAGTCAAATGAAGTCAATGTTGGGAGGTGAAACCCCATGTGAAAGCTTTTTGAAAGAAATCACGAGAGGTAATGATGGCCCCCTCTTAAACCAATTTGCATGAAAATAAAGAAAGCATAAAATATAAAGACTTTAGGGTCATTTTCAAGATAACCCAAACTTTGGCAAGTTTTGGGGAGTGCTTTAGGCAACATTATTTCTAAGCCTTACACTGGGATATTTACAATAAGAATGGTGATTTTTATTCTAAGGGTTCTTTATAGGGGACAAATGGAAGATCATACATGAAACATTACTCTGTTTTCCAACCAAAACCTAAGTAAAAAACTATTGCAAACAAGAATTGACAAGTTTTTTCAATTTTAAACCCAAATGAAATGTTTGGTGGTGCTCATTTGACCCCTTGGTCTTAGTTGCAAACTTTGAAAACATTCATCTAAATTATTTTTTAAACACCTAAAACAAAGTTACTAATTGATTTTTAAGTATGCAAGAGGTGATTTAAACATGTTTTTATCAAATCAAAAGCTTGTTCGTATAGCAAAAATTTCAGCATGTCCTTTATCTTTAAAGGTCTTTTTAGATTGAAATAATGAAATTTGAAAAAGTAGCTCTTGAGTCTATGTTTTTTGACAAACATAATGACTGACATTAGTTATTATAACTGAAGATGGTTACTTTAGATAACGAAGACCTAACAAATGTCGGTTTTACTAACCAAATTTGGGTAAGACATAACCGATGTCAGTGTCACTTGTTGACATCGGTTACTGTGTAAAACCATGGAAAATAAAAATGGTAAAATAAAGTTATAAAATCAATTTTCATGAGTTTTAAGGGTCTAAATGGATATTTTAGAGTTAAAAAGTGATCTTCTTTAGGTATGAGATGCATCTTATCCCACCAAGCATGCCAAGATGTAGAGAGGATTACAAAGCAAGTTAGTCAAGCATTAGTCCATAAATAATGAAACATTTATTAAGAACTAACTAACCAATCCTACATATTCCTATGGTAATTAAAAAGGATAACAAGAAACAAATGAAAGAAAGAAACACCATATTACCTTCCCAAATGGATTTACCATACCCATGTGGCTCAAAAACATGTTCTCCCTTGATCAAGCATCCTTGTCTTTGTCAAAAATGGTGGTAATCTCCTCCAATGCCTCAAGAACACTCCATAAAACCTAGGCTCTTGATTCCAAATCACTAAACTAGCCTATCAATGAAGCTTGAAAACAAAATATATGATCAAATGCAAAGCCTTATGGAAACAATTTAGCATTGTAACTTTGTAATATTCAAGTTTTGAATATATTTGAGCATAATAACCTTGTACCAAAATAGCTTAGAAATGATGTTCATGGCCTCTCTATTTATAGATTTTTGAGATTGGTCAGGATCAACCATGACCATCCATCTCAAGATTGAGATGTGTGGCCATGGATAATCCTAATATTTATAATTAACTCCATAATTATATTCATCATGACCTTGGAAAAAGGGGCATTGAAGAGGCATGGGAGGCATTAACTATGCATGGGTGACTCATAATCATGATATTTGTGGTATTTATGGCCAAGGGATGTCTTCCTAAGATATGATGTCACTTGATGATGTAGTTAATAAGGATCAATTTTCAAAAATAAATATTCAAAAACTCTCATGGGAAATCCACTTAAGCTCTTGATTTAGATTAATTATCCTTAAACAAGGTTAATCAACATTTGTGCAATTATTTGAAAATTGGTCCTCAATTAATCAAAATGGTTGGAAAGTCATATTACTAGGTTGTAATTTGACTGGTGAGGAATTTAAAGGTGATGTTAGATGCATTGGAGCTATACTCCCATTTAGGATGTTGCTAACACCAAATAAAAAGGTACATGATGTGTACCAATGAATTAGAAGAAAAGAGTGATATGGAGCACTAAATGGCAAAATGGTCATTTTGACTCGAAATGATCTTATCAAAGTTAGTTGGCACATAAAATTAATTTCCCTATTTAGGGATACTTTTACCTAAATTGGCACTTGTAAATGAGAATTGAAATAATTTAGTATGTTTTATGGATCTTGACCTAAAATGTGCATTTGAGTGCAATTAGAGTTAGATTGATAATTTCAACACAAATGGTGTTAGGAATTGGATGTCTATAGATATGATTAAGGAAAAGGATATTCATCTTTTAACATGTCCATAATATTGACAAGTAGCTACCTAAAAGACATAAACCTATGATCTAGTCAATTCTATGAGCATGATATTGTGTCTTCAAGCAAAGAATGACATGGAGGATCAAAGGAAAGGTCTAATATTGGTAACTATATCTATAAGCCTTCAATGCATCCTTGAAACATTTGGGGACCTTCTCACTCAATAATCCATAAGTAGTGTCTTGATTGATAAAAAAGGTGGCAAGGTTTCCATTTTCTAAGGAGCAAAAGATGGTAGCTCGAGTTCATTTAATGACCTAAGACAAAGTGTTTTTTTATGATAGTGTGTTTCTACATGATTTATTTCTCTCTCTCTTCTATATATATTGGTCTCTTTCCAATTTAAGGGGCTATCATCTTTTAAAATTTAGCATTTTCTTTCCTAAGATAAGGATACTAATTGAGACTCTTACCAAAGTGTGCTCATTTGATATGGTTAAACCCTATCAAAATAATTTAAGAATGGCCTTTTGAAGTAATAAGATCAACTCTTTGACTATCTCTTATATTTAATTGGTGATTATTATGCTTATATATGGTAAATTTATGAAAAAGATTCTTACTTTTTTTATCCTTCTACTTGCTTCTTTGAAGGTGTTTTCAAACTAACTTGCAGGTCTAGACTATTGTTCTACTTGGAACCTCTTCTATGAAATATTTATGTAGCTAGTAAGATTGTGAGATTAAGTAAGACATAATTGTATTTTATTGATATAGTGCATGTTCAAGCTTATGTGAGTGTCTATTTAACTTTGGTGCTTCACCCTTTATCTTTATTAGGATCCCTTATCCTCTTTCTACCCCCTTTTCCATGTGAAGCATTAGTTTAGCATTAGTATAGGTGAGCATCAAGAGGAATTAAACCTTATGTGGAGGTTCAACCTCAACATAGGTTACCCATATCTTGGGGTTATCCCAATATTATAACTTAGTTGGAGAGATCCTGAAGAACCCTCTATAAGGGTGCAAATTAAACCTATAATATGGGCATAAAAGGTTATTAGAATAATAAATTAAATATGACAAAGGTTAGAACACATTTTATGACCCTCAAGATATAATTTGACCTCACTAATGACTATGTGAATACTTTAAAATCTAGAATAACCCTATGAAAATCTTGAATAAGCATGAGGGTTGACTTTATTTGACCCAGGGTAAAATCTAATCAACATTTTAGTGATTTATAAGGGATAGCATGCCTACTATGCTAAGGACCAATTACCTTATCATATCCTTTGGAAATAGAGTTACCAATATGTTTCAATTGAAACTAATATGCCTCTGAAAAAGACCTCAAACTCATACCAAACACAATAGGAAACAAGCACATAAACTAAGACACCAAGACACACTTGTGCTCTCTAAGAACATAGGGAAAACACACAACTCAAAGGAAAACACACACCTATCCTAATATGTATAATACCTCAACACTTTAGGTGAAAGGTATCTTCTACATTAATTCAACTAGGGTTGAAGATAATGCTTCTAGCATCATTGATACTCCAAAAAAATAAACCATCATATGATGCATACTTGTCAATGAACACTTGATTATGTATATAGTCAAATGACTTACCCATTTTGGGGCTTATACTAACTACAATTGTATTGATTATATCTCTCATTATCACTCCATCTTTCTCTCCTAGGGGATTATTTGAATTTACAACTTGTTTTAACTCTATCATGTACACTTAACACTCTTCAATCTGATCATTGAGAGTCATGAAAGCCTTCTCAACTTCAAATGCATTTAAATCAAGATATGTCTAATGTTGGAAGTCATCAAATCTATATTATTATTTATCATGAAACACTTCATGGTTTACCAAGGTTGTTTCTTTTTTGTAGAGACTCTAAGCTCATCTTGTGCACATTAGGTGCATGGTTGACCTCATCATCAGGTTTATATTCCTTTTAAAAATTTGAAAACCTATTTACCTCCTCAAACTCCTACACTATGGCCTAGGACTATCATTATTTGTCATAAATAGGATATGAACCTCAACATATATGTGTAAAAGGTAGTTTCCCCATGTAACTTGTTCTAGAGTGTCATCAAAATCTGCTTAAGAGCTCCATCATATTTTTCATGGAGGATGTAAGTACCAAGAATAGTTTATTTAAAACTATATTTCTCAACTCCCCATTCATCAAGGTACATGTCAGTTATTCCCTTAAGAAGTGTTAGAGGTTATTTATCACTAGGGTGATCTTATTCATCAAGGATATTGAAATTCATGTTACATGTATAAGGCACATATGGTTCTATATGAAAAATAGATAGAGGTTCATATTTGAATGACACTTTAGCACCATACCTAGTCCTAAATTCCATATAGGACCAATTAGAAGTCAAATAAGCTCTAATTTTAGTAGTAAACTCTCTTAACAAGAAAATTTCAAAATGAGGTGGCACATACACAATGACAACATCTTGAGAAATGGTGAAAGTAGGACAAGAATGAAGAACAAGTTGAAATTTTTTTATTATTCCAATGGTTTTGGTAGCTGACCCATCTAATTTTATCAATATTTTGGAATAAGTCTCATACTTCAAGTTCAAATTATCAATGACTTATTTGGGTATAACACAAGTGTTTGCTCCAATATCAATAAGACAGTTTTGAACCAAAACATCTCCAATGATGATGAATAGAAAGAATGGAAGAGGTTTGTCTACTTTATCAACTTTATTTGAATATCCTTCACTTTGATTCAAAGTGTTTTTCAAGGGTCCATCTTTCCCACTAGACTACTTGGTGTGATCAAGTAATCCAATAAGTGTGGTTATATCATGTGTTAGAACAAGTAAGAAAACTTGAATAAAAACACACTAACATGCATAGAACTTACTTGTCTAGATCATAAGGGGATATTAGTGAATAAAAAACAAATGAAAAATCTCAAATAAAATTCAAAGAAATTACAAAATACTTACCTTCCTTGAATGCTCCAAATGATGTGTTCATTTGGCTTGCTCAGCTTATGCTCAAGAAGTCTTTGGCAAATGGAGTTGTGTGGATACTTCTCTCCTTGGCACAATTATTGGTTTATGATTGGTATGGCTTATGCTTATGGCTTGGCTTATGATTTTGGCATTATAACACTATAGCTTTTAATCATGTACCAAACCCTTCATTATAACTTCACTATGTCCAAGCTCTCCAAATAAAGAGGTCTAGGCTTGTATTTATAGGTTTATAGACTAACCCCAACCCAAGATGAGTTAGAGTGTAGTTAGATCTTACAATGGGTTCAAACCTTACCCTAGTGAGTTAATTAACCCTTATAGAGTTAAAAGGTGTCAAATGGTCATGATTAGCAATGAATATCCATGTTTGAGATATTTTTAGGACATTTAAAAACTCAAAAAAAGGTAATTATGAATTCTTAGGATATTCTTTAATTTTCAAATTTACTTTTTTGATAATTCATTAATTTCTCATGGTTAATTCAATAAGGCATTTTATTTGGTTTTTTAGGTTAATTATTTCTCTTTAGGATTTTTATAATTTTTAATATTTGAATTAATTTCATGTGTGCATTTTCCCCATTAAATTGGTCTATAGGCCAAATTGTATGTTGTAATGTCATGGAAGGATTAGAAATGAATCTATGAGAGGTTTTTGTTATTTATGGTAGGATACCCCAATTAGAGATTTCTTAATAGAATTATAATACTTGGAAAGTGTTTCAAAAATGAATTTAGTATGTTTAGTGATTATTAGGATTAATTTGTAAAGGTTGGTAAGAATCAATTTGGAGTCTGGTATGAAGCCATTGGTAGCCAATTTTAGGTTTCTATACTGGGTTGAAAAACTAAGTTTGGATATATCTTATTGAAGTAGGTATTATTGTATAGGTATTGATAATCTATCCCACATTGATACATTCACATAATACCTATTCATATGCTCTATAATTTTAGTGAAAGAGATACTAACCATAGTTTATCCACTAGTAGTAATGGTCTTGCCTATACCTTGATATATTTGAGGTATGAAATAACTCTTAGCATTCTAAATTATTTGATCAACTTGTGAATTTATCAAAATATTATAATTAAATTCTCTTTCAATTGTTTTAAAAGTCATTAATGAATAATTATTAGCCCCTTGAGCATCTTCAATTGCCTTTCTCTTTACCCTTGTGTTTACAGCTATAAGACTTAAATCTTTACTTGATTTACCTTGATAATTCACAACACATGAATCATATTACTTAAAAATGACCAATGTATACCAAACTTGAGCACTCTTCCCATTTGTCTCTCCTTCATTTGGTACCTCATCTTGAGTCATAGATAGCATAGTTCCTAAAATTTCCATGAAAGCTTGATTGAATGACTCATTGACATAGGTAGATGGATCATCAAGTTAATCCCATGAAGTCTAACCATCATGCTCTTGAGAATTTTTTTTTGAGTAGGTACTAAATATTTTTAGGCGGAGTGAGTATTGGGATTATATCCATTATATGAATTATCTTGAACTAGTTATCCTTGACCTTGAGAATAACCTTAAAAGGGGGTTCTATTACCTTGATAGTTAGGGTAAGAATGACTATGCTAGTAGTGGCTTTGGAAAATCATCAATTGATGTTATTTTATGATCCTCTTGAGAACTAAGATATATTTATCAATATCCCTCATTCTTTTTGCCTCATTAGATTTGCTTGGTTGACTAGGGGTAGTAATATTATGTTTAGGATATAAATGTCACTATCAAAATATTTAAGATATTAAAGGAAAACATGATGTGCAATAGGCCTTAAAAAAATGGGAATCATATCCTATGTCTTATAAAATATTGTGTTTAAGTTTGGGATAGCTTCTTGAGGTGATATCCTTATGTTAGTCAGTTGCTTAATAAATGACAAATAGTTACTCTTATCTTCAAATTTTCTCCTCAAGGCATCTCTCAAGTCATCCCATGTGGTGATATATTTAATGGTCAATGTACCACACCAATCAAGACATTTCCATTTTAAATAGATATCCAAAAACCTTATTGATATGTTCTCCTCAATGATGTGATGTATATTACAAAAGTTAGCAATGTGCTCATATGATCAATAGGGGTAATGGTACTCTCACTGGTATATGAGGGAATAGTTTTGATGGCTGATATAAGAATGCCATCATAATGGTAAAGTCTTAGAGGAATATATCAATTTAATTCAAAAAAGGTATGTTTCTTGCCATAGTAGCTTTAGGACTATGCAATAATGGGCCAATCAAAAACATTCTTATAGGATTATGAGTAAGGTAGTATCTCTTTGGGTAAGGATGGGTGTTAAAAAATATATTTGATTTTTATAAATAATGAGGAATCTCTTGTAATTCAAAAGGAATGCCTTTGGTAAGAGATATTGTGTTTACCTTAGGCATGAAATAATTTACTAGTCTACAACCAAGATTCAAATGTTAGAGTTGTTAGATACTATAATAAGTGGACTATTATAGCCTCCTTATTATCAAAGCCAACATCCACCTTGAAAAACCTTCTTTGACTTTAGGTCCCACTAGGTATGCCAAAACGATTATAGCCCAAATTTTCACCCTAGATAAGTCAAAGAGACCTTATCAAATTTGGGATAACATGGAACTATCTCTAAGTATATGAATATTTCTATAAGAGATAAATCTTTATATTTTAAGGGCTATCTCCTTTGATCTATCTTTTAGGTTCATACACTACACTAGACTAATCACTATTGGGGATGAAAATTAAATAATGAAACATAAAATAAACCTATAATAATGAAGATGATACACCAAATATAACTCCACAAACATACTTACATTTACACTAAGAAAGAAGACTACTAAAATGGATCTCAACTTAATGTTATTATAACATAAGTGTTTCCACATAGAGGAATATTACTATGCATATCCAGAGGTGAGTGACTAGGTGGTCTGATCTTAGACACTCATAATCTCTCTCACACATCAAAAAATATCTAAAAAACATATGCACTTCATGATATGTATTAGAATAAGCTACTCACACAATGTATTCAAGAGCAAAATGAAAGCAAGGAGAAAACATTCACCACTTATCATCCAAATGGAATACTTGACATACTTAGGCAAGAAATGTAGAGACTAAATCAGCTTCAAAACTTTATTCAAATAATATATATATATATAGTAGGGATTCATCATACCATTTGTGTATTATTTACAAGGCCAAAATATCTTGAATATATAGATCATAGGAAAGGAGAAAGAATGAATAAATTTGAATATTTAAAAGGCTAAGTGTCAAGTCTTAAAAACTAGTTAAAATGCAACGAAAAGATTTTTAAAATATTTCATGAATTCCTCTTCAACAAGTGTTAATTTTAAGTACATCATTCTCTTGAAGTTGGCATAGAGACACTTCATCTTCCTACTTGAAACTACCCTTCTTGATAAGAAGTTCACTAATTGTCTAAAACTAAATTGTAAGTTATTGAAACATATAATATAACTTGAGGAGGTGAAAACATGATTGGTGAAATTCATAATACCCCTTCAACTGATAAATTCTTCCTTGACACTTGTTACTCACTTCCTTATAACTACTACATAACCCTTTAGGCTTGATTCACACATTTGTCACTAAGGTGACTTGCACATGTTTAAGAGAATTTGTTGTAAAGGTGTGAGACACCTAATCAAGACCTATTTTTATTATATTACATAAGTTATACCTCAAATGACTTCAAAAAAATACTTCTCATCTTCAACATAGGTAGTCACTTTACTTATCACTATCCTATTCAAGACTGCCTGCAAAAACCAACTTATCATAGGTATTTTCATGCATCACTAAGATGATAATTGATTTTTATAAGTTGAAATGCATCTCCATATACCTCCTACAATTATTTTCACCTATCAATTCTTTTATTCACCTTTATATTACCTTAAAACTTGTAAAAACACAAAATCTAACATGTTTATATAAGTGATAGTAAAAAATAATAGAATGTGAAGGAGCTAAAGATAGTTCCAAGGATGTCAAAATCATCTTATAGGTAGATTAACAGCTCTTAAATGCATAATTTTTCATATTTTCTCATCAGGCTCATAGAAGGGTTTTAGGTTATTTAGGTTATTAATGATGATTCATAAAGTTTAAGCCCTTAACCCTTGAACCAATGCCACTTATTTTGAGTACAGGACTCTCCTCAACTACCCATAAGTTATTGAGATCCTATATACATTGTCTGTACAAATATTAGAAAAATAAATTGGCTTCTCAATTAACTACTTGCATTCTCAACACCCCTAAGACATATTTAGGCCAAAAATGGCCAATTTGAGTTTTTTTATACAAAATAATGGGTATATTTAACCTTATAATCTCCCATGAAGTTTTTAAAATTTATTTTGGGGATCATATGGTCATATGAATGAATTTTGGCACATGTTGGCTCATGCTTAGTTCTTAGGCCTAATCTGTACATACTATGTTTCTATGTGTGTGACCACCTATAATTGTTCATAATGAATTTAGGTGAATTTAAAAACTTTTTTACATTTAATATAATCCTATACATATTAAAATAGTCATTCTTGTCTTTTCCATTCATCCTTTAACCACCCATGTACTAGGTATGCTTGTTATTTTGCTCATGGAGTGCCTCTAGTTTGAGACAAAATAAAGGAAACATTACCTATTGGTTTGATCTAAATGATATCATATATGGATTTTTTATTTCATGATTACCTTTTATACCAAGTCTCAAATCTATATCATACCTCTAGAGGCCTCATCATCTCAAATTCCCAAGACTAGCTTTTAGGTCTATCAGGATTGTATGCGGAATTTTGGTTGACTAAGCATAAAGTTAGAAAAATTATGTTTTTATTTGTATATGATAATCACATTGAGTGTGATATAATAACTATAAAAGTGGATTATACATTATCATCCATATTATACCTATATCAACCTTCCAAATTAAATCTTAGTTAGATTAAGGCTAGCAAGTTTCTTGAGTCAGATTGTAAGTGACAATTAGGGAAGTGAAAGGAATCCTATAGGTGTTGATTCTTTTTTGAACATTTTAATTCACTAATTTGGTTGATATTTAAGTCAATATATCCATGTTCAACCTAAATGTACCCATTTCAACCTTGAGACCATTTTGTCATCTCTCTATTATCAATGCACTATAAGTTTGCAAGTTCTAGGTTCACTTGGGCTCAATAGCATTATAGTTCACTTAGCATTTATATTGAAAAATTGACTAATTTGGAAGCTCACTTAACATTATAATTTCTTGACCTATCAACCTCTTCTCATGTTAATAAGTGTCACTGAGGTCTAGGATGCAAGAATGAAGTTTTTTAGCATTACACAAACCTCATGAACTTACACCATGATATAACATTATATCGAATAGGATCCTTTTTGGAGAAGTTAAGGTAAAACTTCCCTCTTTTTAAATGTTTCAATTTTACACCTGTAGGTGTTACTTGAATTGATATTAACTAATTTTATCTTGAATATGATTCTAAAAACTAACCTCTAACATTTTTTGATGTTTCAGTCCTATTATTATCATCTTGAGTATCTCTTCAAATATTTGAAACTCCAAAACTCATCAACACTCTATCTTCATAATCCTACACATTCTTGTAGGTGATTATATACTTATATGTGAGTTCAACCTTTAACCTCACTTGCTTTCAAATCTTGAGAGTTCCATTGGTCTATAGAATTCTTCCTAGACCATCACCATGCTCTGAGAGGTTGAAACAAGTGTATGAAGCTAATTATAGGAGAACAAACATTATAACTACCAAAACATTATTCTAAAGACTATTAGTGTTCATGTATATCTCAATGAGATGGTTCTTCCTATCCATCCATGTTCACACATTCCAACCAAATTGAAATCCACATAAGAAGGATGAACATACTCTATAAATCCACATAGAGAACTTGGTTCACACATACCAATGTAAACAAATGAGAAAATTGAGACATTAGGAATGCAGAAGAAATTTTGAGGTGATAACAATCTTAGTTATTGTTCATATAGTACAAACCATAAATCCAAAAAATATGACCATGAAATGGGGGATCATGAAGACTAATAAAATATCCCAAGTGCATTCACTTCAAATCTTCTTCTCTAATCCATACCAAATGAAAATTTTTGACCTATTTTGACTTGTCTAAGAGAGTAATATGAGAGATAAACTAGTTTCAATTAAATATAGATATTTTAAATGACCTATGGGGATCTCAAAATACTTCTATGAATCCTTCACATATGCTAGATGAGTCACTAGTCTGTATAACTAACTGACCTTCTTTTAAGATGATATCCTTCTTTGTATGTTGAACATACAACATTTCAATTTAAAAATGGTTTTTTGACATTACTTGATAAATATTACATTAGGTTGAACCTTGACATTTGTCTTTTTGGTTAAATTTACGACAACTTCCTTAGAGTAACCCAAAGGTGGCATAAAAGGTTATTAAAACAAGTGGATAAATATGACAAAGGTTAGAACACATTTTATGACCATCAATATATTATTTGACCTCATTAATGACCGTGTGACCACTTTAAAACCTATGATTTCCCTATCAAAAGTTTAAATATTTAATAGGGTTGACTTAATTTGACCTAGGGCTAAATTTAGTTAACATTAACCTCACTAACATCATACTATTCTAATTAACATCTTCCAACTATATCCACCAAGACAATACCTTTAGCTTAAATTTTAGTGTTAGTTTTATTTATTGGATTTGTATATATATGGGCCATATTTCATTCCCAAATAGATATTCCATATTCATACAATTTTATTGCCCTCACATTTCTTCCCCTATGTAGTATATGGGAGAGTTAGATGGTTAATAACCTTATCTTGGAGGTCTTGTCTTGTGGTGTCATTAAAACTTAATAAGAGAGGCATACATTAATTATTAACTAAGGATATCCATGTGTTCATCCATCCATTTTAGGTCTTAAAACTACAACATTTCTTGCAAAGGTCAACTTAAGCCAAAAGGGGAGATTGAAACATTGGCATGCCCACACAATAATAAGTATTTATATCCCTATAATATTTCCTTTACTAAATTTTATATCAGTGTTGTTTATTTATTTGTGGATGTATGTATTTATCATTTTTAATTATCTTCCTTATATTGATCTATAACATATAAATCAATCACATGAAACTTAGTAATACATTTCTACATTGTTCATTTACTACTTAAATTATTAGTTTGTTTTCTTCCCAAACTATATTGGCTAGCCTGATACCATTTTGTTTTGTGTGTGACAACTAAATCATACATCAATATATTTTTTTGAGTTTCTTTCCAATTACATTTACTTCCCTTATATAATCCAACTTTAATAATCAATTTACAATTATATCTAACTTGGAACACTTCTATTTTCTTTCCAACTACATCAGCCAATGCAATATAGTTCTCAAATTTTGTCTAACTATATCAAAAAAATTAACCCATTTATATTTATAATACATTGGCTAGACCAAAAAATATTTTTCTTTATCCAAAAATAATGTTTCCTTTTAATTAATTGCATTATTCAACTTGATACAGTCCATTTTTTAGACTCAATAATTTACTGTATCAACCAAATTGGTACAATATGTTATTCATAGATAGTAAAAAATTATATTAGCCTACCTGATACCATATATTTTCTTTGAAAACCCTTTTTCTAAATATTTTCAATTTTATTCATCATGATGTCCCCTCTTAGAATCTTTCTTACAAGTCTTAACCCATTCAGATTCTATATGGGTTTCTCTTTCATCCTCTATTTATCCACCATTAATGACAATTCTTAATGATGTAATATATATAAACCATGTCCTAGATCTATAAAATGTAACATATTTAAAATTAACCCAAATTTATATTCATAAGATCTCAATTAGATTATTAAGAACCTTGACAATAACAACATTTATACTCTAAACAAGAACAAAAGCCTTAACAAGCTTCCTCCATTCATTTCAATAGT
Source organism: Torreya grandis (assembly GCA_037957365.1). NCBI lineage: Eukaryota > Viridiplantae > Streptophyta > Pinopsida > Cupressales > Taxaceae > Torreya > Torreya grandis. Next base: position 3,641,870 of record JARHVA010000683.1, on the reverse strand, counting down.
TAAGGGAATCAACACCAAGTTTTAAATATTTATTCCAAGATTAATTTTGGGAATCATCCATCTACTTATAATCCTCCACTGAACTCCATTCAAAACCATAATCTCATTTATAGTCCTCATCTAGATTCTAAAAAAATCATTTTACAAATAATTCAATAAATGGCTCTTATACAAGCTTATAGTAGTAATAAAATCCTTCAAATGCAAAACCAAATCTTAAAAGTTTCTAATAAAACTCATAGAATCATTATGAATCAAAAAAATCAACATTTCATCCATACTCCTCTAATATATGCCAATGAAGACATTATTATTGAACCACCAATTAACAATAAGATGCTTCAAAAACTTTAAAAATAACATTTAATTTCATTAATTATGTCTATGTATATTTTACTTATTTATCTGAACATCACATATGATATAACTACTACTCTTATGATACATATTAAATCTTTTATAAATATTTATAAGTAATGGGTTAAAACCAACACTTACACTACAAAACTTCTAGCCTAATTTTTTTCAGAGATTCACTAGAATGGTATAACAATATTCTTAGACATTCTATTACACAAATGAAATACTTATTAAATTTTCTATTTAAATAACTAAAACATACTTAAATTCCTAAAAATACCCTTAGTAATTTCATCAAAACCAAGAAACTTGATAATGAATTTTCACATGACTTAATTAAATGATGGAAATCATTAGTACATAAAGTAGGCCATACCATAAGTGATGGAAATATATTCAAACCCTTTGTTACCACTGTTAAGGCCCCTATTAAATATAAGGTTATGATCTTCTCTCCTAAATCTTTATAAGAGGCCTTAAACCAAGAAAAAAAATTTACTTATGACCCAATTTGAACGTTATCAAAATGCTAAAAATAATCTTTTAAAACCTCAACCAATGAAATTAATACTAATTATTTTCTAAATAATCCTCCCCCATCTAAATCTAAAGCATCCCATTAAAATAATTAAATTCACCCTAACATCTCTTTAGTATAGAATAAATTATTATTTTTTAAATCTCCATATGAAGCATACATCTACTCTTCTACTCCCTCACCTAATGGTATGATCCTAACAACTTATGTTAGCTCCACACCAATATTAGTCACTCTCATGACATATGTCATGTACTTCATAAACTTGTAGTAAATATTATCTTTGGGGAAAAATTTAGTTATGACCCCATCAACTAAGAACATCATAAAGAATACCTAAAATAATTTAAAACCTAATCTTATCATCCAAAATCTATATATAAAAAATATCAAAAATCATCTAAGACATTTGATCCTAATACACAACACCAAATAATTTTTTTAAAACTATTGATACTAATTATGCTCATTATTACAGTAATTACCAATTTATGAATGAAACAGAGGTTAAATACCACCATAAAACCACTCACAAATATCCCATCACCAAACTTAAGAATCTTTATCCCAATGAATAACTTCTTAAGGATACTACTATCACAAACTACACCATCTTCATATTTTCCACCTAGTGACAAGTCTACTCCACCATCAAAGCCTCAAATTATTACATCCTATCCTTATATTATCATACCTCATAATACCACTATTACTACTTAGGATAAATAGCATTATATTTATAATAAATAATAATAATGGTGCTTTCTAGATGAGTTTAGTTTCATGACTTACAAAATTCCTTGAATATGATATGCAAACATCACCATATCATTAGACATTTCTCATGAAAAAATTACAATACATAGAATAATCCCCATCTAGTGAAACTAAACCATGTCCTCAACCTTATGAAATTCTCATACCCATTTAATTTCATGTGATTAATATACATTTCTTAATATTCATTTTCTAAGAACATTTACATAGAGATTCCCAAAGAAGACATGATTTATAATGAAATATTTTCTTGAGTTGATGACTCACCCATTTTTAATCAATGTGTGATAATCCCTACTTTAATATGAAATTTATGTTGGATGAAGGCTTAAGATTTAACATTAATTCCCTTTTGATAATCCAAAAAATTAGATATTCTAAATAAGACATTAAACAAATAAGATTCACATGCCAAAGATTTGATAAAAATAATAAAAATCCAATTAGTTACATTTGGATCCCCATCACTATTCGTACCAAAACAATATGCACCAATATGATGGTTTTATATCTTCCACTATCATATAATCCCATTCTAGGTGATATTTGGACTCATCACATGAAATCTATCACCTCTTCTAATAACCAATGCATTAATTCTAGTAACGATGGAAAAATTTATAACCATGAAATTGATCCTAACACATGGGGTCTCAAACTACCTAATTTTAAAAAAATAATATCACATCCTAACCATTTCTCATATAAAAAATCTTCTTCTTGAGTTCATCAACATGCACACTAATTTTTAGGTCACTCTTGATTATGATGATGATGAACCCAATAAGTTAAAAACTATTTGTAATACCACCATATTACATCCCTTTATAGTGAAATGGATTCCTCCTTATCTTTTAACATGAGATAGGAAAATTCCATTGATAAATGATGACACTAAAATTCTACCCCTGTGATTTTGATGAAGCTTCTTATACAAAATATGATTTTATATGTATTGATCTAAAGGTGAATAATTTATTTGAAGATAATTTATCACTATCCCTTAAAACTTTAAGTAACATTGGTGTATCTAAAAAATACATTTCCATTGGGAATTCTAAAATAATCACACATGATTGTAATATATCTCCATCACACAATTATTATTATTACTTTACCAAGCCTAATCATAAAACTTGGATGTAATTCATTATTAATGAATCCTTTATAAAACACATGAATTTAATCAAGATGTTAAATTAATCAATCTTTATTCTAATTCTAGTGATGATGGGAATGAACTATGACTTATATGTTATGTTCCTCTTGTTAACCCACCATTGGGAAACACTCCATGGGTTATCTAATAATGTTTTGAATTTCATATAAATTATTATGGTATCAACCAACCCTATACAATTTAGAAAATTTCCAACACTACTAATTATATTAACCAACATGATATAATTTATCCTATTCCCTAATTTTAGAATTATACTATCCAACTATATATATTTAAATATTTAATCAAAAATTCCACTGACTAGTCATTAAAAAATGCCAATATAGTTCTAGTAACATCCCTTAATTCTTCCAACTATAAAAACTAGCTTGATATAATCACTACTTCCATATCTAATTATACCAACCATGTTGATACAATTCAAACTTTTCTTGTTATACTAGATTATATCAACCAAGATAATACTATATATCAGATTTCATCCACTTCTACTTTAGATCCCAAAATTAACCTAGATGTTAAATCTACTACTATAAGACAAATCCAGTCAGAATTTGAAAACACAAGTATTAATATTTATTATCTTGAGTATATGTAAAATATTTCAACTCATGACCTATGCTTTCAGGTGACAAATCAATTTTAGATTTAATTCATGCAAGAGAGCCTCAAATTCCATGCCAAAATCATAGTTTGGCCACTTTGAGGATATTTCTCCTTGCTTTAATAATTTCATTGCTATTTTTTACCCTAAGCCCAATCCTATTTACAAACATACTTCTTCTCCATATAATTTTCAAGATGGAAATGCAATTATTATAAAAAAAACTCAAATAATAAACTTTGGTACAAATATACATCCCAAGTAAATCATTATCTTTAAGTATATTTGACTTAAAGATAAAGAAAAATACAACCTATTTTTAGATAAATATCATGAACTCTTTGCTTGGTCATATGAAGATATGCCTAGTGTAGACTCTAACATAGTTTTTCATAACATAATAGCCTATACACATGTGAAAGCCATGCACCAAAATCAATAGAAGTTCCATATTAAGGTTTCTAATTTTCCATAAAGAAGTCATTAATATCTTAAATTTTAAGTTTATTCATCTATATATTACTATGAATAGGTCTCCAACATAATACACATTTGTAATAAATTCACTATGCTCATCCACATTTGTATTGACTTTTGTAATATTAATTTAGAACTCCATAAGTATTCCTTTAATTTACCATAAATTGATTTTATTTATAATTCCACAATTGGATATGATATAATTTCCCTCATAAATGGTATTTTTAGGTACAATTAGATTCACATTGCCCTTGTGGATTAACAAAAAACCATGTTTACTACTAAGTGGGGCACACATTGATATGTTAATATGTCTTTTAGCCTTAAAATTCTATAAAAACTTACCAACATGACATGGCCAAAATTTTCCATGATTTCATCTACAAAATAGTCAAAACCTATGTGCATGATCTTATATCTAAATCTAAGTGTCATGAAAATTATAGTCATGACCTATCCATCATCTTCAATTGTCTTATTAATTATAAAGTTAATATTAATTCTCATAAGTGTGTTTTTGGTGTTAACTCTAGAAAAATATTATGATTATTGGTATCACTACAAGGGATTTATGTGCAATCCTCTAAGATCAATGTTATTATTAACATGTCTACACCTCAATCCATTCTTGACATCAACATCTATCTTTAGAAACATGAAGTAAACCACAAATTTTTTCCTATGCTAAATTATCACACACATTCATTAAAATACCTTCTCAATAAATATATTGCACTTGAATTGAATGATTTTTGTCAAAAAGCCTTTTATAAGTTGAATAACATTTTTAGTTCAGCCTCCTAATATACTACCAAATTATAGAGACCACCCTCTCATCTTGTATACATTATCTAACCCCATCTCAATTGGGTTAAATTTTGCATACAAATATGATTCTAATAAAGAATATGATATTTACTACATTAATAATGCTTTAATAGATTATGAGAATTGATACGGGAAAGTGGAGCATGGCTACCTTGTAATATAATTTACCATTTAAAATATTTGGTGTTATATGTTCTATTAGAATACCTATTTAATAGTCCATTCTAATCCCCTTTTCCATTTATTCTCTAAGGATTCACTTATAAGAGATTGAATTATGAAATGGATTATACTCTTGATGGAATTTGACCTTAGGATCATCACTCAAAAATCAATCAAAGGCATATTGATTTTTGATCAACTTATTACCACACTTATACCAACTCAATGATACCTTAAACACAATATTCTTGATGAATATGTCCTCCTAGTCAAAGGCATTGATCAATATGTTTCCCTTAAATGCCACTTCTATAATTTTGTGGATGATCTCAAGGATTAGGCCCTCAAATAACTATAAATTATAGTCTCTAAGTTTATATGATCTAAGAAATATATCTTAGAATAACTACCTAAATTAACCATTGATTTTTAAAATGGTACTTGGAAACTCCACTTTGATGGAGCCACATGCCATCAAGGAGATAGGGTAGGATGTGTCTTGGCTCATCCCTATGAAAAAATAATTCTTTTAGTTTTTTAATTTAATTTAAATGTTATTATATAATGTGTATAAATATGAAGCTCACATCATTGGGATGTCAGTAATCATCATTTTACACATTCACCAATTACATGATTTAGGAGATTCAAAGGTTATATGTCACCAAATCAATGATAATTATTAATGAAAAATGAAAACCTATAATCAAATCACTTCTAACATATCATCAAATCATTTCTACTCTTACTAAATAATTTGTCTTTTACCATCAAAGCAATTGCACAAGAAAAAAATGATATAATGTACTCTCTTACTTCTTCATCCTCTTTCTTTCATCTTCATTAGGAACTAAATGACTTAAAATTACTCATTCACATGAGGAAATATACATCTAATTTATCACATAAGGATGATTCTATTATTTTCCACATTGAAGCTATCATCACTTGACAATTATCATGGTATAAATACATCATCAAATTTATGTAACATCATACCTATCCTCCCAAGGTTGATTCTCATGAAAATACTAGACTGTAAGAGAAAACATGTAAAATTTTTCTTATACATAATATACTTTACTATCGTAACTCTAAAGGCACCATAATCTATTATATTACTCAAGAATAAGTTCCTTATATTCTTAAGTAAGAACGTGGGGGAATTTTTAGTGTCCATTATAGTGGTCATGTTACAAACCAAAAATTTATACATATGGGATACTAATAGCCCAATCTTGAAAAATATGTCATTAAATTTTCAAATAAATTTAATCCTTGCCAACTTCATGACGATCTCATTCAATCTCCTCTAGCTGAACTTTAGATCCATGAATATTCATGACCATTATCTATGTGGGGATTAAATATCATTATAAAATTACCTTAATATCAATATGTCCATGCCTTCATTATTACTACCACTAAATACTTTACCAAGTGGTTATAATCTATGCCCCATATAATTTCACTATCATCACTATATCTAAAGTTATTCTTAATAAATGTATATGTCAATTTTTAACTACTCACACCATCATATCTGATAATGGTGGGAATTTGAAAAATAAATACATGAATCAAATTTTTGAGAAATTAAAATTAAAAAAAAACATGCCACACATTATCATCTAAAGTGAAATGGATAAGAAGAATCCACTTAAAAAATACTTAACCAGATCTTGAAATAGACTACCATGGATTCTTGTTTGGATTGGAATTCTTAATATTTACCCAACACTTTGGTATTATCATAATAGAATTCATAATTACACATGGGAAACACAATTCTCTTTAGTTTAGGGTTCAAAATTCATCTTACCACTATAAGTAGAGTTACCCTCTTTATGCATTTCTATTTAGGACATCATTCCCAATGGATATATTAATGAATCATGCCTTCATACTTTCGACATACTTGATGAGGGAAACATGAGAGATATATAACACAACCCTCAATGAAAAGTTTTCATTGGTAAACAACATAAAAATGAAGTCAAAGTTTGTATTTTTAATATTAGATACCTAGTTTTGAAATGAAATTACACCCATGACAAATAGGGAAAGCACACACAAAAGTGGTGGGTCCCATACCTAGTAAAATAAATACTTGGACCTATAAATTATATATTTTATATAATTGAAGGACATATATTCAAATAATTGACAAATTTTTTTAAATAAATATTATGATTGATCTATGTTTTCAATAGTTCATTTTATTTATGATTTTCCATTTCTTATACCTAGTACTAGCATGTTTATAGTTAGTTTATATGTTTTGTTGAGCTAACATTTCTTGCACACTAGCCCTATTACCTATTCTTGGTCCTTAGGTATTTTTTCATTTTTACACCTCTTTTTTTATTAGTTTATGAGTTTCATTATAACACCTTGGGTAATACAATTAGGCCTTGCTCATAAATACCCATAATTTTTCTATAGTAATTCTCTTTATTTCCTTTGATTTTTTTTTTTTTAAATTTTTTATCATTGCATACACCTTTTGGGTCTTTTTAGATAATTTATATGCTTCATTACTTTATCTTACTTATGATTATTAGATTTTAGTTTGTGACTTGAATGGTAAGTTATAGAAAATTAACTAGTCCATCCATACAAATGTTCATCATTATTCATTTTGATACATAGATTAATTTTTATGACAACGTTAGCTAGGTGTGTTCTTATAAAGATAAGGCAATGGTAAAGATTAGTGTTTCCCTCACTTAGAGTTCCAAATTTTACCTTGTATTATGATGATGTTTCATACCCATTTTTCTTTATGTCATCTCCCTTTACATATATTTTTCAATTGAGATAAACCAATCATTCTATGATCATTTCCTTGATTCCTTATTTCTAGTTCTCTTTTGGGCTCACTAAGGTCATTTTTGAGATTGCATTCTTTCCTAAAGCTAAATTCAAGGAATATTTAGGTGCCATGGTATTTATTTTATCATTTCTAGTGGATAAGTGTAATATCTATTATGATAGTGGTGCAATATTCCTCTACCTCTACTCTATTATTCCTCTCTAACTTGAAACTATCACATTCATGCATCAAATATCCTCTCTTTTATAAACTATTCTTTAAATTTTCAAGGCTCAATAACCTCAAAACTTCATTTGTACTTAATGAACAGATTCATGGACCATATTTAACCTCCATTAGTCATAAAAAACTTGTACAAACTCACTTAGACTTGTCACTCTCTCTCAAACTCATTACCCACCTTTCCTTAACTCTTCCTTGTAACGCTATAAACATGTAAAATCTTTGTTTGAAATGATATATAAGGTTTTACAACCAAATAAAATTATTTTTACGTACCCATTACCCCAATTAAACTCCACACACAATTCCATAACCTAACTCCCTAGGTTCACACTCTTTCTTTATACTTCCTTTTACCAATTAGGCCTCCTTTAGGCATATATACTCCTAAAACACATGAGACTATACATTAAAATCCTAAAACAACACAAAGACTCTTGAATCCTCTTAATAATATAAAAATTCACATGTTCTTAAACTTTCATCACCTTTTTTACATTGGAAACTCCCCTAAGATAAGTTTCAAGATTAACCCTATCTCTAGTGTATGAACATGCTTGTATTGGCCAAGAGATCTCCAAAAGGGATAAATTGAAATATTTAAATCTTCACCCACTTATAATAATATAATATTTTTGTACCAATTATAATCAATTTTTCTAAAAACCATATGAACTTCTCTAACCTCTAAACACATTCAATAATCAATTTTTCCAAATTTTAGGATTCTGTGATAGGGTATAACAAGGTATATAGACCTTACAACTAGGTTTTATCTATCTTAATAGTTAAAATAAGAATAAAAAAACTTATAATAGTCAAAATTTACTCAATAATAACTCCCTTATGAATTTAAAACACTTTGATAGGCTATAATTAAGGATATATATGGATTTCAGTATATTAGGGTTTCAATATGAATACAAGTTGAGATCACTCTAATTGGCCTCATTTGAATTTTATAACTTATATAAACTTCCTAAAACCTATAAAATATATTCCCCATAATGTTATATCTCCTCTAATATCTACTTAACCTTGATTAATTCTCACAAACTCCCAAAATGCAGCTTTACAAAATTATGATTTCTTGATTAGGATTGAGCAACTTGAGAGTTCACAAAAGGAACTAGTTTGAAAACTAAATAATTGAAACAAAAATAAATAAAAATTTTAATTATATATTTACTTATTACATATTATATAATACTATCTGGTCTTGATCAATCCTCAAAAGACCCCTACATGCACTAAGACTAAATTCTATGTTTCTTGTTTCTTGACTGTGTGAGGGTTTTGTAATTTTTAATCACCCCAAGACTGTCTAAACATTCATTAATATTAATTAAAATATATACCATTTTATTTATCCTAAAAAACTTCAATATTAATTAAAAAATAACAAAATTTTATCACATTCTTAACTTTCTAGACTGTATATACAAAATTCTAAGAGCCTCTAAGGTCTGCCACTATATCATCTTCCATTCTAACATGTATCATACAATATATCACCTTTATAATAGCATAAATGGAATATAAATTTATTATTACTCTCAATAAACACTCAAAACATAATTAAAAAATAATAACCATACAAATAACTCTTTATTTATTGATCTAGACTAAGTATATATAAAATACAATATATGTTCATACCTTGTCCTTCATGGACAATATCAAAGACAAACCTTACAAGCTGTAAAATGAACTCAAATAGATTTAAATCCTCATATATTATTCAATAAAATTATTTAAATACATACAATAAACTTTATTATGTACAAAATACTTATTAGAGGCTTAAAATTTCAAGATACTCTTCAACAATTATCCTTCAATGTTCAAGAATGCTACCTAGTGACTCCTAAAACCTATAATTTATAGTTTTTAAGGCCTCATAAAATTATAGTTTGAGAATCATAATAAATAAATAAAATTATTAATTTTGTATGTTCTTGTAAAATACCAATAATCTCTCCTCTATCTTTTCAACCACCTTCTTATCTTGTTATTTACCTTATTTTCCCTTGTCCAATGTAGGCATCATCTTCTAGATGTTGAGGATAGGTTAGCATTTAACTTTATTTGAGTCAAATGTTATTTACAACATGTTTTTTATCCTTATAGGATAATTACATAATTTATACACTATTTCATCTATTCCATAAGGCTTACAAGTCTCTTTTAAAAATTTGAATTTTTAAATGGGAGGTTTTGGAGGGAAACTTGAATTTGGCTTAGACTTGCAATTTAAGACATCTTAGTTGTTTAAATATAGTTATTATTATTATTATATTAATAATACATAATATATCTAGGGTATTATTAGGCATTTTACATGTATTTATAATTGTATCATGGATTTTAGGCCTTCACAATCCAGGCTTATTGATTCAATAGGCTAGTTATGTAAAAATTTACAATAATGGGTTGATACTCGTGCATCAAATGAGTAGGCTTAAAAAGTTTCATGAGATCATACTCATGAGTGTTTTTTATTTTCCCAATTATATTTTAAACTCTTTTTTATATTTTCTTATTTATTTAATCTCTCATACAAGTGTGCATGATCCTTTATTTCACATTTGTGTTTTTTCTTGCTTGCTATTTTCTCCATCCATGTTATGTTTTTTTGTTTCTACATATTTTATTTATTCTACATATTTTCATGTTTATCCTCTTGAATGAGTATATAAAATATTATCCTCTTATCTTGAGCTCCTATAAGAGATATTTTCTCTATGTAATTCGCCTCCTCAATCATATACACAATCCAAAGCCAAATTAGTGACAAAATTTTAAAACCCTTGGGTCTCTCCAATTTTTTGAAATGCCCATACTTATTTCTCAAGTATGTGTTTTGTATCCTAAATTATGTTCCCTTTTTCTTATTTAATTTAAGTTTTCACTACTTCAACAGCTTTATGATCTTCTTCGGCCTGCATTGGTTCATAAACTATCTCTTCATTTGATGAGAAGATCAATTTATCCAAGGAATTTAACTCAATTTATAATTATTCTTGGCTCTCATAAATAAATGAGTCATTAATTTCTCCTTCCTCTATCAAATAATTTTTAAAACATGCATTCACAACATAAAAATCAATATTAGATTTAAAAATTTGAGGCAAGATTCCCCTCTTGGATTATCTTTGGTTTGCTCCACCTCTTCCTTTTCCTTGAGAGAGGTTAAAAAGTCTTAATCACTTCTTCTTCTTCTTCACTTTTTTTTATCTACTATGAGAACTTTATTTACCACTTCTTCTTAATTTTTTGTCTTCTTTAGCTTTATTTTATCTTCTTTAATCAAGTCAATCAATTTTTACCTTTGTTTTCTTTCAATAAGCAGTCTTATAGGCCAATGTACTTTATTTTTATCACCAACTCACTCCATGGGATTTTCATGTTCTATATCATGAAGTTTATCAAATTCATCTACTACTTCACTTCATTCATTTCCTTTTAGAAGTCTTCTTCTTGTTGTTTGCTTCTCAATCCACTTTATTTTTACTTTTTGAGTTGGTTCTTTACCTTAGGCAGCCCTTAAATTATTCTTTTGAATTATTTAAACTCCATATTTTACCTCACCTAAGTATATTTCACCTTAGTCTTTTGGTAAACTACCCAAGACTTCTTATTGGATCTTCCTACAAGAGAATTCACTATGCTCTTCTCCTTTTGAGCTTCACAATCTATTTTTAAAGCCTTCTTGTCTTTCACTTTTTTTAAAATATACTTTCTAGGATTTTAATCTACCTTGACTAACTTCCCTATAACTTTATTACTGAAACATAATCAATCCTTTTAAGATCTTAAAATAACTTTTCATAAAACAAATTTCATACCTCTTTTCAAGAGTTCTCTTGCTTGAATTTCAACTTTTATTCAAGCTATATAATTTCCTCTAATGTCAACATATATTTTCCTAATAAATCCTAATATTTGATACCACTTGGTGAAATATTACACTACCTCTACTCTATTACACCTATATGACATGCAACTATCACATTCATGCATCCAATCTCATCTCTTCTACAAACTATTCTTTAAACTTTTCAAGGATCAATAACCTTAAAACTTTGTTAATAATTCACTAATATATTCATGAAACATATGTGACCTCCCTTTCTCAATAAAAAAAATTATAATTCACTTAGACCTATCACTGTCTCTCAACCTCATTACCCACCATTCCTTCACTCTTCCTTGTAGCCCTCTAAACATATAAATGTATTTGTATGAAATGATATATAAGATTTCATGACTAAATCAAATCATTATTAGGTATACTTTACCCCAATTAAACTCCACACATGATTCCGTAACCCAACTCCCTAAGTTCACCCTATTTCTTTACACTTCCATTTACCAATTAGGCCTCCTTTAGGCCTAAATACTCCTACAACATATGATACCATATAGTACAGTCCCAAACCACATAAAATACTATTTAATACTCTTAATCATATCAAACCTCACATATTATCAAACTTTCACCACTTTTTTATGGAGGAAACTCTCCCAAGATAAGTTGAAAGATTAACCCTAGCTCTAGTGTGTGAATAGGCATGTATTGGATGAGATCTCTCCAAAAGGACTAAATTGAAATATTTAACTCTTCACATGCTTATAAGACATATAATAGGTCTATATAAATTCTAAACATATATTTCAACAAATTTATGAAATTATCCTACCTCTAAGCACCTTCAACAATCAATTTTTCCAAATTATGGGATTATGTGATAGGGTTTAACAAGGTATATAGACATTGTAACTAGTTTTTATCTCTCATCACACTTCCAATTAATATACCACTACTTAAAATAGTCCAAATACACTAAATAATATATAAATTATGAAATTCAAGCACTTTTACAAGATATAATCAAATATTTATAGGGTTTTCAATACCCTAGTGTTTCAACACAGAATATAGGCTAAGAACATTCCAATTAGCCTCATTTAAATTTAATCACTTCTATAAAATTATTAAAACCTATATAGGATATACCACATAATTTTATATATAATTAAATATCTAATTAACCTTGGTTCATTCTCATAGACTCCCAAAATGTATCTTTACAAACTTGTGGTTTCGTAATTAAAATTGAGCAACCCGACAGTTCACAAAAGGAAATAATTTAAAAACTAAAAAGCTTGAATAAAACTTGAGACCAATTTTAGGTCTATATTTAATTATTACATATTATAAAACACCTCTTTGTTATTTATCAATCCTTAAAACACCCCTATATGCATTGAGATTTAATTTCATGTTTCTTATTTCTTGACTATGTGAGGGTTTTATAAATTTTAATCACATTAAGTCTATCTAAACCTCCATATGGATTAATAAAAATCTATAAATTTTTTTGTATCCTAAAACACTTGAATATTAATTAAAAACCAACAAATTTTTATCACATTCTTAACTTTATATAATGTATATACATAATTATGAGAGCCTATAAGATTTTTCACTATATCATCTTCCATTCGGACCTATACCATACATGATATTATCTTTCTAATAGCCTCAAGGGAATATAAACTCATTAATACACTCAATAAACACTCAAAACACAATGAAAAAAATAATAACCATACAAATAATTATTTCTTTATTGATTTAAGTTAAGTATATACAAAATATAATTTATGCTAATACCTTGTCCTTCATGGATAGTACCAAAAAAAGAACATACAATCTGGAAAATGCACTCAAGTAGCCTTAAATACTCATATATTCCTCAAGAACATTAATTACATACATACAATACACTCTATTATTTACACAATCCTTTTTAGAGGCTTAAAATCTCAAGATCCTCTTCAATAATTGTTATTTAATGTTTAAGAATACTACCTAATGACTCCTAAAGCCTACACTTTATAGTTATTTAGGCCTCCTAGATTTCTAGTTATAACTTCATCATGAAGAAAAAATATTATATTAACTTGTTCTGGTCTTATAAAATACCAATAATCTCTCATCTATCTTTTTGACCACCTTTTTATCTTGCTATTTACCTCATTTGCCCTTGTTCAATATAGGCACCATCCTCTAGATGTTGAGGATATGTTAGCATCTACACTTACTTGAGTCAAAGGTTATTTAAAACATGTTATTATCCTTGTAGGATCATTATGTAACATATAAAACCTTTCATTTAGTCGATAAGGCTTATAAGTCTCTTTTCAAAATTGGAATTTTTAAATGGGAGGTTTTGGAGGGAAAACTTGAATTTGGACTAGACTTGTAATTTAAGACCTCCAAATTGTTTGAACACCATTATTATCATTATATTAAGACTAAATAATATATATATATGGTCTTATTATACCTTTTACATGAATTTATAATCTTATCATGGATTTTAATCCTTCATAATTAAAGCTTATTGATTCACTTGGACTACTTATGTGCAAATTTACAAGAATGGGTTGATGCTTCTACATCAGATAGTCATCTTTAACACCAATTTTTTATTTTAAAAATTACTATAGAGGTGTAAAATATAAAAATAAATCTTATTTCAAATACATATCATAATAATAGGCAATATTAAAAGGTAAAGTATATCTTAAAAGTCAAATCATACCGAAAACATGATATTTTTGGCATATCTCATATCCTATTCAAAGCCTAAAATCCATAATCAACATCATGATAGAGCCAAGGTATAATGGGGTGTGAGTGGATAGTATATTAGTGGTAGGAGGTATGATTTTATCATTACTTTCCTATAGGTTTAGACATCTCAGTGCCACATACTATGTTACTTTAGTACCTAATCTTCATAGTAGACTGATGGATTTATAAGGGATCTCAAGGAGTAGGTAGCATATTATGGGTAGATAGGGTCCTTTTATTATTTATTCATGTTAATATTAATGGGGTGATATTTATTATTAATTATTTAGATTAATCTTATGTTAGCTATGTAGGGTTCTCTATGATCATTGATGTTGAAAAGTCTTAGTCTTGCCAATGTGATTTGATTGTCTTATTTATCGTAAAGACCATGTGTTTTAATTGGTGATTCCCTATTTTACCTCCATCCATTTTTCCACCTTGATAGGAAGGTTTGTTTATAAATCTCCCCATCTTCCTTCATATTCTCCATCCCTTTCATACATGGTAGCATTAAAACAATTTTATATTTTTCATCTTTTAATAGAAGATGCATCTTAGAGATGTTATAAGATGTTATTTTGGTCATGGAATTATCTCTCCAGGATCTCTCTTTTTTTTTAACTGAGCAGGGTAAAAATTTATTCCAAAGCAAGCAGAACCAAGAACATTACATAGCCTTGTCCTTCTCAACCAGAGCCCTCAGCGTCTAGGAGAAGTTCAGGGGAAGCATACTGTAATCTAAAATTTCCCATTGAGGCCCGTGGTCAGAAGCCCACTTGGCCAAACAGTCGGCCGCCTCATTCCATTCCCGAGGAATATGTATGAACTGCATAGAATTCATCACCGAACTAACCTGAATAACCTGTTGAACAACCACCGCCAGACGCCACTCCGCTCTATCAAAATTGCGGTTGTTAATAAGTTTAATGACAATTTGGGAGTCAGATTCGCAAATTATGTTTTGCCATCCCTGTTGACAGCAATGCTGCATTGCCTGAAGAATTGCGAAGGCCTCCATATAATTATTGGATTGTCTTCCCTTATAAACAGAAAAAATAAACTGGATGTTTCCCAAACTATCACGGCCTAAGCCCCCAATTCCAGCTTCACCTGGATTACCTTTTGAAGAGCCGTCGGTATTAACCTTCAGCATACCCGGAGGAGGGGGTGTCCAGCGGCCTCTTCTACATATCGGCTTGAGCAAATGACGGCCTCTATTCCCAGGCCGTGAGGAGGATGCAGAAGTGGGACCAGCGACTTGGCAGCCAACAATGCGCAACAGGATGTCACGCTCCTCAACCCCCAAGTCGACCTCACTAAACTGCTGTGCCACCAACGATTCCAACAATGACGCACGAACAGTCTCCCAGATATCAAAGCTCTGTCTCTGTTCTGCACAAAAAATCCTCCTATTACGTTCAAGCCAAACATTCCATAGAACAAAGGTAGGTCCAGCAAGCCAGGCAGCTTGTAAAATTGGAGCTTTGGACTTAGGGGCACCCAGGCCATTCTAGAAATTTGCAAGAGAAGAAGCGTGCCAGCAGGGTCTTTGCCACGCGTTCCACCATCTGTGCCAAATCCTTTTGGCATAAGAACAGAGAAAAAAGAGATGCGCCCCTGTTTCAATCTCGCTACAGCAGAGCACACATTTGGAAGGTCCCTGAAAGCCACGCTTGCATAAATTATCCCACGTGAGACACCTATTGTATGTAAGCATCCACAAAAAGAATCTGCATTTGGGCCAAGCGACGGAATTCCAAATGTATTTTCCCCAGATGAAATGCGCTTCACCAAAAGCATGCTTGAGCAGGGTCTGATATCCCATTGAGACCGAATAGCTTCCAGTTGATCCCCCTCCCCAAGCAAGCATATCCTGTCCAGGGAGAGAGTTACAATGTCTCGAATTAAGAATCTGAGCAAGCTCTAAGCAGTTTTCTATAGCCCCACCTGGCGGCCATTCCGATAAGTATTTCCATCTAAAGCCAGTTGTCAGACCCATGTCATACTCCTCCTTGTAATGGGCCACATTAGACCAACCAGCATCTTGGAAGACCTCATATAAAGACTGCAGATGCAGGTGGGAAGATAGCAGAGGGGGCGAGCCATCCCATGAATCTTCCCAAAAGAGAGCCTGATTACCAGTCTTGCATATCCAGAATAGGCTGCGATTAATCAGCTGTGCTCCCACTTGGAGGGTGCGCCATATCATGGAACCACCTCGTTCAAGAGGCATCCGAACAATGTCAAAGGGGTCCACCCCAGGAAAGTACTTACCAGCCAAAATGCGAGCCCACAGTTGGGACGGATTTGCACACCATCTCCAATATAGTTTGGCAGCCAGAGCCTGGCTCGCCAGGATAGCAGAGCGCAGCCCAAGTCCTCCATCATTCTTTGGTCGACAAACAGTATCCCATTTGATCAAGCTCCACTTTGTGCTCCGCAGGTTTCCACTCCAAAGGAATTGACGGGAAAGGCTATCAAATTCTTTAAGGAAATAAACAGGAGCAGCCTAAACTAAACAATAATAAACAGGAAGAGCTTGTATCACCGCTTGCAGGAGAGTGACTCTACCAGCAGTGGAGAGCCATCTATGCGTCCAGTGACTTACTTTCTGCCTCAATCTATCTAGAATGTTTTGCCAAAACAGCCGAGGCTGCCTACCAACCACAATGGGGATGCCCAAATAGATAACCGGGAGCACCTGAATTTGGAATCTCAGGATGGCCGCAATTCTCCTCTGTATAGGAGCGGGTGTGTTAAAGAAATAAATGGAGGATTTGTGGTCATTGATTTTTTGCCCCGTAGCATCTAGGTACATGTCAAGGGTCGCTCTAAACGCTCTCGCTTCCCGAATGCGCGCTTTCCCAGCCAGTATGGTGTCATCAACAAACTGGAGATGGGACGTGATTAGGCCATTACCCCACTGCCAACCCTGAAAAATACTTTGAGAAACCTGGTATTTCATAAGCCGACCCAAACCTTCAGCCAGAATAATAAATAAATATGGGGATAGCGGGTCTCCTTGCCGAAGTCCTCTGGCAGCCCCAAAGAGCTCAGTGGGCTGTCCATTGATAAGGATTGAGTAGGAGGGCGTGGTGACACAGCTGAGAACCCATTGAATCCAAGCCGAGCTAAAACCAAAAGCCAACATAATTTTTTCCAAGAATCTCCAGCTGACCCTGTCATAGGCCTTTGATAAATCCAGCTTGATGAACATGGCCCGCTCTTGGGAGGTACTCATGGAATGGACAGCTTCTGAAGCAATAACAACCTCATCAAGAATCTGCTTGCCAGCAACAAAACCTCCCTGTTCCTCAGAAATAATTAAAGGGAGGCATCTCTTGAGCCTTTCCGCTATGAGTTTAGTGATGACCTTGTAGATCACATTGCAAAGTGCAATAGGCCTAAAGTGGTCCAGTTGATCCGCTTGTTCCTTCTTCGGAATTAAGGCCAGGAAGGTGGCATTCAATGCCTTCAACATTTCTTTATTGAGATAAGATTCCTGTATTACTTCAAGGAGATTCTGCTTGATGATCTCCCAAAAGTCCTGGTAAAACTCAACAGGAAATCCATCAGGGCCCGGTGCTTTACCTCTTTTCATGCTGAAAACCACGGCTTCCACTTCCGCTATATCAATAGGCCGCATAAGATATTCATTCAGCCCCGAGTTAACCACAGAAGGGATGCAAGCCAGCACAGTATTCTCAGCTATCTCAGGAGGGTGGAGCCCTTCCGAGAAGAGATTAGAAAAATAATGAATTGCTGCTCTAGAAATATCCTGAGGAGAGCTCAACCGAGCTCCATCCGGGGAGACCAAGTGGGAAATGTAGCTTCTATTCTGCCTAGCTTGAACAGATTTATGAAAGAAGGCAGTATTCCTGTCACCATCCTGGAGCCAATCTATGCGAGCCTTCTGCTTCCAGAAGATTTCCTCTCAGAGTTCCCACTCTGTAAGTTCCTTCACCGCACGGTTCTCATCCACCTGGAGCTCCTCAGTGAGGCCATAGTCTCTAATCTGCCTGGTTATTCCATCCAGCTGGTCTTGGGCTTTCTTCCTCTGCAAATGGAGGTTCCCAAATCTGTCCACATTCCAAAATTTTAGCCTTCTTTTGACATACTAGAGCTTCTTGACGAACATGTACATGGCAGTGCCGTGACTGGGTCCACCATGACTCCACCAATGTATCATAAGATCATGCAGGGAGGGCTCTCTGAGCCACATGAGCTGAAATTTAAATGGAGGCTTCCATGGTGCAAGGATGTGATTAGTTGAAAGCTTGATCGGCCAATGATCCGATCCCCCCCAATCAAGAATTTTAGAAGCAAGGGAAGTGGCGCCAGATTGCCAATAGCAAGATACCAGGTATCTATCAAGGCGCTCAGCAATGTTGGCCTCCCCGCTCCTCCTGTTACTCCAAGTGAAGATGCCATTGAGAGGCCTAATGTCTGAGAGGCGTAGGATGTCAATATTGTGTTGGAGAAGCTCAGAAGTAGGCCCCAAGCGGGCCAGCCCCCCCCTCTTTTCATCCAATCTGAGGACCGCATTAAAGTCCCCCGCCAAAATCCAGGGCAAATACGGATGGCAGCTCCTGACATATCGTATGTGGTCCCAAGCTTTCCGCTGTCCAGAAATATCTACAGGGGCATAGACATTGGTGATAAGAATAGTTTCCCCTATTTCCTTTGAGATGGCTGTCATTGTGAGAGCTGAAGTGCTGGTCATCTAGCACAGTGGCGTAATAGTTTCCGGATTCCAACAGGTGGCCAGCCCACCAGAAGAACCCAAAGCGCCAACACATTGGCTATGGTAACAAAACCAGAATTTTTGCATACAAGAATACCACAAATCTACAGAAAATTTAGTCTCCTGAATACAAATTATATCAGGGGAATTTGCACTTACCAGTTTAAACAAAGCTTTTTGCCGGGGAGAGCTATGTAAACCCCTCACATTCCAAGATAGAACTATCATTGGGTAACCGGTGAGAAATGTTCATCCAGGGGCTTAACCTGCCCTGCCTCTACTAAAAGATCCCCTGCAAGCTTAAGCCACTCCTGGTCCTTTCTGCGCCCAGCTCGGGAAGGAATGGACCCAGTAGTCTTTTTGAGAGGTCTATGCATAAGACCGAGGCTTGAGGACGAGCCTTTCTCAGTTCTGGAATTTTCCACTTGCTTAGCAAGATCTGCCCAACGAATCTCCTTGTCTCCAGGGGGAAGTTGTTCAGTGGTCATTTCTTCTTCCGTCTGTACTAGATCCGGGATGCCATCCTCAATGTTCATATTGTCCAAGACTTCAAACCGATTGAAGTCACTCTCAATCTGCCTGTCATAATTTGTCCTCTTCAGCGCACGGTTTTTCGTGCGTCTCCTCACTGCAGTGAAACCGTCCTTGTCAGGACCCCAGGGATCACTCCCACTTGGCTGTGTATTCATAGGGAAGAGAGGGTTCTTGCCTTTACTCAGGCCACTTGCCTGATCCTAAAACTTTCCACTATAGTTCGGTTGTCTTGCGCCCCTGGAGTTATTGGGCATTCGATCCCCAACACCGACTCCCTGTGGGGCAGAGTCTCTGGCTGCCTGCGGGCATTGCTTATGCAAGTGGCCATAGACATGACAAATGCGGCACCGAAATGGAATAGCTTCATAGTCTATAGACTGAATCCATGAGGAGCTTCCCAGACAAATCTCCAGAGAGTCCAGGAGTGGATTAGACAGATTAATTTCAACGCAAATGCAGGCATACGATATTACCTTCCTGTCCAGTGTCTGGTGTGCAATAGCCAGTGGTTTCCCCAGCATATTCGCTAATTGTCGGAGTATGTCCTCACACCAAAATTCCAGGGGCAATCTCGGAAGCCGGACCCATACAGGTACGCAAGCAGGAAGGTCTTCCGTTGAATTAAATCCTGAGTGCCAGGGTTTCAGGAAAAGTCTAATTCGATCGAAGAAATACGGGCCTCCTTCAAATACCCTGTTTTGGTCTGCCACAGAGGAAAAATTAACCATAAAGTAGCTATTTCCTACGAGAAGAATGTCAAAATCACCGTCAATCTGCCAAGTTCGCCTGATCCAGGTTTCCAAAGTAGCAACTGAAGTGCGCAGGCCCAAAAATTTACAAATAAGGGCATGAGCAGACAGATATTCGACCTCCTCTTTCACTGAGTCAGGGGAGATTTCCAGAACAGGGCGCTCATGGCTCCTAGGTAAGCAACCGTTAACTTTTTTAAGCTTTGTACTCTCCTCCATGTAGGTTTTGGTAGCCTCAACCGCAGGCTCCCCAAGCAGCGGCCTCGCGAGCCTGGGGGCCCCAACCTGGTCGCCCTGCGCTATTCCGCCATCCGCAGCCATCTGATCCCCTAGGTTTATTCAGGATCTCTCTTAGTTATGTTTTGGGACCTTGAATTTTCTATTCAGTTTGTTTGATCTATTTAGTCATGTGTTCCCCTTTCATATTTCCATTTTCCCCCTTCTAGCAAGATGTATAGTCCCATTTATATTTTTTCCATATATTTGTCTAAGTTTGGTTTGTTTTTTATCTTACATATATGTTTATATCATAAAATATTTATGAATATTTTGTTTGATTAGATTGTTTCTTATCTTACTTTGAATACATTTTTGGGGTTTTCAGTCCTAAGTAGCCTTAGAATTTTAGATTACCAATTTTATTTTATTTTTAAATGCTTCTTTAGATATATTGATTCTAACCTAGCCTTATCAATCTCAACTTTCCCATTTTTTTTAAATTTTTTTAGTAACTTATGAGATTTTTTCAATTTACAACCATTTATTGGTAATATTATGTATGTTCACATTAATTTAACATATTTTTAGACTTGTATACTTAGGGTTTCTCAAATGTAGTTATTGCATTATCCATGATTGAGACTAAAATAGTTACATGAAGTCATTCAATGGAAATGTAAGTCAAGATATGTGTATGTTACTTTCAATTACTTATTTATCAATAGTTATTTCAACATTTCTTTTTAGTTATGTTATTTTATTTTTCTATGTTTCTAACCTATAACACCATCATGTATTAAATTATTGTGACATGTGATGAGATTTAGGTGGGGAATATGTATAAACCTAGTATTTTTTACCCTTTTCATTTTATTTATGCTTTATTTTATAGTGGATTGTCGATGCATCAATCTCCTAAAATTCATTCCTTAAAGGATGCATTGGGAATGGGATGGGATAAGATCCTGGTACTTTGTGATATATATTTTCATACTATTTTATCATACCATCATTACTATTAGTTTTACCTCATTTGAGCATATTTTTGTCTTACCTTGGCATCTACTTCCCATCTAGATGTATTAGCTTCTCTATATCCTATTGTATTGCCTACCAAAGTCTTCTGTATATTATACTATCCATTTTGATATAGTTCTGTGTATGTCTTATATAATTCTTACTACATCATCTTAGATGATATAATACTATGTTATATGACATCTTCAAACTATATCATCCTAGCTAATATCATCAACCTAGAGTTGAGGGTTACTTTTGGGTTTTGGTATTTTTGTTCAGTCCAAGATCTTGCTCTAAAATACTCATAAAATTGGTTATTTTTAAGAACAATAGTGGAAATGATAATGGAATTTCATCCTCCATTTTATGACTAATTGAAGATCAACCTAGGGTATGGTTTTAGGTATTTGGCTTTATAATAGAGAATTCATGAAATAATCTTCAATAAATGCAATTCCATCACTAGAGGTTCAATACCCATTTATTAAATAATGAGTAAGTTACTAGGGTCTATTGATAATGTTTATGCACTTTTATTTACCATTTTCTAAATTAAAGGGAGGGGGTAGTTCAATCTACAAAATAAACTCAAAAAAAAGGGATGAATAAGGTAGGAAAGAGTGTTTCCATATGAGGATGGAATTAATACTTCAATAATCAAGCTAAGTGTATTTTCCATAGTTATACCATTGTTTGTTGAGTTTCACCAAATGTTTTAACTCCAATACTACAAAATGGGAAGAGTCTAAGAAAGCAGTAAAGAATGCTTGATTTATTAAACTCACTAAATATCAATACTAAAATTCCATAGTAAATAGCATATAAAATTCCAATATAAATTGTAGACTAACACACAGGTTATCAATATTGTAAGAAAAAAGAAAGGATTTAACAAATAGGATATAACATACAAGAACATCATAACCATTGCATTCATAAATGATAGAGCATTAAAATATTTATATGAGCACTAACATTTATTAAAAATAGAAATGATGGATACTTTGATAGACATAATATGAATTTAACAAAAGATAAAATTTTATTCATTAAAAACATCAAGTTCTATTACAAAGGTATCGATCATGGCCAAATTTATACAATCCCAAAATGGTGAAGGAAACTGTAGGTGAAATCATGGTTTTATTCTAACATCACTTTGAGATAAATAATTTTCAACCTTAAAATCATAATGTAGTTGAATATTTATAGATAAATATGGGATTCACCTTTAATTTTATATGAGATTCCCATCTTAGGCCATGATGGAAAATCCTAGTAGTTATAACTGTATAATTCAAAAAAAGGATAAATATCCTTTGCTCACCTCAAAAATATTTATAGGGGACCACTCAACTAATACATGAAGGAAAAATAGATGACATGGCTCCAAACTATTTGGACTTTAACTCTTTGGCCTCTAATGTGGCTACCATGAGGTTGAACTCCCAATATAGCTTAGTGAGGTTTATCAAAGGTTCTCTAAATATCATTTTTGCTTGGGATATGAGCCTTTTGAATACTTGGAGAGGATATTCCATATCTACCTAGACTTTGGACACCTAATTGATGCTCATTATGGATTGTATCAAGATCTTGAGAACTATTCAGGCACTAACCTTATTTGCTTTATCTACCTTTTTCTTCATATCCCAGTCAAATTGATTCATGTGGACTTCAAATTCACCCTTGTATAATAGAGTGATGTTTGGGTGGAATAACACAAAGATATTAACTTCCTTGAACTAAGCTAATATCTTCATCCTACCATATTTTATGGGTCCCATTATAGTTTGGAATAAAGCAAGCCACTTTCCATGGTAGTCTTCATGCTCCTAGTAAATGTCTAATACAAGCCAAAGTCTAGAGTGGGCATCAATTTTAAATCTAGGAACATGCCCTTATTTATTATAATCATTAGCTTTTGTAACTTACCATCAATCACTATGATCCTTTATAAATAGATATAGGTCCACTATATGATCACTAGGTTCTCTACCATAGTCTCTACCACCATTCTTAGAGTAGATAAAAGATATAAGAGGGTGTCCTTGAATTTATTAATTAGCCTGATAGGGAATGATATATTTATCGATGCCTCTAGAGTTTACACCTGACTCTACATGTTTTCAAAAAGTTTCTTGGATATGTTGTGGAGTGCCCAAAGAATTGAGAGTGGGTAATACACTATATTTTCTTTTCCCACATGAGTCCTTTGGTGAGAGCTAACAAGTCCATTTGGGTCTACCAAACCACATGTTTCCCCTCTTACATGAATGTATACATGAGGATCCTCCACATACTCCCTGTGGTGTAATTTAAATCCCAATACATGTTCATGGCACCTTATATCATCATATCAAACACTTATAATAATAGGACCATTCCCTAGGTTTTGGGAGGTGTTGGTAAGGTGATGGAAATGGTCATTATGGGTGGAGGATGATTTGGAGGGGGTATGGAAGAATCAAAAGGGGTGAATGATGAAGACAATGGATGAGGAGGAGGCATAGGGGAGTATGGAGGAAAGATAAATAGAGAGGCCTAGGGAAACATCTATACTTTCTATTTACCTTGGGTCATTCCCACTTGAGGGGTAATGACTCTTGAGAGAAGGGTATTCAGTAGAAGGGAAGAGATTATCTAATTAAAATTGAATCCTTAGGTGTTAGGGGTGATGAAAAAAGGGGGTCAAGGAGAAATGTGAGGATCCACTATGGTTGGTGCTAGAAGATCCATAAAAACTAGTAGAGAAGGTCATATTAGGATAAAAACTACCTATATCAAAGGCTAAGCATGAACTACATTCCAATTTTACTTTTATTTTTTACCTAAGTCAACTCCAGACATTATTGTATAAGGAGAAAAGGTAGTGAAGGCCATGGGGGTTGACTGTGGGAGTTTTTGAGTCATTAAATTAATCACTAGGATGGTCTTGATCACTAGAGATGTACACACAAAAACTATATCAACACTTATTGAAATTGGGTTGCTAGCATGTATCTATACTTGAAGAATACCTAGTGGGGTATTGATAAAGTTCTATGTTTGGGAATGGATGGGGCTGATGGAAATGAATAAGGGAGGATGTTAGGGATGGCTGAGGCCATGTGTACTTGGGTGAATAGTAGAGGGGATGCAATAAGGAAGAGATGAGGTACCAATTAAATGGTTTGTGGGAGTAGTAAGGAATTAAGTACCACCATGACTAAATAATAGAAAGTGGAGGAAGTGAGGGGAGAAACTTACACTAGTGTTTATTATTGGTCACATATCAAGGTCATTTTAGGATTTTATTGATATCAAACCTTAGGGCCTATATGACCTAGGGTTGAGGTGCTTATTGGGGAGTCCCATGTGTTTGGGCCACCTAATGCTGAGTCATATGGACATGAATTAGATAGGGTTGAGTTACTTGGGTTATTAGAGGTGGAGGAAGTGGAGACATGGCATGATTCATCATTTTTCATGGGGGATATGCTGATGAGATCCCTTACAAAATTTTCCTAGAAATTATTATGGAAATTGGGGTGATATCTTCTATGGTTTTACTAGACATAGAGGGGCCGATAGATGGTCCAATATGAACCTTATTACCCTTATCCTTCTTACAAGCCTTGATCTATGAGATTACCTCTTGGTCATATTTTGTATTCAAATACAACTCATCTTCATCCACTAGCTAGTGTATATAATTGAGGTTGAGATGAGCTAAGTACTTATCTAATTGGGCTAGGATCATGCCAGATAGGTTATAGTCTCATGGCTCAACTCCCTCCAAGGCTAAAGATTCCCATCCAATCACCATATTCTATAGGGAAGGGAAGTAGTGTATACATGGCACTTGATGATGACTAGAAGAGGTATTATGATGAAAACTAATATAGTGCTAAAAATGCCCTCAACTAGCTGATAAGTAATTTTCATCTAAATAAGGTGATATGGGATGTGATAGGATAATTAAACATGTTCCCTAAGAATACCTAGGACTCAAGTTATGTTATCCTCCTAGAAATACTAATAGTCTCTAATGGGAGCTAGTAACTCTCTAATTCCTTTTGATAGATGAGGAATAGGGGCCTCATTGATCACATTATACACAATCAAGTAGAAATACTTGTAGACATCCCAAATTTTATTTATATGGCCATATAGATTGTATAAAGCTACATAAATCATCGATCCTTTAGGAACTCAAATAGAAAAATTAGATGGCTTGAAAGTGAGTGTTTCATAAATAGTGTCTATGAGATAATTCATCATGTGAAATTTCCCACCTTCCTAGGCATGTGTTATGGCCTTGACCATGTTGAAATTATCCACTCCTCCTATGTTTGAGATTTGATAGTCATCCATGATCATGTGGAGTAGGGGTACCCACAATATGTTGATGTGTAAGTAGTTCATGGCTCCAACTAATTGGTTTGGTAAAATAATACCATCTTAGACCTCTTCTTTGAAGGTGTAGATAATGTATGCATTGACATCCTCCTTATTCACCCTCTTGGCATCTATTTTATTAGCATAGTCCCTCAATATTTCATAGATTTGAAAGGTGTTAGTCTAAGTTTGCACCACCATTGAATCATATGAAAAGGTGAATTGTAGGAGATCATAATAGGATTTTTAGGTAGTTTTCAAGATGTTGGTAATATGATGTTGGGAGTTGGTTGAGAAAACCCAATTTTGGGCACCACATTTAACCCCTTGGTGGTAATGAGTATATTACTAAATAAGATGGCACAAGGGAACAACTCAAGCTTAGCCTTGACCCTATGCAAGCCACATTCTCTTAAGCTCATAAGGCATATTATAATTTGACTTAATCATCATAAATAATAGATTCCTTTGGCACTTGGTTAATATATTTGAATACCTCATTTTAATTTTTGAATTATGTTAAACCATCTATGAATAAAGTGTCTCTATATTTAGGTTTCATTAGGATTTAAAGATGAATTGACCATTAAAATAAGATGTAATCTGGTACAAGAGATATAAGTAAAGGATAAAGTGTAGAAGGCACCAAGTAGGATTATAAAGCAAGGATTATATCTTTGGGATTCTATAACTATAATTCATAATGAGCATTCCTTGGGATACTTATGGAAATCCACATTCATCCCCCTATATTAATGGAATTTTGAGGCTCACTCATCATGGATTCTAATTTGATTTGGTGGCTCAATATTCCACTTAATTTTCAAATATAGATTTAAATTAAGTGCATATGATTACACATTACATACTAGATCTATTAAAGGTGATGTGATGTTTTAAAACTATCTAATTAGGGCCCAATTTCCCACATAGTTTATGCCTATGCTTGGTAGGCATGAGGCCATCTAATCTCTAAATATTCCCAAGTAGATCCTACTTCATGCCACTTTTCATCTACCTACTAGTCCTCATGCCAATGGTTGACACCTAGGCATAACCTAGAATTTCACTATTATACACTTAGGAGGGATGAGATGCTAGCTAAAGACATGTAGCATCTCTTTATTATATCTTAGAATTTCACTTGTACTTCATTTTGACCTTTCTAAGACCTTAGGACCCCACTTACTAATATGTATAATTATCCCACATGTCATTTTATGATAAATCAAGCTATCCTAAGGTCTAACATCTCTCTCAAGATAGGGATACTGACTACTCTAAAAATAGTCCACATAGCATTTCCTCATTATGTCAGGCTCTCCCAAGCTATCACATTTATATCAAGACTAAGAGACTAACATGTTTGACACAAGGTTTTGATCTTATTTTTTATCTAAACACTTCTAACATTTAGGGAATGTGTCATCTTTAATTTGGTTAAGATCTCCTAATATCTAACATCTCTATCAGGTCTAGGAGACTAGCTATTCTACTTTGGCATGAGCTGATTAGCTAGAGTGATGAGAACTTTTGACCCTGGGTCACATGACACTTACTCATTATGTCAATATCTCCTAAGATCTAACATCTTTATTAGGTTTGGGAGACTAACTATTCTAACAACATTCCATATGGAATTTATTCATTACATCAGGCTCTCCTAAGCTTTGACATCTTTGTTAGGGCCAAGAGATTAATGCATTTAATACAAGTATATGTGGCTTGTTTTTATTCAGCCATGTCATGGCATCAATGACATCCATCTATGTAAAAATTTATTTATTTCACCATTTGTCCTTACAAAAATACATAAAAAATACTAAGTGAAAGAGAAAATAAGTATGACCAATAATACTCACTTGACTACTAGCTAGGTTTTGAAGTGCCACATAGGACTCCAAAATATGATACTCTGGGAAATGATTGAGACACTTGGGAGTTTTTGATTGAGATAAAACTTACAAAGTTATCATGTTAAATATTCAAAGTAATAAATCATATCTTAACCATGAAGTATCATCAGGATTTGGCATTGTTTTGATCATATACCTTCGAGGTTCACAATTTAGATCAATTGGTCACTATAAATACCACATGTTTGGGAAAACCAAGGTGATACAAGATTTCAAAGACTTAGTTTAGGCAGAGCTAACTAGAATGAGATAATAGGTCTAGGAAATCTGAATCATATAGTTTTTAAATAGAGGTCCTCTACTTATGTAAAAAGGGGACATTTTGGCCACAAAAAATGGTGACTTCCATGGGGAAATTAGTGACAAGTACTTAGAACCTGACTAGTTAATCTTATGTTCCTGCATAACCACATACTACGAGAGAGATCTTTAGACATATCATAAAAAAGGCACTAAATTCATGTATAGT
The DNA here is from genome assembly GCA_037957365.1 of Torreya grandis. Taxonomy (NCBI): domain Eukaryota; kingdom Viridiplantae; phylum Streptophyta; class Pinopsida; order Cupressales; family Taxaceae; genus Torreya; species Torreya grandis. The sequence continues at coordinate 3,613,200 of JARHVA010000683.1, read as the reverse complement.
ATTATACATACTAATATTTTATCTTATAGAAGATCACAAGTGTATGTAATAAGTTATTTTTCATTAATTTGCTTAGTTGTGGAATTTACTCAAGCAACCTAGGTCTTACTAGCCATTATATTTATTTAATGGCCTAAATGGTTTCATGGCTTAGATGGGGATGACACATTCATTGATCTATTTCCAACCAAGCATATATAACCTAGAAAAATATTCCTCTCATCCCATTTAAGGAATTTATCCACTTCAAACTAGGAAGGAAAGCTTGTGATGGAGGTTGTTTGAATAGCCCTGTGGAGGAAGACTAAAAATTTAAATATTGTACATTTTTTATAGTCTTGTTTCAAGGTTCCTTGTGAAGAGATTTTAGTATTATGATCCATTAAGGGTTAAGGACAAAGCCAAGATTGATAGGGTGAAGAGGAATCTATAAATACCCAATCAATCTTATATTGGATTGAATGGTCCTATATTTTTATAATATGCTATGTTAAGTTCAGCTTGGTGGCCTTTATTGGGATTCAAGTTGTTATAAAATCCACTTATTTCTTTGAGAATCATTGAACTGTAAGATCTGAAATGTAAAATACTAAATTATCATCCCTAATTTGTTTTGATTGAAGACTCAAATTTATTCCTTTAGAAATCAATAATACCTTTTAGGATTCAATCATCATTTGGAGTGGCTACTGAATTTTCTTCTTTCGGGATCCCTTGTAATGGGGGTCACTTTATTAATTTCAATTGGGGGACAAATTTGGATTATATGAACATGTTAAGGACACAACCAAATAAATGAGATAAAATAATAGAGAAAAAAATCATACAATAGGAAAATTAAACACACAACTAAAGCAAACTAACTCAATATATACATTACCATACTCTACCAAGGTTATTATAAAATTATGTTAGATGAAATGGATGAGAAGTATAAAAATGTACATTTACCAATAGTGTTACATAATTTCCCTCTATGTCCTTGAGGGAAAAGGTATTTTGACCTAGTATCTTGACCATTTGATAGGGGCCAATCCAAAAAAGATCAAACTTTGAATGTTGGCCATTATTTTCATGAGAAACCCCACATTAATACCATATTATATATGTTAAAGGATTTATTTTATCCCTTTTATCAAACCATCATTTGAAATTACCCTAGTGCTCACAAATCTTAATAGAGATTCATCTTTATGTTTATTCTAATTGAATGATATCTAAGATCCAAAATTTTACTTTATCATCTAGTGCAATGAATAATTTCATGAATTTATAAGTTGGAAACCTAATCATGACCAACATTATGGGATCCAATCCATGAACTAAAAGGAATGGAGAGCTCTTGAGGGATTTTTTATACCTAGTGTAGTTATCCCATAGATCAAAATTTAATAATGAGTTCCACTTCCAAGGTTTATTTCCTACACAATTTTTTATGGTATTTATTAAATTATTATTGGTGGACTCTAATAATCCATTTCATTATGGATAGTTATTGGATTAGAACTTAAAAATGATACCATTGTCATAGGCCCATTCTGTAAACTTCATAGATTAGAATATGGAACTATTATCAAATACCAAAGAGACTGGGACATAAAACTAGGTGGTTATGGTATTTGACATAAAATTAATGACATAAATAGTAGTGTTTATCTTCATTTTGACTCCCTTAGACCACCTTGGGTAATAATTTATGGTTATGAGAGTAAACTTGTGGTCATCTCATGAATTGGGGTTGATGAACTTGACAAAATCCAACCCATATTAGGCAAATGGTGTTAATTCCATCATGGTCAGTATGGAATTCCCACATGGGTTTCCCTCTTGGAAAATGTCTATCACTAATGGAAAACATGCACACGAACATGAACATATTAAAAATAGGTAGGCTAGTATTATCTATCTCAGAGAACTTTATGTATTATGGCATTTATTGTAGGGTGAATAGCTCCTAGTCTTTCATGAAAACCTACCATCACTTCTTTGGCTTCATTTAGTGACAAGAGTCTGAGGTAAATTCCTTATAAAGAGAATTCCCTTCTTCAATGTATACTATGTACCCTTGAATCATATATCTCCCTTTTGTGTATGGTTGATTCCCAAAGGTGTATTTCCATATAGTAGGAAATTCACGATCAAGGCATACTCATCTAGCTATAGCATTAACTTTTGGTTTACTTGGTGTACAATTATTCTCGGGTATATATTAGTTATCAACTAGTTAGGACCCTATCCTCTAACCAATTTAGACAATTTGATCTCTAATTCATACTATTAAAAATTTATCATCCATCAGCCTCTTTGTTCAACTAATTCATTATGCCCCATCATTTGATATATAGATGGATTTGGGATGACTACATGCACCTTGTTCTTGATAATGTAGTGTTTGAATTTTTTCATAACTTTGACCATGGTTTAGGCATGTTTGTCTAGAGTATAATATTTCAATTTTGTGTCCTTGAGATTGGTGTTCATGAAATCAATTAGATGTTCTTCCCCATCCAATCTCTGGGTGAGGTAGGAAATAATGGTGTGTTCAGAAGCAAAGGGGTAAATGTATAAATCTTGCATGTAGCTTAGGATGATAATCATTGATTTTTTCATAATTATATATTTTATATCCTTAAAATATTTCTTTGATTCTACCCGACATTCCACATTCACATCCTATTTCAACATAGAATTGAGGGGTTTTACAATTTTGGAAAATATAAAAATGAACTTATGAACAAATTTGATTTTCCCAAAGAAGTATTTCAATTCTTTCTTGTTATTAGGTAAAGGTAATTTAGAAGTCACATTGGATCTTTCTAGGTTAATAAAACTACATTCTTGTGTGATGATATAACCAATAAGATTACCTTTGGTTACACCAAATGAACTCTTCTTTGGGTTTAGGAAAATAACATACTTCATACATCTTCTGAACACTTTATCGAAGTGGTGTATGTGATCTAACCTATATTTTGAAAACATAGTCAAGTAATACATATAAATTATTATACATTTATCAATTAGTCATTAAAAACCAAAATTCATTTCTCTTTAAAAGGTTACCACAAATTTAATCAACCCAAAGGGCATTCACTTTTAAACAAATGTGCCCCATTTGGTGGCAAATGAATTTTTGAACCATTATTTTGAATTATTAAAGACCTAGTTTTATATTTAAAATCAATACAAAAATTACATCATCTAGGATCTACTCACCATTTGGATTACTTCGTTAATATAAGGTAATAGGTAATTTTCTTTTTTTGACAGTCAGTTTAAGTTACATAAGTTTACACAAGTTTACACATAGGTAGATTTCTTCATTTTTATTTTTGCACAGGCACCAAGTTGGCCACCTAGGTAGAGTGGCAAAATGAGAATATTATCCTAGGAAAGAGTAACTTATGATTCTTTTTATATATTAAGGGTTCCATGATTAGGTTTATCAATCTCTATCTTTACCTAAAATCTTTTTGTGCTAGTTTGAGGGGGATAATATGAGTGATTCCTCTCAAGTCAAAGAAATTTAGGTCTCCATAGACCTAAGAAATCACATCCTTATACCTCAATAGTAAATTTTATAAATTCTCTAACTCAAAATCCATCTATTCATGACCCACATTGATGCTACGAGGATTTTACACAAGGCTAAGGTTGATGATCCAACACTTTTGGTTCTCAAAATTGGGTTTATATTTTTGTAATGTGGTGTCTAAATTATCAAACACTCTTTACAATGAAATCAACCATTTCAATATCCAATTCACATGAATATTGAAGATCCCATATTTGTATAACTTAGTTCTATGGTTGTCTTTATGTACCTCATCAATGATCTAGGTTTCAAATACACCCATGTTAAGAATCTAGATAATGTACTAATCATAATCAAAGACTTGTAATTTTAACACATTTTTAGGATAGAAAGATAAGGGACACATTTCATAGAGAAATATTATAGCTTGATGTCATCTTAGGGGTCAAATTTATTACTATAGATGATAATGAGTCAGTGAATTGGTTCTCTTCCATAAGAATATAGATGACATTGAACATGATAAAAATTTAGATTAAGTACCAATCCATGTGATTATACCTTCTAAGGTATGTTAAATTTAATTGAAATTTACTCTTGATCTAGTTAACTATTGGCTTATAGTTACTAAATAATCTTAGTTCATTTTTCTTGTGTTTCAATGCAAGTTACAATCCTAGGATTAATTCTTCATAATCTAATAAATTATTTGTGTAGGGAAATTACAACCTATATTATAGTAAGTGATTCCTCTCTTGAGGATATATTATCACAACACCAACCCCACTACCTTATTTGGAAAGGGCCTTGCCTATTTAGAGAGACCACATGCCTAAAAAATTTGATTGAATGTAATTTATATCTTTGGTTGGTTTTATAATTAAAATATAGATTCCCAAGTCCAAGGATGCTAATTTCACTTCATCATTCATGGATTGTACTCAGTTATCATGTGTTTCATTTGGGGATCTTTGTCCACTCTTATTTGATTGGCCACACCTCTCCATGGTAACCATATATGAGAGAAGTTTATGGAAATATACCTATTTAGGGATTTAGACCAATATCTACTTAGGGACATGTCATAGTCCTTAGGAATATCCACCAACTAGATTTATATGAATCATTGGATCCTAGGATCAGATTATAACTCTATGTGGATGTTCAGAAGTTCACCTACCATTTTAACCTTATATTTGTCTAGTTGAACCACTACCTTATTTGACTTGATAGGGATTGACCCTAACTTTTTGAATACTCCTACTAGCATTACATTGGGTAAGGATCCTAAATAAAAAAAATGGTGAACTTACATAGTATTCTTCTGAATGTGCACACTAGTATGGGATACTTTTATATTTTATGGGTTGGTTGAGTCAACTTCTCAGTTAGGGACTTTAGTAGAAAATCATGTTTCTCAGTGATCTAAGCAAGTTAATAAATCATGATGTTGGATTTGATCTTATTCATGTCTTCTAATATATTATAACCTTATTTACTCTATACATATGGGGCTTCCATGAGAGATTTAGGTTCTTGAGTTTTTGGAGGTGGTGGGTCATTTATAGTATTTTGGTCAAGTGGGCTTACACCATTGTTCAGGTGAGTTGAGGTAGTGAAGGGTTGTTGTGGTTATATTTTCCTAAGGGCATAGTTACTCTTTTTAAACTATTCAAAAATTTTCACCTCAATAATACCCTACTCCATCTCATTTTATTCTTGGATAGGTATTTCCATGGTTTACAACACCATGGTAGTACTAGGAGCTTTACACACATTGGATGATTTGAGGTGATTGGGCACCACCTGATACTCTTCCATTTCCTTATAGACTATATAAAATGTATAAAATAACTCTATATAGTCAATGTATCCATGAGATGACATGATTTTCATGTGACACTAGTTAGGCATGGATATCTTGAAGAAATTAACTTTTGGTAACCTATTAGGTGAAGGTTTTGATTGATTATGGCAATGATTGTAGTTACTATTTGGTATGTAAATTTATTGTTATAAATATCCATGTTGGAGTTTATCATCTTCCTTTGTATCCCAATGAATTCATTACTTAGTTTTTACACCATTTATTGAATGACATCCAACTCATGCTTTCTAGATTCCTCAGGTATGGTTTGGGTATTATTAGCTACCACCAACATCACTTGGTATTAAAACTAAGGAGTTATTTCATGGTTGGTTGTATTAAGGAAACCCAAGAGTTTATTTGGTTCAATATGGTTCAAGGGGAATTAATTTGTTATGGGGAGTGGCTAAATCATTAGGATATTTTGATTAGCATTTGGAAATAGGATCAATGTAGGCATCCATGGAAATAAATTTAGAATGGGTGACATAATTTGACCCTAAGTTTTTAAATATTTGTCTAACTTGATTACCTTTGAATAAACTAGGGGTAAGTCCACTATTATTGGGTTTCACCTCAGGAACATAGTCATCTAATGGTATAATGCATTTTTATACTTTTGAAGCGCTAGTTAGGGGTTGGATTAGTATAACACAATAACCTATTTATACATATTTTAAAATATAGTTTTGAAGTTCTTGATAGGAAAATTATTGGTAAAAGACACTAGGGTCAATCACTTTCTCAAACTAGGTAAGGAAGGTGGTACTTAAATGGTCCCATCTAGGGGTCAAGTTCTTAGGGAGATTAAAGAATCAATCATAGGCTAAATCCATTAATGTGAAGGGGAAAAACCTACATGCCACATCCTTATATACCACATTCAAAAACTTTAGAATCATCTTATTAGAAGTTAAATTCTCTTTAATAGTTTTTCATATGTCGAAAGTGAAATGGGGAAGATATCTCTCATGGTTTCTAGGTAAGTCATGGATAAATCCTAGGATGTTAATGATTGATCCAATCAACTAGGCCATCTCAGGTAGTCTATTTATGGGAGGATGATAATATGAACTAATTGGAACTATTACAGGTCTATGCCTATTTATTATGGGTCTCATATGTATTAGAAAGGGTGAAACTACCAACTAACTATGATAGGACCTAGTTTTGGTGATGGATGAATTAGACTCCAGGGTGTTTCATAGACAAAAAAAAGTTAGTGAATTACCATCAATAAACATAATCTCAAATAATTTGGCACTAAATTTATAAGTTATTAAGGCCCTAATTATAGTACTTGATGTTTTTTGATCCAAGATCATGCTCCAAATTACTCATGAAATTGGGTACATTTGAGGAGAATAGTGGGAACAATAATGGAATTTCATCCACAATTTTAGGACTAATGTGAGATCAAACCTAGGGAATGGTTAAAGATACTTGGATTCACATTGAAGCCTACATGGAATAATATTTGAGAGATGAAATGCCACCACCATAGGTTTAGTATTTATTTATTGAATAATAAGTTAGATATTTGGGTTTACTGCTAATGTTTATGCACTTTGCTTTACCATTTTAAACATAAAAGGAGGGGGTAGATTAATATCCAAAATAAACACAAAAAAGAGGGATGAGTTAGGAAAGAGTGTTTCCAAATAAATATGAAATTAATACTTTGATAATAAAGCTAAGTACATCTACCATAGTTATACCATTATGTGTTGAGTTTTACCAAATTTTTTAACTCTAATAATACATAATGGGAAGAATCTAGGGAAGCAATGAAGAACTCTTGATTTATGAAAAATAACTAAATATAAATATTAGAAGTCCATAGTAAATAACAAAAACTTATAAGATAACTTTTAGACTAACATACATGTTATCAACATTGTAAGGAAAATGAATGGAGTTCACGAATAGGTTATAATAGACAAACACACCATAACCATTGCATTCACAAAATTATAGAGCATTAAAACAAATATATGAGCACTAAAATTTATTTAAAATTGAAATTATGGATGCTTTTTAAGAAAAATTATGCATTTAAAAAAATCTAAAATTACATTCATTAAAAAAACAAGTTCTATTACAAAGGTATCAACTATGGCCAATTTTATACAATCCCAAAATGGAAAAGAAACTACAAGTGAAATCCTATCTTTATTATAACAATAATTTTGAGATAAAAAACTATTGACATTGAAAACCTAATGTAGTTACACATTTATATATAAGGATGGGATTCACCACCAATTAGCATGGGATTCCCAACCTAGGCCATGATGGACACTCTTGGTAGTTGCAACTACATAGTTTAAAATAGGTAGAAAACCCCCATTTCTCACCTCAAAATTATACATAGGGTACCAATCAACCAATATGTGGAGGCATAACATATGAGCCAACTCCTAACTATTTGTATTTTTCCTCTTTGACTTGCAGCTTGGCCACCATGAGGTTAAACTCCTAGTCTAACTTAGCAAGGTTTGTTAGAGGATCTTTGAATATCATTGTTTCCAAGGACATGAGCCTTTGGTATACCTAGAAGGGAGCCTCCATAGCCACCTAGACTTCAAACACCTTGTTGATGCTCACTATAGATTGGGTTGAGAGATAAAGAACTACTTGGGATCCAACCTTATTTGCTTTTCCTACCTTTTTCTTCATAACCTAGTCAAAGTGACCAAGGTAGACTCAAAAGTCACCTCTATCCAATAAGGTGACATCCAGGTGAAATATCATCAAGATATTGACTTCATTTAAGTAAGCTAATTTATTCTTACTACCATATTCTAGGGGTCCCATTATAATTTGGGATAAAGCAAGACATTCCTCCATATAAATATCCATGATCTTAGTGTAAATCTAATATAAACCCAAGACTGAGTGGGCATCAATTTTAAATCTAAAAAAAATGGCTTATTGATTACAAATCTTATCTTCTGGCACTTACCACCAATCACTATTATCCTCTCTAAATAGTCCTAGATCCATTTAATGAGCACCTAGGTATCTAGCATATTCCTTACCACATTTTTCCAAAGTTAATAGAAGCTATATGAGGGTGTCCTTGACTTACCCAATTAGCCCAGTGGGGAAGGAAATCTTTACCTATACCTCTGTAGTTTAAAATTGGCTCTACATGTCTTCAAAATATTTCTTTGATATGTCATAGGTCAACTAGAGAAATGAGAGTGGGTCCTTTGTTATATTTTCTTCTCCTATGGTAGTCCTCACTTTGGTGAATTATTGGTTCTGTTAAACCATAGGGTTCCCCTATTACACATATTTATATGTGAGGATCCTATGCATACTCCCTATGGTGTGATCAAAATCCCACTACATCTATAATGTGTTGTATATTATCATATTTTGCACCTATGATATTATATCCATTCTTAAAGTTCTGGGAGGTGTTGGTGGGGTGGCATACATGGTAATGCTAGGTAGAGGATGAGGTGGAGGGGGTATGGAAGAAGTAGAAGGGGTGAATCTTGAAAGTAGTGGAAGAGGAGGCATAGGAGTGTAGGGAGGCAAGATGAATGGAGTGGCCCATCAAAAAATTTGTGATTTCTACTAACCTTTGGTAATTCTCACTTAAGGGGAAATGACTCCCAAGAGAGGGGTATTAATTAGAATAGAAGAGATTGGATGATTAAAGTTAAATACATGGGTGATTAAGGTGATGGAAAAAGGGGGCTAGGGAGAAATAGTAGGAATCATTGTGGTTTGTGTTAGAGGAGCCATAAAAACTAGTGGAAGAGGTTGAATTATGGTAGTAGGTGCCTATATTGAATGGTGAACATGAGCTAACATCCACTTTTTCCTTTGTTTTTTGTTTAAGATGGTTTTAGATGACACTATAGAAGGATTATAGGTAATGAAGGATGTAAGGGATGACTATGGAAGTTATTGAGTTACTAGAGGAATCATTGGGATGTTCCTAGTCACTATAGGTGTGAACCTAAGAATTTTAGAAACACCTATTAACATTATAATGGTAGTAGGTATTTAGGCTTGAGATATGCCAAATGAGGGTATTGATAAATTTCAAAGTCAAGGAATGGATGGGGTAGATGGAAATAAATAAGGGATGATGATAGGGATAGATGAGACCATGGGTGCTTGGATGAATAATAGAGGGGATGTAATAAGGAAGAGAGGAGGTACAGACTAAATGGTTTATGGAAGGAGTGGATAATTAAGTGGCATCATGAGGGGATGATATAAATTAGAGGGAATGATGGGGGAACTTACATTGGTGCCTAATTTTTCTCATTTTAGGATTTTTTTCTATGTTGTTGATATCAAGCCTTAGGACCTATGTGTACTAGGGTCAAGGAGCCTATTGGTGAGATTCCTATTCTTGGGCTACCTATCACCAAGTCAAATGGGTCTGACTTGGCTAGGGTTGAGTTGCTTGGGTCATTAGAGATAGAGGAGGTGGAACTATGGCTTGAGGAGTCACTTCTCATTGGGGATAAGGTGATAGGATCCCATATAAATTTCTCCTAAAAATTATGGATGAGTCAGGGTGACATCCTCTATGGGCTAAGTAGATGTAGAGGGGGCCATAGATGGTCTAGGATGAACCTTCTTACACTTATACTTATTTCAAGCCTCTATCCATGTGAGCACCTCCTAGTCATAGTCTATGTTGAGATATAGATCATCATCATCATCTACTAGTTGGTGGACATAATTGAGATTAAGATGAGTTGAGTACTTATCTAAATGGGTTTGGATCATGCCCCATGGGTCTTAGCCTCATGGCTTAGATCTCCCCGAGGCTAGATATTATTATCTATTTTCCATCTTATATAGGGGAGGTAAAGAGAAATATCCATGGTTCTTGATGAAAATCAAAAGAGGAAGGAAAACCTTTTGATGGTAACTAATACATTTCCCAAAAATTCCATCCACTAGTTGGTAAGCATTTTCCATCTCTACAAAGTGATTCAAGATGTGATAGGGAAAGGGTAGGGGAACCCTAATAATAATTGTAACTCAAACTATGGCATCCTCTTGGAAATGAAATTAGTATCCAATGGGATCTACTGAGTCTAATTTATTTTTATATATGAGGCATAAATGCCTCATTGATCACATTGTACACCACTGAGTAGAAAGACTCATAGATATACCAAATGTTATTTATATATTAGTGGACATATAGATTTTATAAAACTACATGAACCACTAAACCTATGGGAACCCACATAGTAAAATTAGATGTCTTAAGAGTGAATGCCCCATTTACTATGTCTATATGATAACTCATGTAGAATTTCCCACCTTACCAATCCCCTATTTTAGCCTTGACCATGTTGAAATTAACCACTCCTTCTAGGTGATGGACTTGAGAGTCATCCAAAATCATGTAGATTATGGATACCCAAAATATGTTGACATGAAAGTAGTTTGTGGATATAAATAACTCATTATATAAAATCATACCAACCTAGACCTACTCCTTAAAGGTGTAGATAGTGTATGCATTGACATCCTCCTTGTTCACCCACTTGGTGTTTGGGTTCTCATCCCAATCCATCATGATGTTGTAGATTTGAAAGGTTTTATTCTAGGTCTACACCACTAATTAATAATATGAAAGTGTAAAATATAGGATATTGTAATAGGATTTGTAAGTGGTTCCTAAGATCTCATAAATTTGATGCTAGAAGTTCTCTGACTAGAACCAATTATGGGTTCCATCTTACACCCTCCTAATGGTAATGAGTATATTTTTGAACAAGTTTGTGTAAGGGAACACCTTAGGTTTAAAAATAGCTCTATATATGCTACACTTCTCTTAATCTCATTGGTCATCTTCAAATTTATCCTAATCATCATCATCAATAACTAGTTCCTTGGGTACTTGGTTAATAGATTTAAACACCTCATTGTAATGCTTGAATTAGTTCAAGATATCTGGGAACAAAGTGTCTCTATATTTCGGTTTGACTTTGTTATTTGAAGATGAAATGACCATTGAATCAAGATAGAATTTGGTGGAAAAGCTCTGGGTAAAGTAAAAAGTGTAGAAGGCATTAGGTTGGAGAAGAAAGTAAAAATTTTATCTTAGGGAGTCTGGAACAATAATTGTTAATGATCTTCCCTCAAGATACTTATGGAAATCCACATTTATTCTCATATAAGATACTTATTATTAGGTCTAGGAGATTGAATATTCTTACAATATTCCATGTGGTTCTTCCTCATTACATCATGATCTCTCAAGCTCTAACATCACTATCAGGGTTAGGACATTGATGCATATTGCATAAGGGCATGTAGATTTTTTGTGGCCATTTATTAACATTATTGATAACCATCTACATGGAATTTATTCTTTACACCACTTATCCTTATAAAAATCCATGAAAATGACTAAGTCAAAGAGAAAATAAGTATGACCAATTAACTACTCACCTAGCTACTAGCTAGGATATGAAGTGCCATGTATGACTTTAGGATTTGATGCTCCAAGAATTTTCAATTGAGAGCAATCTTACAAGGTTAATACATTAAATATTTAATGAAATAAATCCTATATTAACCATGAAGTATTTTTAGGATTTGGTATTATTTCTATCATAGACCTTTGAGGTATGCAAGTTAGATCAATTGGTAGTTACAAATACCACATGTTTGGGAAAACAAAGAAGACACAAGATTTCAAAGACTCGGTCCAAGTGGAGCTAACTAGAATTAGATAGTGGGTCTAATAAATGTGGATCATATAATTTTTAAATAGGGGTCACCCATTTATATAAAAAGGGGGCATGTTGGCCACAACATATTTATATATAGGGGTTGTATTTCATTCCAAAATAGATATCACATTCATACACTTTTGTTTCACTCATAATTATTTCCCTACATAATATTTGGGGGAGTTAGATATTTTAAAACCTTATCTTGGAGGTCTTTTATTATGGTGTCATTGAAGCTCAATAGGAGAGGTATTTTTGAGTTATTTATTAATGATATCTAAGTGTTCATCCAACCATTTATGGTCTTCAACAACCAAAATATTTTACAAAAGGCCACTTGAGCCAAATGGGGAGATTGAAGCATCAATGTGTCCACCCAAATTTTAGTATTTATATCCTTATACTATTTATTCTACTTGTTATAGATGTTGTTTATTAATTTGTGGATGTATGCATGTATCCATTCATATTCTCTTCCTTATACTAAATAATATGGTATAAATATAGGGTTATTTATGTTTTCCATTTATTTATTTAGGTTGTATAGACCCCCCTTTGGTTGACCATTTCACCTTACCTTATCTGATGTCACTTACCCATGATTTAATTTAATTTTATCTCTTACAATCATTTACTTTATTTCATCTTTAAAATCATTTATCTTCATTGATCCCTAGTGAGAGCTATATCCCTATGTCATAGGCTTGAGATTTAAAAACCTTTATTCTTAATATTTCAATGTATGTTACTATTTCACCAAAATTTTGCTTATTTTTAAAGACGAAAGAGTAAAACTTAAAAGAAGGGTGAGGTTATTAGAACCTGTATTTGGTTTTTTCTCTATGATCCAAAAGGTTGTAGATAATCCTCTTTAGATTGGAAAGAATGAGCTACAGATAAGAAATCACTCAAAGAGATGGTTGAGAGGTTGGGTAGGTGGGTGCATTGCCTAGAAAGCTATATCCAAGAAGTACATGACTTCTTTGGAGGTAGTCAATACACCTTTTAAGACAAGTTAATTTTGATAAAGTTCTTAATAAAAGAGGTTTCATAACATTAATGAAAGTACTTAAAAAAGGAAATAAATAACTTATAAAATAAATTCTTATTTAAAAAAAATAACATTAAATATAAATGTTAAACTATCAATAGTAGGTTTAGGTGTGGTGAGATTATTGTTCCTAGTCTATGTAGTGATATAGGTTATGAAAATAGGGTTTTGGTTGTGGTTGAGAGGTGGTATGAGATTATTTTTTTAGTTAAAATTTATTTACATAGTGAACACGAGTGGTTTGATGTGATTATTGATGGTTAGGGTGACTGTTGGTGGTTAGGGTGATCATCAATGATTAGGGTGACCATTGGTGGTTAGGGTGACCATCAATGGTTACTATGGGTTTATAAAAGTTATCAATTCTATCTAGAATAGGTTATGGGTTAGTTACATAAAGGTTATGTAAGTTGTTGGAGGTTGGTTAATGGTCATGAGGGAAAAAGAGAGCATTAAAGGTATTGAGGGTAAAGGTTTGGCACTCGGGTGGTTGAGAATGGTTAGAGGGTGTATAGGTAGAAGAGGTAATGTATGGAGTTATAGAACTATTGAAACTAAATAACTAAAACTAAAAACAAGAATAATATACTTAACTTGTGATTGATAGTTGAGGGCTTAAAGAAGTCCTAGATTTTAGATGCTAGAAGCTATAATAATACCTACACAAGAAGATCTAATCTCTTGCCTATGATTTTTTTATGATGATTACTGATCCAAATCCCCCTCTTCACCCTATCCTCCTCTCTCTTTATAGGAAGGAAGGAGGTATGCAACAATATTTTAATAAGAGGTCTAACTTATTGTCTAGATTTAGATCTCACATGCATGGGCTTGCACATGAATTAGATAAGCTAATAATAAAATTTGAGGTGGATTGATGTGGTAGTTAGTGGTTCAGATAGTAGAACCTAACCATTGATGGTTAGGGTGACCATCAATGGTCAAGGTGATATTTGGTAATTGAGGTTCAAGGTGAAGTTAGGTTAAAAGGTGGGTTTAGCTAGCAAGTCAATCTGACTTAGGTTAGGTCTGGCTTGCAGTCGAATGGTCAAGGTTGCTCCTAAGGGGTTCTTGAGGTGGTCAGGGGTATTTCAAAATCTAGAACCATTATGTATAGTTTTATAGTGTCTATATTTTTCCCCTTTTTATTATTATATTTGTATCAACAAACTATAAAACAAAAATGGAGTACGGGTCAAAGGTTTGGTTGCCCTGATCATGGGAAGAGGTGTTCCCCCTCAAACTAGGAAGTGATGAGGTAAAAAAAATTGGGTATAGGTTTGATAAGTAGTGAAGGTGATGATGAATGTGGATGTTATGAAGGTGGGTGATAGGTTTGGCACTATAGCATAAACATGCACACAAAGTGTGATAAAAGTACAATAGCTAAGATCATGCATTGATGAGGTTTCCATAGTTGGTATAAATTAAGGGTGGTTTAGAAGAATAAGTGATAAGTAGACCACATGACCACATGATCACATAGTTGGTTAACATGGAAATTATTATCATTACAGTCAAAAGGACCAAGGCAAAGTTGCTGTAAAGTGCACACTAGTTGGGAAAAAAATGACTAGTGGTGAGGTAACATAGTGGTTGGTAAGGTTGGTAGAGAAGGGTAATCTCCAATGGGTAGTGATAGTTTGTATGGTTGGAAAAAAGGTGATCTAAAATAGTTGTTTGGATTGGTTTGAGATTAAGTTATCTCTAATGGTTGGTTTGGGTTGGGTTAGGTAAAGTTGACAAGGTCAGTTGATAGTAGATGGTTTATTGGTGAAGAAGGTAATCTCCAATGGTAATGTTATGATTGGAAGATAAGTGGATCTCTAATGGATAGTGTTAGTTTGGATGGTTGGAGGAAAGGTGATCTCTAATGGTTGGAGAAAAGGTGATCTCTAATGGGTGGTTGGGTTGGTTGGAGAATAGGCGATCTCTAACATTTGGTTTAGGCAATGTTGTTGGTTTGAAAAAGTTTTTTCGGGTGGTGTTCAAATTGGTTGCCCAATTTTGTGTAACACTTGGTTTAATAAAAAGGTAACCCAATTCTTGGTCAAAGGGTGTATATTTGGTGGTTTAGGTGCCAATGACTCAAGGATGGAAGGTAGATGTCTTTTAAAGTAGTCATGAAAGTAGAAGGAGGAGGATAAATACTCTGAGTGGAAAAAAACCCAAAATGATAATATGGGTGGGGTTATAATTAAAAACCCCTTCATGATTTATATTTTTGTAATTTTTTTGGTTAAATAAGATAGTTTGATCATGAAGTTTCAAGTAAACTCAAAATCCCTTGACTCGATAGAGTAAAAATGGAGATGGGTTTAAAAGGTGAATGGGTGGTAGTGTGACCTTCTTATGGGGATGGCTTACCCCATTTTTAAGTGACCTAGAAACCATGAAAGTACATGTCATATAAGGTGTATATTGATCAATGTGAGAAGTCTACTGATGTTATTTTAAACATTGAATTCAACTTCCTTGGGATTGATTTGTTTTTTATTTTGACTTGAGGTCTTTTGATTACATTTTTTAATGGGTTTGGGAAGCTGATCGATGTGAGAATCTTCTAGGTGATTGATTTTGAAAAAGTTGACTTAGTCATCTTTCAAGTGAGTGGTCTAATATTTTAGAGTTGTGTATGTTGATAGTTTTCCTTCAAGGGAGCTATCCAACCTTTTTAAGCAATGTTTATGGTTACAAGTAGTTGTCCTTCAATGGAGTTATCTACAATGCTAGATATTTTGACCCAAGTGATATGTGGTATCCAAAATTTGAATGTTAAGTTGTTTTAAACATGTAATAGTCTATATAGGCTTGAAGTCTATCCTTTATGGAGGTAAAACCCTACCACAAGAAGGTTGATTATTGGTAAAGTAATTTTAAGTGACAATGACCATGGGAATCCATCTTGGAAGGGATAGAAAGTACCATGAGAATCATGTCATGGGTAGAGATAGGGTACCCATATTTAATATTAGGATAAGGTTATGATGGATAATAACATGATCCCATTTTTAATTAGTTTACCCTAAAATAAGAAGATAAATGTGGTTTTAAATCAAGGGATGAGCTTATGCTAGACATAAGATGACTAAGAACTTGATATAACAAAATAACATGACACAAATGAAAAAACATTTAGGAGTTTAAGTTTGAATATGACCAAAATACATACATGTGTAAATGGTTTGAGCTAATCAAGGGTAAAAATGTCCCCCATTCACTTTTCAACACTTGATTAGACATGGGAAAGGGTGTTGGATTGAAAAAGGTAAAAGTCAAAGTTAGTTAGGTGATAGTTGTTAGGCATTAGTTGGATTACAATGTTGATTGGTTTTTGGTTTAGTTAGCTAGGTTTAGGCTACTAGGTGCACTAGGTAGTTGGGAGAAAAAGTAGGGTTGGGAGGTTTAAATACCAAAAGAGGCCTAAGCAAGATGGTTAAAGTTGAAGGTTTGTTTAAGTTGGAGGTAAAAGGTTGGGTTAAGGTCAAGGTTAGTGTTGATGCAGGAAATTACACCTAGTGGCAAGAAAACAAGTTCGTACCTTCTCCTCACAACATGGAAACTCCTCTCTCACCTGTGGGATAGCGAAGCTAGAGGGGAGAGTCTCTAGATAAGGGCTAGCTCCCTTTGATGTATCATGTTTGTTCCAGGCAGTGCAAAAGACAAGTATATATAGCTATAATAAAGGGGGGGATGAAAAGGGAGAAGAAATGCATGGAAAACAAACTACCTACTCTAAAAGAGGCAATGCACCAAAATAAAGGTTGACCTTCACACATCCACTCTCAAAATCAGACAAATGCATACATACACTACGCACTTGGCAGAAGGACCAGGCTGCTAAAACTGGCAAGGAGGCTTTCATGAAGGCACAGGAGATAGAAAATCACTGAGGCACTATGGAATGCACACTATAATTAAATCTTATCTATTTTGGTCTTTTCAAATGTCAGCTCTTTTCCTTTCAGCTACAATAATGGTGCCTTGTAGATAGTAGGTCTGCTGGTGTTGAACCTGTGAGAGCATCAAAAGACAATGACTGGACACAAGCAAACTTTCAACGCATACACAGAAATGTCTATCCAAATGGAGGTAAAAAAATGCATTTGTATTGATCTAGGTGAAATTTTTTAGAGCTGCACCCTTTACAAATGTGGAAGATCCTCTTTTTAATAATGAGAAGTTCATGATATATAGGGGAAAAACAAGGAAAGAGGGAACTTGACACTTATTTTGGCAAGTTGCAAGTCATTTCCCTCCTTGGGAAGAGGAAACACTGTAGTCAACATCATCCTCTAGAAGAAGCCTACTAGAACCATGTCGTGTAGTTGCCCAATCTTGACTTGGCATCCAACATTAATGTGAAAACGTATGCCACGTCTCCTTTTCTACCAATAGTCTGTGATTTCCTACAATTCCTATAGTTTGTCCCCTTTCTAAATGCTTGGGCCATGCCTTTTATTGTTCACACCATCAGGCAATAAATTGCCTTGTCTATGCCACTTGGATGGCCTTGTCATCTAGAATTGTCTTCTTTTGCATCTTTGTCTTTTTTGGCCACTTGGCCCTTTAGGCAAACTCCTTAGCAGGTCGCTACATTTTGGATCCTTCTCTTTTTCCATGTTATCATTTTCCCATGTTTGAAAACCCAACAGCTATTCTATTTCATTAAATTTGATAGCCTCAGAGACGTCGGGTCCATGCTGGCAGTTAGGTCCATGCTTGCTTCTGCAACACTTTTCTCTCCCTACGGGCACCTTTCCTTATTATTCAGGTCCACGCTGGCTTTGGACTACTGATGGGCCTTATATGTCTTCCACAAACTACCTTAGTCTCTTTGTGGCTTGCCTTGGATGGTATGCTGCTGCTTGGACTGCTCCCCAGGCTTTGTATATTCCCTACATACTTTTGTCCATAGACATTTCCCACAGACAAAAAGTCTACAAAAATTCCCCAGGGCTCGTTTGTGTTTTCCTCCCCATGGGCTTTTGTCCATGGATGTTTTCCCACAGACAAAAAGTCCATGGAAATTCATTTACATTTTACCTTTGTCTTAAGCCATGCCACTTGCCCCATTGGCATTTGTAAATGCCTGCCTTATGTCTTTGCTTTTGTATTAAGCCACGGGCTTTGGCCTTGAAAAGTGCCTAGCTTTTGATTGACTTGAACTTCACCTGATTTCCTCTTTAAAGCCCCTGCCATGCTTAAGGGAACTTTGACTGTTGACTGCCCTTCGGCCAAGGGCAGACCCTTGAACCGAACCCATTGAACCAAGTATTTGGTTCAATGGTTCAAGGTTCAAAGGAGCGCGCCGATGAACCAAGGCCAAGCCCGATGAACTATTGAACCAAGCCTAATGAACTATTGAACCAAGCCTGATGAACTATAGCTATTGAACCAAGTACATTGAACCAAAAATTTGGTTTAACAATTCAACGGTATGAAGGTTCAATGCTATTGCATTGAGGTGTTTGAACCTAACAATGAACTCCTTAAACTTGAACCAAGCCCGTTGAACCAAAATTTTTGGTTCAACGGTTTGGTTCAACCATGCTTGAACTGAGATGTTGAACTGAGATGAACCAGGTCAAACCAATGAACCAGGCCTAAACTGAGCATGAACTTGAAGATGGACTTGCAACCTGAAAATGATTAGCTTCAAAAATCTAGAGAAGAAGTTGACCACAATTTTGCCAAGGGGCAAAAATTGGTCAACAGATTGGTGACTCATAGGGGAAGCATGCCTACTATGCTTAGGACCCAATTGACTTTGAATATCCATTAGGTGTAGAGTTAGATGGTAACTTTGAAGAGAGTTCACAATAGCCCTCAAGATCCCAGAATCACACCTCAAGCTTTTACCCCCACACGTAAAGGGAAACACACAAGGCTAAAAAACACTACCTATGCAAATTGCACTTAGGGAAAATAGGAAAAACAACTAAAAATAAACTATTATATATAGCTAACTAGGAATGTTCTCCTCCCTCCTAGATTGAAAGGAAAATTTCTTAAGTCCCCTTCCTGGCAAGAAGACTTATGGTGGCAGGCAAGTAGCTGAAAGAAAATGATATTTGGTGACTTACTCTTCCTTCCTGTCACCTGAGTTGGCTAGAATCTAGGTGGAGATTCAAACATGCTTCCAATGTATACGTACTTTGTTTGTTCTTAGAAGCTTGCCTCTTACTAGTCCTTCATATTGCTACTCTTCACCAAGAAGTCAATTGATGCTGGATCATCACTAGAAGCCACCTGATATGTATCATTGACTAGCTTGTTCTCCTTGATGATTTCAGAGGAAGTATCTTCAAATTCACCAACCTCCTGAAGGAGTAAATCTGAAAAACTGCCACCTCCTTCACTACTTGCTTGAAACCCAATGTTGCCTTCTTCATTTTTAACTAGCTCACAACCTACCTGGAGAGTAGCACAACCTATCTTAATACCTTCAAATGAATTATTCAAAACATGAACAAGAGATTGCCCATGCTCCTCCACATCACTTTGCTTGATTTCCTCCTTAGTTGCAATCATGAAGTCTCCCTGGTCAGTCATAAACTGAGCATAATCCATATCAGGTAAGGCCTGATAGCTTTCTTGGAGGTGTATGGATGGAATGCATTTAGACATAGAATCTATAATTTGGTCTAAAATGTCCATTACATGCTCACTAAGGAAACCTACTCTGGACTCCAATTCTGTAATTTGCCTATCTAAATCTTCCTAGAAAAGCCTTTCCCAGAAGTCATAATCATTATCAGGGGTAGGAGCAGCCTCCCTTTCTTCAAGAGTTAGACTAAAATCTTCCTCCTCTTCCTTACTGGTCCAAGATTCAACTATTTGCTTCCAGCTCGTGGTCCTAAGATTGGACTCTTGTTTTTGTGAGCAAGCAGCAGCTTTGTCATTTTCAAGTTCCTGTGTTGGTTCATGATGCTCCTCCTTCCAGCTTGGAATTTAGAGATCATGTTTAAAGACCTGAGGAGGCTAGGGAATAATTGGGAGGGTCTACTCATGCATAGGGAAATCTATTTGAAGAGAGGCATGCTGGAAAGCTAGGTGCATGAGATTGAGGGTAGGACTGATTGATGCATTAGATGAGCTAGAATGAGCAAGCGCCATCTAGTAGAAAGGATTTGGCACACAAGGGAGAGATTTTTATAAAATAGGAGAGGGTAGACCCTAGGCCAAAACTTCTTGATTTTCATCCCTCCACTTCACCAGCACTTCATCAATATTGAAATTAGCTTGTGGATTGGTGAAAGGGATACCTTTTGGCATTGGCTAGTCTAGAGCATCTAAAAGCTCCATATTTTTTTTGCCCAGCAGGCTCATCTTCTTTTATAGTTCCTCAATCCACTTGGCTAGGTCATCCTCATTTTGCATTTCTTCATTTTGGACGTCTTTCTCCTCTTGGTTATTCCATGACTTGACCACTCTATTCCAGCTCAAGCAATTTGGGTTGGGCATTTCTTTTGGGGCTGATGGGGCCTCAATGTGAGAGGACAATGAAGATTTTGATTCCACTTCCTCTGTTGCCAAAATGGACTGCTGCATCTAAAGGTTTGCCAATTCAATCTATCTATCAAGATTAGCCTTAAACACAAGATTTGTTGTTTCAAAATTCTCCTCAACATGATTAGGGAATGAACTTTGACAGGGTTGACTTGGCTCAAGAGCAGGGGCTATATATGACTGATATGATGCTTTGGGTAGTGAGTATACAGGTTGATAGACTTGGTAAGGCTACCTCTCATGCACACTCAGCTTCTCCTCCACAAATGCAATTAAACTGCTCACATCCAGCATCTCATTTGAAATCTTGTGCCAATTCGCTCCTTCAATAGGAGCCCATTCTTTCTTAACCTGATCCAATGCATTCCTCACTTGATGGACATTATGATTAGGAATTTATTGGCCGTACCCCTTTCTAGTCTTAAGATCAATTACATATTTGTTGTATCCCAACAGTGCTCACTTAAAGGCAAAAATGGGTTGATTGGTAAAGAGACTGGGCTGAGTGGGAGAAGTGACATACTGAGAAGACTGAGCACAAGGTTGATATAGCTCATATCAGGGTTGAGACTGGCCATATTGGGTGTGATAAGGATCGCCATAAGGCTGGTAAGGATCATAGCCATGCTAGCCAAAAAAACAAAGTCCATAGCTTAAAATGATGGAATTTACACATACCAAAAAATGTGCTTCCTGATGGTACCAGGCTGCTTAACCAATGGATATAACTCAGATTTGCCAGATGCTGAAGAAATTGATTTATTTTAATAGGACCAGCATCAATCCTGAAACTCTACTGCGTTATCAAACTTGATGTCCCACCGGGCATGCCATAACTGTTGATGTGAGAAATTGCACCTGGGGCAAGGAGGTCAAACTCCTGCATTCTCTCTGTAACATGGAAACTCCTCTCTTGCCTATGGGATGGCAAAGTAAGAGAGGAGAGTCTCTAGATAAGGGTTATCTCCCTTTGATGCATTGTGTTGTTTCCAGTAAAAGCTAATAGGTATATATAGCTATAATAAAAGGGGGGATGAAAAGGGAGAGAGAGATTGTAGAAAACAAACTACCTACTCTAAAAGAGGTGATGCACCAAAATAAAGGTTGACCTTCACACATCCACTCTCAGAATCAGGCAAATGCATTCATATACTATGCACTTAGCAGAAGGACCAGGTTGCAAGAAACTAGCAGGGAGGCTTCAATGGAAAATCTAGAATAGAGATCACCCAAGGTGCTAAGAAACACACACTTATGAAGTAATTATTTTGCTCCTTCGCTCCCAAATACTACTCTTCTCCTATTATCTGTAATAATGGTGCCTTATAGATAGTAGGTCTGCTAATGTTGAACCTGTGAATACATCAAAAGACAATGACTGGACACAAGCAAACATTCAATGCATACACAGAATTGTCTATCCAAATGGAGTTAAAAAACTACATTTGTACTGATTTAGGTGAAATTTTGTAGAGCTGTGCCCTTTACAAATGTGGAAGATCCTTTTTAAATGACCAAGTTCGTAAACTTATATGGAAAAGCCAAGAGAAGACTCATTGGCACTTTCCTTGCAAGTGGCCTATCATGTCCCTCATTGGGAAGGAGAAAAATACTATGTTGACATCACCCTCCTACTGGGACCATGCTGGCCACCTTGTCTCTTTTCTATTTTGTCTCATTTGCTTGTTCGGCCCCCCAAGGGTGAACTTTTAGCTGGTCACTTCACTTTTGGCTCCTTTTTGGTTAACACTTTCTTTTATTTTGAATACAAATGGTTATCTCTATTTTGCTAAACTTGACGTCCACGTAGCCATCGCTCTTTGTCACAATCCTTACTGGCTCCTGCAACTTGCTTTTCCTTGTTATTTCCTGGCACCTTCCCTCCCTGTTGACTTTGATGGCTCCTTATATATTCAAACTGCTACCTAGCCTTTATATTTCACGTTGGTCTTGCTTTAACTCTTTGGACTGCTCCCCAACTTTTAATGTCTCCACAGACTTTTGTCTACGGATGTTTTCTCATAGACAAAAAGTCCATGGAAATTCATCCACATTTGTTTATGTTTCCCCCTATGGGCTTTTGTCCATGGATGTTTTCCCATAGACGAAAAGTCCACAGAAATTCATCCACATTTTACCTTTGTATAATCCATGCCGCCTGCCCCCTTGGCATTTGTAAATGCTTGCCTTATGTCTTTGCTTTTGTATTAAGTTGTGGGCTTTGGCCTTGAAATGTGCCTAGCTTTTGATTGACTTGAACTTTATTAAACCAAGCCTGATGAACTATTGAACAAAGCCCGATGAACTATAGCCGTTGAACCAAGTACGTTGAACCAAACTTTTGGTTCAATAGTTCGATGGTATGAAGGTTCAATGCTATTGCATTGAGGTGTTTGAACCTAATAATGAACTCCTTGAACTTGAACCAAGCTCGTTGAACCAAAAAATTTGGTTCAATGGTTTGGTTCAACCATGCTTGAATCGAGATGTTGAACTGAGATGAACCAGGCTAAACTAATGAACCAGGCCCGAACTGAGCATGAAATTGAAGATGGATTTGCAACCCAAAAATGACTGGTTTTGAAAAGATAGAGAATAAGTTAACCACAATTTTGCCAGGGGGCAAAAATTGGTCAACAGTTAGGTGTAGGTTGAAGTAAGAAAATACCAAGGGTTTGTTTGATCATTTTATTAAGGTGAGGTTTTGAGTTAATAAATAGACAAAGCATCCTAGAGGGAAAAATCCCCTAGTTTTCTCCTTCAATGGATGGTTGACAAAGAAAGAGGTAATATTAGTTAGGTGATGATAGTTAGGCTTTGATTTGGATTTTAGGCTTAATGGTGGCTAGTTATGGTTTAGGCTTTGGTCTAGGTTGGTTTGGGTTGTTGATGAAAGGTTGGTCAAGGTCAAGGTTTGTTTAATTTTAAGGTTGGTTTAGTGTTAGGATAAGTGTAGGTTGAGGCATAAGTTATAAGGGTTAGTTTGGTCAATGGTTAAATTTGGTGGGTAAAAGGTGAAGGTTTAGTTTGGTTAGTGGTTTATGTTTAGGATATTTCTTGGTCAAAGATTCTTAAAGAGAGAATTCCCTCATATGCTCTTTCCATGAATGTTAAGGCCAAAAAAAGATTCCCAGGTAAAGACGTTGGTTAGTAAATATGATTTAGGAAGGATGAATATGACCTCATTTTCCTCCCAAGGATTTTTAGTTTTTAGTTATTATTTGTTAGTATCAAGTTCAAGTTTTACGTGGTGGTTTAGGTGGGATCTCCCTTATGGTGCTATAGCAAGGAAAACATTGTTGGCTTGGATTTGGGTAGGGTTGGAGTTTATAAATGATGTTGGTAACATCATTTTGGAATAAAGGTGGGTTGGATAAGAGCATCTAATTGCCTCAATGATGGATCTTAGGTGAGGTATGGATAGATTGGATAAAATGGTGATTGAGACTCAAGAAATATCAAATGAAGGGTTGATGTTGGTTTGGTTTGATAAATATTTTGGTTATGGTTGGATCAAAATTTGGGCTAATGATGGTTGATTGAGTTGGTTTGATTTGTTGGGGGAGATAGGATGGGTGGTTGATTTGGTTTATTGGTTGGGTTTGCTTGTTTTTTTATTTTTTTTGGTAAGGTAAGGTGATAAATATTTGACCCTATTTAAAAGGGAATAAAATAAAAGACAATGTCATTATATAGATGAAAATGAGCTGATTATAGAGGAATTAAATGTGTAGTTGAGGTTAGGGTTGATTTATTTTGAGGTGAGGTTGGATTAGTTATAGATGAGGTGTTTTGAGTTTGTGTTGGCTCCACTAAAAGGGTAGGTGAAATAGGTAGGTTCGGTTGGTTTGATATTTGATCCACTAAATAAGAAGTGGAAAGGGTAAGGTAGCTTTGATTGGGTCCACAAAAAAGGTGGGTGGAATAGTGATGGTTGTTGGGGGTGATTTCACCTTTTGAGAGGATGGAGGAGGTAGGTTAATTTGTGGTTGATCCACTAAAAGGGAAATTTAAAGAATCAATTTCCTTAATTTTGGTTTTAAATGAAAGTTGAGAAGGTTCTGCTTCATCAACAAGTATATTGGTTGAGGTTTTGATTATGATTTATTTAGTTATGGGTTCACTAAGTACCATATCTAATGAAGGGGTCTCATTATGTTGAAGGCTTTGTTCATGGGTTTTCACAACAATGAGTGAAAAAAGAGGTTTAATGATGGATTGCATAATGATATCTAAGGCTAGATTAGGGGGAAGACAAAGAATATCCTTTGAAACCTCCTTTTGATTGATATGATTTTTGATAGACATATTAAAATACCCACATCTATCTACCACATCTTCATTTGTGTGATGATAAGCACAAAAATCATTCTCTATAAATCAAATGGGATTTGGAAGAGAATGATTGATGGGTTTGATTGGAGTAAGTATAATGACAAAATCCTCCAAGAGTTTATCAAGGATTGAGGCATAGGTTTTCCCCAATAGGATATACTAACTAGGAAGAGGGTGCACCCATGGCTCTTGGGGTTGAAATATAATCAGTTGGTTTGATGAAATTGGTTGGTTGACATGGTGGATGAATTTGATAGGTTGGGTAGGTTTGATAAAATTGGTGGTTTTGAAAGGTTTGGTTGGTAGTTGTTGGTTTGATATGGGGAGGTTGATAAGGTGGGTAAGGTTGATAAGGTAGGTTTTTTTGAGAGGTTAGGTAAGGTTGATAATGTAGGTAAGGTTGATAAGGTAGATCAGTTTGAGAGGGTGGGTAAGGTTGATAAGGTGGGTTGATAGTTGTTGGTTGGATTTCATAAGGTAGGTAAGGTAGGTTAGTTTAGAAATTTTGGTTGATGGTTGAGGGGACAAAGCAAGTCTTGGTTTTGAGATAAATAGGGCTACCACAAAGGGGGTTTAGACAATTGATATGATGGTTGGGATAGATGATCAAAATTTTGATAAGGTTGAGGTAGATGATATAATGGTTGAGATAGTTAACCCAAAGATTGGTAAGGTTGAGATAGTTGAAGTTGAGGTGGGTTATGACAATGGTAAAATAGGTATTGAAAGGTTTTTGGTTGGTTATGATGATGATCAAATAGTTGTTGAGAGTCTATTGGCTAGTTGTGAATGAGGTTGGATTGATTGTAGGCAATGTTGGGTTGGTTATAGGTGAGGTTGGGTTGATTATAGGTAATGTTGGGAGAATAAGTGGATATTAATGAAATGTAACACTCTAAGGCAAGACGGTTGTATTCTAGGAGTTTAAAAAAATTAGGATCTCCTATAGAAAATATAGGAGTGCTTCCCATTGAACAAGGCAATGGAGGTGAGGTGGGTGAAGGCAAGATTGTAGAAGGTTTTTACAAGGGGGTTAGATTTATCAAAACTCAAAAAAAGAGAAGATAAGAAAAAAATTATATAAGACAAGACACAAACTAAATCACATTAAAGGTTATTTTAGTCTCTCTTGTGGTTTATGCCTTAAGCTTTAAGAATATGTGACCCCCCTTGGTTTGTAGAGTGGATAATTAAAAAGAAGTTTATGGTTGGTTTAAGGTTATATTTATCCTCTCAAAGGAATTTGTGTTAGAAATTAGTATGTGGCTTGGTATTGGGTCCTACCCCATCACTTCACACACTACAATGATAAGGGTGTCAAGTAATTATCCAAGATATACCGATTACCAAAGATCATACTCAACTAGAGAGTTGAGTTTTAGTTTCTCCCCTTGGTAATGATGTCAAAGTGGGAAAGCCAATGGTTGAAGGTTACCTCTAGGATATGAAACCCTAGTTAGGCCTTATTTAAAGTGCTATGATGTTTGATTTGGTGTAAGTGGTTTGGTCTGTGTGTGTAAAAAATGAGGTTACGGTTGATTTACTTGATTAATTAAGATATGTGAGATATTTATGAAAGAAAATAGTCTATGAAAGGTTAATTTTAATCCAAAAATAAATTTTCATTTCATTTAAATGATCAAAAAACAAGAAGAAAAATCACCTAGATGAAACTAGGTCCCACTAGGCATGCTAAAATGTTCCACCAAAATTTTGCTTATTTCTCAAGAAGAGAGAGTAAAACTTGAAAGAAGGGTGAGGTTAGTAGAACCTAGATTTGGTTTGTGCTCCATGATATATATGGTTGTAGGCACTCCTATTTTTATTTGGAGGAATTACCTATAGATAATAAAAAAACTCAAAGAGATGGTTGATTAGTTGGGTAGGTGGGTGGATTGCCTAGCAAACTAGATCGAAGAAGTACATGACTTCCTTGAAGGATATCAATCCACCCTTCAAGAAAATTAATGTTGATAATTTTTTTGATAAAATAGGTTGCATAATATAAATTAAAGTACTTAAACAAAGGAAATAAATACTTTACAAAAGAAATGCTTATTTTAACAAAATAACATTAAATATAAATGTTAAACTATCAAAAGTAGGTTCAAGTGTGGTGAGGTTATTATTCCTGATCTATGTAGTGATTTAGTTCAAGAAAATAGAGTTTTAGTTGAGGTTTAGATGTGGTATTATTATTAATTTGACCTTTCAAGGCCAAATTACTACCCCATAATGCAAACCTTTCCAAAAATCTAGTCAATAACACTTTATAGCTAGTCAAACAAATTTTTTAAACCTATAAAATAAGATTTTTGGTTTTTAAATGTCATAATTGATTTTTTTAAAAAAAGTCATTAAATTATCCATTTTTAATTTAATCATGTTTAGAAATATGACTGTATCTAAAGTCCAAAGTTTCCAATCTTGAAAAGGTGGTTTAATATACTTTTAAAGCCAAAAAGGCCCCTATTTTACCCCACACATACCAAATTTACAATTTAAAATCAAGAAAAAGGTTGAAAAAAGTTAATTTTGTATGTTTTGGTATGTTTTTATTCTAAACTCTTCCTTTTTAAGTGGTGTAAACTTGAGTTGGCTTTTAAAATCCAAAATAAGGCTTATTTATCTCATTTATCAAGCAAGATTATGGATTCCATATGGAATTCATATACATAGGGCATGGAAAATTAGTATCAAGCCATGGGTAGGATTTAATAGGAATTATATGGCAATTGATGGCCATATAGGCCCTAAACTGATCTTCTCCTTCTAATTGGCAATTTTGCACAAAAAGACATGCCTATAGGTTTTCTAATGGTACAAACTACTAGAGGAGAGTACATATCTATATTTTGGGTGAAGAAACTAGATTAAAAGATATTCATAATGGATCAAGTGACTCTAAAGTTATCTTATTTAGTCTCATGAACCATGTAATTGAAATCAAATAAATTTCTATAGCCTTGAAACCAGAAATGCAATCGGTTTTCTTTAGGTTCTCTTCACTAGGTCATCATTTCAAGAAAATTCCAATTGTTTAATATTTTTAGGGATATAACCTACCTTCTCATGGAATTATTTAGGTATTTTTCACATGTTTAATGGTCAAACAAAAGATATTTGTTAGGAGGATCCCATTTATACAGTCTATGAGCTTCAAAAGTGAATTGTATAATCAAGAGGAGAGATGGCAACTCTAAGTTTTCAAGAAAATTTGTTTGTAGGGCCTCCATCATGTTTATCATGATTTTAAATCATAATTCTCATAGATTATCCCAAATTAATATAAATAAGATCATCTTCATGCCTTAAAAGTGCCTAAAGAGGCCTAGATTAGCATATTTTGATGTTTTTTACAAATTTTAAGATTTTTATAAAAAGCTAGGTTTGAATTTAATGCACTTCCCCTCCTCCAATGGCCTCCAAAGTCAAGTGAAATCATTATCAGGTGTTCATGTTTACATACACTCATCTTTATTTTTTTATGATCTCTAACCCTCCTTTTCCACCTCTATCCACATCCACCCCTTATCACTACCTTACTCTATGTTTTCCATTGTGTGTTATTCTTATCCCACTCTCTTTTCATGTCTTTTCATCATCTTTAATCTCCTTTCATATCCCAATAATCTCCCACCCATGTCCATCACCTTATTTCATCAGAAAGGATCTAAAGGTTAATTAAAAGGCAATATGAGCATGAGAAGAGGAGTTTGCAGACCTTGAGACATCATTATAGGCATGCATATAGCCTACAACAGCCCTAATTGATAGCTCATCATCATTTTTAAGTCTTAAAGAGGCTATACTAAACATCATTCTAGTCAATAGAATTGAGTTTTGAAAATTTCATGAATGGATCAAGAGATCAGCAAATATTACATTAAAATCCTTCCTAAGGAGATATAAAATGAAACCTACAACCAGTCCATACAATGGAGTACCTCAATATCAACTTCAATTGAACATGGCTTTTAGAAGGTGGACATCATGATGCAAATATATTCAAGTTGATAAAGGTTCAAGTAGATGGTTCATATCATCTTACCTTTCATCCATGATATAGTTCCAATATTAATCATCCTCTCATAAGTGAAGGTTACCTACAACCAACATAATGGAACCCTGTAGCCATGGGAATGCATTGTCAATCTACTTAAAAGAAGACTTCAATGAAGGGATTGAAAACAAGGTTATATATTGAAGTTAATAAGAGGAAAATTAAGACATGATGGATGATAAATAGTTTTAGTATCATGATTGAGTTTCAAAGTACATGAAACAACATAGTCAAAACCTAATACACTCACTTACAACATTCCAAATAGGCCCATTTTCGACAATAGTGAAGGATTTTGGAAAGCATAATGGAATATTGATAGTCCATAAATAATGGAGGATTCATCATGGATTAAAGGGGATATAATCATCTAATAAGGGCTTAATAAATGATAACTAAAAATTTAAAGTGCCTAAAAAGGCACCTATAGGCCTGTGCCTTATGAAGAGGCTAAATGGTATTAATAATGGCCTTCAAGATTCAAGGAATCCAATTTTTATTAAAAAAGAGACATCAAGCTTTGATTTTGACATTTTCATAAGGAGAACATGGTTTATAAGGAAATTCAAGTTTAAGAAGTGCTTAATAAGAGGAAAAGTGCACCTACAGTCAAGCATGAGAACTTATAGACCTATACTTAATCCTTACTTTTAGCAAAGGTTTAGTTAACAAAAGAAATTTTGAAGACCACTACCAATACATGGTTGAATATAAGGATCCTTAACCTCATAATAATTCTTTAGTGATAATATGGTTTAATACAAAATTCTCAACAAAAGGAAACCTACAATCTTAAGGGTAAGGTAGAATCAAAAGGACCCAAAGAGAAACTAATTGTGAAAGAGGTTTTTAGGGTCTAAACACCTTATGAGGGGTCATAGTCACTATATTGAGATCATTTGACAAATTGAGGCACTTCCACACTTATTTTTACTTTTTTAAATCTCTCAATATTTCAAATCAATGCTTAGTCTGTACATAGTGGCATCATATAGACATCTAAAAAGATTACAGTCAACTCTAAGGATGGTCATTCAAGATTACAAGGCATAGTCTAAGGCTATTAGTCAACCCAAAGTTCAAAGATACAATTTCATGCTCTTATGAGGACTGAGTGACATCAAAAAATTGACCTACAGTCATTACAAGAAGCCATCTATAGCTAGGATGGTCAAGAAAGGTTTTGAAGGGATGCTTTGAAGGTGAGTTTTTCAAGAAGGGTTTTGACTAGAAGGGCCATCATAATAGTTAGCTCAATCAAAATAATCTTGTTGCTTATTTCAAACTCTCTAAACCTTCTTAAGGATCATACTCTATCTGTATAGGGGAAATGAAGTCACGTAGGATAATTAGTATGAAGGAGCTATGAGTGTTTTTATTTTCAAGTTAATGGTAAGGCATATAAAGAGGCCTCATGTTCAGGAAAGAATTCCATAAAGAGATACACTTAAGTAGGTTTTGTGATCATAAACAGAGTTTAATCATTAAACAATATTGTCCATAACCTCTATAGTTATAAATACATTCATTTCAAAGGCAAGATACATATAAGTTGGCATTGAAGATGGGATCACAATGAAGAATCAAGTAATACCAAGCATAAGGAAGATAATTTCAAGGGGAAGTTTTAGTATTTATAATAAAATTTTTCATTTTTAGACTCAAAAAGGGCACCTAAAAGTGGCTTAAGTATATGAACTTAAGATTGTTTCAAGAAAGCTTAAAACATGTCTTAAGGTGTTGAAAGACCTAAGGACATGATAATAGAAAATACAAGTTTGTCTTCATTTGGGAGACCACCTAAGATATAAAATTAGAGGGAAGAAGAATCAAAAAATCCTTTTTCTTTGTTTGAAGGTGATCTATAGGTCTAAATACATAGTTTTCTAAAAGACCTCAAAGGAGGTTTGAAACCCTCATACCATGTTCAAAAGGTCTAAGGACAAACTTAAGGATATTGGTCACTAAATAATTATATAAAAACATGGTATGAATTGTTACTAAGAGATTTAAGGTCCTCTCAGGCTTAGAATTAGGTGTTGAACTCAAAAAATCAAAATTGCCCTTCTCAATCTCTAAAGAGACTAAATCTACAGTTCAAAGTATAATTTATTTTGCTCATACTATATATAAAAAGATGCATGGGAAGTTGATATGGTCAAGATAGTTATAGGGGTATCCTAAGAGTGTCGTAGAGTTGGAATGAGGTCAATACACTCCTTGAGCTATATAAATGAAGCTTAAGAATGTGAGAAGCTCTAAACTCTGCCAAAACCCTTCTAAGAGAGCTATTTGCCTAAATCTTTTTATAATTATTTCAAATTCCTTAAAATGGGCAGGAAAACTATTAAAAATCACTATAAACTCTTGATACTTACTTTTCATGCCTTTCGATGATGTCATCACTTATACAAATTTCCTAGAAGTGAGCCTAGAAGCCAAAATGAAGTAGTAACAAGGAAATTCATGAAATAAGAAGCCTGAAGATGATTTTCAAAGCTTTTGTGGAATATTTTTAGATGTTATATGATGGTTTTTAGATAAAGAGAAATACCTCATGTGGACAAAATTAATAAATTCATTCCTAGGATGTTGGATAAACATACAAGCCTGATCAGAATCAAGCCTCCAAGAATAAAAGAGGGTTTTTGTTTATTTATAAACTTTGTGTAATTTTTATAGGTATTTAATGGTGTTTTACAATATGTTTAAATGAAAAAAGTGTTATATATTATTTTATTGAGGATTATAGTAAGCTTTTAACTGACCAAAATATGTTGTTATGCTTAGTTGGCTTGATAGGCTTAGTTTATCAATTAATTTGGATCTTTGAAATTGATGTTGTCTATCAAAGATTTTAAAGGAGGAGTTTCCATGCTACCTATATACTATTCCCATGGATATTCATGCACATTTTCAAGAGTTCAAGTGCCACTTCAAGCATGTTTAGTTTAAAGAGAGTTAAATAGTCCTTACTAGTTAGCTAGTTCCATGTCATCTCACGCAAGAAGGTTTCCTTCATGATACACTTCAGATATATCTCACTTAAAATGAAATAAAGACCAAGATTGGTGTATATTTTCATGAAATAGGTTTTGAAAACTCATCAAGGACCCACCACCTTATTTTATATGCCAAGATTAAGGATCATGCATGTTCAAAGGAGTTTGAAGATATATTAAGGACTTGATTTAATATTGTAAATGGATGATATCTTGAGTTAAATAAATCAAGACTAATCTTTGTCTCTATTATATGTCACAATGGTTAGAGGCTTTCTTTTTAGATATATATTATTGGATTTCAAAGAATTTAGAGGATCATCCCTCTCCTAGCATGACCAAACTCTACTAAGATTGAGTTTTGCAACCTTTTTAGATAAATAAAATGATTATTTCATATTCCATTATACTAGTACAGTGTGTAATATCAGTTTTATTTGCATGTGTGGTATAAATGTTTCCCTTGTTAAGTCCTAATTCTCACCTATCTACTAGTTTTTTAGATTATGTAGGTCATGTTCAGTGTTTGATGTCTTTTGGTTGAGCTTATAGTGGATATAAGTGGTTGGTTAGTGCCTTGAATTGGGTCTATTCAATCATTTCCCTCAGGATTTGATCATTAGATAAAACCTCTACATGAAATATTGATGGATAAGAGATATTCAGAGTTGTAGATTTAGTATTTAATTATACAATTAATGTTGTAGGAGATCAAAAAAAGTGGATAAACTAGTAATATAGGTATATCACCAATAATAAAGTAGGATTTCCCTTTCAATTTCCTTCACCCCCTCAATAGTTTAGTAAGTAGTGAAAAGTGATACATTAGAGGAGCTAACCTCACTAAAATCTAGAGGTCTAGTCTAAATTTAGGTGTTTCACACCTCAGATGATTCCAATATTACTCTAGGTGTGAAGGTTTTAGAGCCAAATCTATCAAACCTTCAATTAGAGTGATATATAAATAAATAACAGGTATGAGCTTGCTATTTTGGTTAGAAGTGCTCTACACAATTACCGTTAGTAATTAAATTTGATTTTTGGAGGTTAGGGTGACCATCAATGGTTACTATGAGTTTGGAAAGGTTATTGATTCCTAATAGAATAGGTTATGGGTTGGTTATAAGAAATTATTATAGGTTGTTAGAGGTTGGTTAATGGTTGTGAGGATAAGAGAGATCCTCAGAGGTATCAAGGGTAAAGGTTTGGTAATTAGGTGGTTGAGAATGGTTAGAGGGTGTTCAAGTGGAAGACGTAATGTATGGAGTTACAGAACTATTGAAACTAAATAACTAAAACTTAAAACAAGGAAAATATAATTAGATTGTGGTTGATAGTTGATGGGTTGAATAAGTCTTGGAGGTGGGATGTTAGAATCTAGAAGAATACCTACATAAGAAGATATGATGTCTTTCCCAAGAAGTTATAATTATGATTATTGATCTATATCCCCCTCTTCACCCTCTCTTCCTCTCTCTTTATAGGAAGAAAGGAAAAGTGCAACAAGATGTTAACAAGAGGTCTAACTTATTGTCTAGATTTATCTCTCACATGCATGGGCTAACACATTATTTAGATGAGATAATTATATAAAACCAAAGTGGAGTGATGTGGTAATTAGTGGTTCAGATAGTGAAACTTGACCATCAATAGTCAAGATGATCATTGGCGATCAAGGGTGAAGGTCAAGTTTGGTTTAAAAGGTGGGTTTAGCTAGTAGGTCAATTTACCCTAGGTTAGGTCTAACTTATGGTTGAATGGTCAAGGTTGGTCCCAAGAGGATCTTTAGGTGTTCTATGGGTATTTGGACATCTAGAACCATTGTGTATGGTTTTCTAATGTCTATAATTACCCTCTAATAAGTTTATGGATATCCTAGAGCCTTACTCTCTTATCCAAGTATATGCAAGCTCTATTTGATTGACCTTATTTGAATCCTAGTATATTGAGAGAAAGATGATAGTTGTAGGTCATTCTAGCTTATGCATACAAATAACTATTTTGGTGAAAATGTTATCATTGTGTAAGTTATTACTATTCTTGGATATATACAAAATGATTTTATTAATACAACACAATATTCAAATGATTCAATGAAAACATATAAAACTCTCTTGGGAGTGTTATACTAGCACTTAAGGTAGGATTTACATCAGTTTCTAAACTATTATTAATTATTCACAATATGAGGGCATTCAACATGTTAGGAATTTTTGGATACATAAGCTTTGAGTAGTACCATAGTCATTACACAGATGCCTGAACTATATACATAGTATCAAGGTGGTTAATGTTTCAGTTATACCATATGAGTATCTTATTTATCCACATACCTTCCCTTAAAATGCTACTCTAAACTCAATTATACAACCTATATGGGTTCATTATACATAGGCAGTAGTAATAATAATAGATTTACCTAAGCTAAGAATCCTTTAGTATCTATTAAATTAAATTTCTACGTTAGTTAAGTAGGCATTACCTTCTCAAATACATCCCAAGCTAGTGCTTCAAGATGCTATGCATGTTCCACAATGAACACAAGTACATGATATATAGTAAAATTCACATAATACTATGGTTACTATAGTTATGAAACATATGTAGGATCATATGATCTATGATGACTATGATGGATATGTAAAATCATTAAATCATTTCTCAGATTTTGATAGAGATATATGTGATACTACTTGCCCATGGTAGGTTACATTTGACATTATTGAAATAAGACCTACATAAGAGCATCCTCTTGATGGGAACATTGGTGAACATAATTAATAGCTCAAATGCATATTAAAAACATTAGTTCTTTCTCAAAAATAAAAAAAAATGTTAAAATAATTTAAAAAATACAAAAATTTAAAATAATTTAAAAAATTAAAAAATCAATATATATATAAAAAAACTAGTACCTATGTATGACATGAATTTCTAGTTTACATGATTTATTTATAATTTATCACACATGGTAGATTATGTATCTAATTTATCAATGCACATGATTTTCATGGTATACATGACTGTGATGCAATACATACACATTATATATGATGTTTTATATGCAAGATATTCCTACACCTAAAATTTACCTTTCCTACATTGGGGCGTGATTATACAAAGTGAATATTGGTACATATTAAATAATTTACATATTTTTATGAGAGTTACATTGATAATATTTAGCTATTTTACATTGCTTACACATGGATTACTCTTAATCACACTACTTAGAGTGTTATTTATCTAGATATTATATTTTGATATATGTGATGATGATGTATATTGATTGTGTTGATCATATTTAATTATTATATGCATTTTTAATGATGCCATATGTTATTTTTTAAGCCTAAATTTAGATGTGGTTCCTACTTGGATAGATAGGGTTAAGAATATATTAATGACAAAACACAAAGGTGATATTCAAATCTATAATAGGCCAATTATGTCCTAAAATCAAATACAATATATACTAAATTTATTAAGCTTACATGGCATAAAGATAGAAAATAAAACTATGACAGATATGAAAATGACAAAGAAATAATGTACTTATCTAGTTCTGATGCTAACACAATTCTGGATCTGGAACAAGTAAGAATCATACTGGAAGAATATTCTACACCAATCATTAAATTTTGGATTGAGTGCCTTTAGAGCCATGGACACTAGGATCAGACTTGGATGTTAGCATCAATGCTATGGTCTGAACTGGACATCAACATCCTATATGGAATAACTACTTGAAAAGGATGCAATCACTTGGATGCTTATAAGTTTGTATTTTCCTTTACCCTAGTACATTTATATCTAGATCATGAACTATCACTCCTAAAATTATAAAACCCTAGTTAGTCATATTTATATTGATTTGATTGTGTCGAGCTACCCCAAATACCCCTTTGTCAATTAGTTCTATGTACATAGACAATACTTCAAAGAGGGACTCAAACTTATGTATTTATCCCCTACATGATGGCTTATGTGTGAATCATGTAATATGTGGAAAGCAAGTACAATAGTGTCCTAGATTATAACTTGGAAAATTAGGATCTTGGGTTGTTCCTTAAATAATTTATACCTATGTATTTGTTATACCTATGAATAATATATAAATAAGAGAAAATAGGGAAGCTTTGATGTATTAAGTGTTTGACTAAATACTTTGATAAGTTTCCTTGGTCTGTGATAGGTATTTTCTAGGTTGTGAATGAATGAGGAGTGATTGTGAATATATACCACTGATATCAAGAAATATCTCACATTAAATCACTTCGGATAACCATTAAGATACATTTCATTTGCAAATTATGTGAGTTTGGATAACTAGACACTTGCATCATGGTAGGACACTAGCATCAACATAGGGGTATAGGACCGATGCTTATGTCATGGTAGTTAGAAAATAAGTACAGGATCAAAACTTGTAGGGGCATAAGATAAGCATATTTTAAGCATTTTGGAAATATATAAGTTTTAATTCATTAATATAAGACTAGTTAGACCATTAAATAGGACAAGGGGCATAAGATAGCGTAGATGTGAGACTTTTAAAAGGGGGAAAAGTTCAAAATTGATAGGAATAACCAAGGTTTGATTTTTCCAATTGTAAAAGATTGAGGTGCTATATAATTTATAAATATCATCTCCTCCCTTTAATCTATTAATGAAATTTTTGGTTTAAAGGAGAAGAAATGCATACCTGGGTGTGTATAACACACCTTGCCTTTATATGAGCCAAATTTGAGTTCTTTGATGGTGACTAACTTAAAAAAATGTGCATATTACAATATATAATCAGTGCATATAATCTAAAATTGAAAGAATTTGAAATGATTAAAATTTAAAGAGTGAGGTTTAGGAGTACACTTGTGTATTAATGCAACTACCTTTCCTAATGAAAACTTGATTTGAAAGATGTATCATTATGAATTAGTGAAACTAAGATTAGAAAAAATTACATAAATCTAGAAAGTGCACATATATAAGGATATATAGAGATATTGGAAGTCACATGCCCCAAACCTTAGATAAAAAGGTGAGTTGCCACCCAATAGTTAAGATTAGATCAATTGTACAACCCATTCATACTTACAACCTGGTGATCATGAGTGAATAAATTCAACTCATTCTATCAAACTGGTGAGGCTAGATGATACAATCAAGTCCAACCTACAAACTTGGCAAGATTGAGTAATTTAATCATCTCAACTATACCAAAATTAGACTAATTACTGTAATATATTAGCTCAATATAGTTCATAAAATTCCACCTAGTGGGCGATGACAATCCATAAGAGTGTTTTTAAATCTAAAATTTATTTGGATTTTATATTATTAGGTGTACATTTCATGGTATATGCACCTTAGATATGTCTCATGCTGAAAATGTGTATAATAATGATACCAATGTATAGAATTATACCATAAATGTATATCTGAATCATATGACTATGTGTTTTGGCCAATTCAATAAAATGTGCAACTATTGAAAACATGCTTCCAAAGCATGCCTCCATTATATATGGATAAATTTTTAAAATGGTATAAATGCCAATATGGAGGACATGTTTCCAAAACATGCCCTCATTAAATCTAGTTATGTTAAATACTAACTAAGTGTGGAAAACATGCTTCTAAAACATGCCCCCAATGAATTTGAAACTATGAATGTGTGGAAGCCATACCTTTATAACATTTCCCCACTAAATCTAAAACTATAATGTGTGTAGAAGCAAAGGTTCTATAACATGCCCCCACTAAATATTCAATTGTAATGTGTGAAAGCCATGCCTATAAGACATTCCCCCACTGATATGCCCCCACTTTAATTTAAGGGAAGATATGAAATAATAGTTACCTCAACTCAAAAGGATCAGACAACTAAATAATCTATGAATGGAACCATGTATTATATAGAATAATATGTCTAGGTAACTATATCATTGAATCACATAGATCAATGTGATCACATGAAGGCTTAAGATGCATGATAAATATCATGTCAAAATAAAAATAGTAAAAATAAAATCTCTACAATCCAATCAATCACACACATAGGATCACTCAAAATTAATTCAATATATAATGGTCCTAAGATACTGTAAACAAGGGGCATGTTCAAATGTTACACAATCAAAGGGACTTGAATTATTCAGATGCCCATAAAAGTAATAATGACATATTAAAATGTCCATACAATAAAAAA
Source organism: Torreya grandis (assembly GCA_037957365.1). Classification (NCBI taxonomy): domain Eukaryota; kingdom Viridiplantae; phylum Streptophyta; class Pinopsida; order Cupressales; family Taxaceae; genus Torreya; species Torreya grandis. Next base: position 3,574,896 of record JARHVA010000683.1, on the reverse strand, counting down.
TGGCATAGGCCAATGTAAAATAAATCAAGAAAAGGCATGGAAGCCATAAACAAAGGAGCGTATTCAAATTCTTGAACAAATAAGACAAAAACAAGGCAAAATACTCAAGGAAGTTCATAACAAAAAGCATAAGTGACCAACATAAACATATCATAGTATATCATGGATCAAATTTGTTGTAGAAAATGTTAATTTCATATCATATCAAGTAACCTGTATAATATATAATCATGGATAAAGGAATATGCAAGTACTTAAAATCTCAAACATGATAATGAAGATATTATCCAGTGATATAACCTACAAGTATCGAGATCATAGAGGTAGATGCCCCCAACATCCTGGTGACATGAGTATAGGGAAATCCCAAAATATATAAGTGCATAAATCATGTATTTTTGTATGCCTATATAACACTCAAATATAAGTGTGAAACATGTGTGTGTATAAGTAAATGATATGTTACCCATCAACACAGAACTAACACATAGAGGTCAAAGAGCCAATATAGTATATAGGTGCTAAAAATGTTTTTGGATTTTTATTTTTTTGGTATTTTGGAATATTATGAAGAGTAAAGATCATCCTATGGCCTCATCGAAAGGATGGTCATAGTTATCTCCCCACTCAAAATCTAGTGCAAGTAATTGGTGGTACTACCAAGGAACATTTATAGGTGTAATATTTACCACAATAGTATTTTGATACTCTATGTATGTATAATAGGACTTTGTGGTCTTGAAGTAAAAATAAGAAGAATAGGGGTTCATGAAACCCATCTATGTGTTCCTTATGGTTTTTTTATAATAGTAGTAGTATAAACATGTTTAGGTGCTCTAGATTATTGAATATGATGTGTAATTGAAGATGGGGATTTTATGGAATCCACTATATGTCTTTGATGTAATGGTATGCAAAGTATTTGACACCTAGTAAAGGAGATTGCCTATTTTTTCCCTTTTATGGTGGATTAACCCTAGTAGGTTTTATAATTAGCTACCATGGTAGAAATTTTTCTTTTTCAAGAGGATGTTGATATGAAATTCAAGAAAATATTATTACCCAATTAGCATGAATCTATTTAAGACACTCATGCACTATAGAAGGTACTATTAAAAGTGTGTAGATTCAAGGTCTTCCAAATAATATATCAAATATTCCCATGGAGGGTATGACAAAAAAGGTATTAAACACATGTGTAGGACTAACATGTAAAGGTAGGTCAACCTCAATAAGAACCTTCTAGGAGGTTCCATCAAATGCTCTGACTTATCTAATAGAAGATATAAATTATGATGAGTATAAGCTAGATGTACAAGTAGTTTCAAGGTGCAAAACATGTTCACTTGCACCATTATCAGTCATAATGTTGTGTATAGGGTAGTGATCAATAAATGCTAGAATTAGGAAAGAATGAAGATTAGATTCATCATCCTTAACCTTAATATCATCAAAATTAATAAAAATTATTTGAACCATATGAGGTGTATACTATGTATACATACCAATAATTCCATAAAATTATTTCTCATAATGTGATGGAGGAGGATGTGTGTTATATGCCATTTTCAATTATGGTTCCTTCTAAAAATGTTCTTATAAAATATTATAAAATATTTTATGCTTCTATTAATCACTAGATTATGAATCCAATTCCTTGGGAGGATCATCAAATTTTATCTTTTGGTCATCAATGAGGTCTTGGATTTTATGATTCAAGGTAAAACACCTATTCTTAGAATTAAATACTTATTGGTGATAATTACAATAATCTTTCACATCATATCCTTTGGGTAGAGTTCTATTCATATCAACCTCTATGAGATGAGGGAGAGATATAAGATGACACTATATTATCCACATGAGTAATGAAGAAGGGGACTTAAATAAGTGTGTAAATTATATCATTGGTGTATTAGATAAGACAAGCTGATTAGGCTAGAATGAAAATACATTAACTATGTTGGTTGTTTCCTTTTTAGGCTTTGGAGGTTTTACCTTATACCTTGGTTTGATTGTAATTTTGGACTTTGATGTATATGTAGTAAATTTGTTTGCTACATACTTAAATTGGTTCCATGAAATAAGTTTCATTTCATAGTCTTGAACAACATGGCATAATTAATCAAAAAATTTAAATTTTTTGAAAATAATGGACACATGTAGGGAGCAAGAAAAATTTTCTTAAATATGTCTTGTAAATATTTATCTTCCATATTATTTGTCTTTTTAGCCAACACTATATTGTTTTTCAAGACATATTCATTGATAATTTCATTTTTTCCTTGTTTAATTTTGTCAATTTGAGCAAAGGAAAAAATTTAAAAAATATTAATGCAAAAGTGTACCAAAAACTGATCTACAAAAGGTTTGAATTATTACACAAATTATAGAGATAGATCATAGAACCACCTCAAATAATAAATCTTGAGGCTTATTAGGAATAATTTGGTCAAAAATTTATCACTATAGGCATAGTCAAAGCATGCCACATAAATGGATCTAAGATGCTATTTAGGATCACCCTTGCCATCATAAAATGTGAACTTAGGTGAAAAAAAAGCAATTGACAAAGGATGTAAATATATATCAAGTTCAAAAGGGTTATGAAACACATCTTTGGAATCAAAAGCATGAGGAGAATTCAAAGTGTTTTTTTCAATGTTTTTAGCCTTGTCCTCCAATATATTTATAACTTGAAGGAGTGTTTGAACTATAGACTCATTGGGCTTTAGATTACCAATTTGACTAGTCACTAAAGGGGATGTAATCATGGTTTGAATAGGTTTATAAAATGGTATTTGAGTTGAATCTATTGTTAAATCCATGGTATATGTATAAATAGTGTTTTTAATAAATAAAGGTTGAAATACATATCTTATTCCCCCATTACAAGTATTAGGTTGTAATGTGTTGAAGGGGAGTGTTTTTGGTATATGGGTATGATCGATGGTTCTAATAACATGATCAATAGATGGAACTATTTGGTCATATTTGTTTTTTTATTTTTAAGTTTATGATATGGTTTTATTATTTCATCAAGATCTTTAGAGTTTTGATGAATACACTCATTAAAAATGCAATTTATTGTACTTGCTTATGATATATTTTTTCATGTTCATTTGAATCATTAGATGCATAGTTTTCATTATTAAGATATTATTCTATGATAACCTCATCAATATGTTTTTCATTATCAATATTAGTATCATCATGATCCATAGGATTAGGTTCCTTATTAGCTTGAGACATATTAGGTGGTGGGAGGGGAATCTCAATGTGTTCAATAGGCATACCCTCTAATTTAGGGATATGCCTTGTTTACATGTAAAATAATACAATTAAGAAATGAAAAAATACAACAATATTAAACCCTAACTAACTAAAAACCCTACATATGCATTTATTATCCTTTAAACTAGAAATTTCATTATTATATTAAGTGGGGGGGGGGGGTAAATTTAGATGATATTTATGAATTATATAGCACTTTAATCTTGTACACTTGGAAAACTCAGACCTTTGTTATTTCTCTCAGTTCTAAACCTTTCCCACTTTCAAATTTTTTAGAACTACTCTATCTTACTCCCCTTTCCTAGATATGGTTTGAAAAGTCTTATGTTGATGACCCAAACCTTCTATCTTTCCTAGAATGCTTAAAATGTGATTATCTTATGCCACTAAAAGTTTTGAGGATGTACCCATTTTCTAAGCTCCATGACACAAGCATCAATCCTATAATCTTGCATCAATGCTAGTGTCCTACCTTGATGCAGGTGTCTAATGACCTGAATTCATGTATTTTGAAAATGAAACATATCTTAATGGTTTGCCTAAGTAATTTAATGAGATATAATTCTCGATAAGAGTGGTATATATTCATAATCACTCCTCAATCATTCCTCACCTAGAAAATACTTAACATAGACCAAGGTAAATTTTCAAAGCATTAAATTAAGAACTCAATAGAAAAATTTCCAATTTTATCATATTTTCATAGTAGTTATAAGTATAACACATACATATATCTTAATTATTAAAACATCGCCCCAAGAGCTTGATTTTCTAGGTTAAAAGGTAGGCCACTATTCTACTTAATTTCCACATATTTCATGATTCACAAAAAATCCAATAAAGAAAAGAGAAATGAATTAGTCTAAAGACCTCTTTAGAGTACTATCATGTAGGAAACACTCATTTATAGAGGTGAATTTGGGTCAGATCAACGCCATAAGCCCGCTAACCCATTTTTTCCAAGGTCACTACAAAGATGAAGAACTAGCATTTTACAATTTCATAAAGAGTGAAAACTCATGATCTAGATCTAAATGTGCCAAAGTGAAGGAAAAGACAAGCCTAAAAGCATCTACGTGGTTACATAATTTTATAGTAGGTGTTCATTTAGGATACCTACATTTGGTTTAGACAATAACATTGACACTAATGTTCAAGGTTGATTCTAATGTCTATTGATTCAGAGGCACTCAATCTAAAATTTAGAGACTATTCCAGAATCCTATTCTAGTCTATTTCCTACATGTTCTAGATATAGAAAAATGATAGCATTAGAACCAAATAAGTACATTATTTATTTGTCATTTCCCTATCTAACATAGTTTTAATTTCTATATTTAACCCATATCAATTTAATAAATTTAGTATATGGTGTATTCTAGTTTATCACTTAATTGACCTACTATAGATCTAATTATCACGGTTATATATTTTAATTTCTATATTCTTAACATTATCTACCCATGTAGGATCCACATATAAAATTAGGGTTAAACATTTGGTGAATCTTAAGAATCATGATGATTTTACCAAAAATTTAACCCTAAATTTAGATGTGGATCTTGGGTAGATAGGGTTAAAAATATACAAATAACAATACATGATGGTGATAATTATATCTATAATAGACCAATTAAGTGATAGACTCATATACAATTTATAATGAATTTATTAAACTAAGATCAAATAAAATATATAAAATAAATCTATGGTAAATATGAAAATAACAAAGAAATAATGTACTTGGTTCTAATACTAACACTATTTTGGATCTGGAATAGGTAAGAAGCATATTATAAGAAGATTCTATAATAATCACCAAATTATGGAGTGAGTGCCTCTAGATTCATGAACACTAGTGATAGCCTTGGATGTTAGTGTCAACATTAATATCTAAATTAGATGTAGGTGTCATATATAAAATACCTAATAGAAAAGGATACGACCACATGTATGATTTAAGGTTTGTATTTGTCTTTATTGTGGTCTTATTGTCACTTGGATTTTCACCCTTTGGGGAGATGTCCCAATTCTCCTCATCCAAATGGCACAATTGAAACACCTCTAGGTTATATGTAGCCTAAGAATGAGGTGAATCTCTAGATAGGTCTAATTACCTTGATGTACCACTTGTAGACCACTAATACACTTATGTTTGTGAGGGAAAAGGGAGATAAAATTTAAATAAAACTATCCTAAATGAGGTGATACACCAAATTAATTGATTTCTACCAACCAAGTACATGTTACACATAGGAACAAGGGACTAATCAAACATACACTTCTCCAATTTGCATCTTCTCACATAAATATTTCATTATGAGGTTGTGATAAATGTTTAATCTAGGAGGACTATACAAGAGGCATATAATGGAACTATTTGAATAGAATAACTCACTTAACCTTTACACATCATTAAACACTTCACATGACCCATAATAATAAGTTTTCCAACTAAAAATAGGTGAGAGAATGAGATAACAATGCTAAGGAAACAACAATTATCACATAATCAAGATCAATAATTCAAGTGAAAACACTATTAATAGTCATGGAAGAGGTAAAAATCACTAGTCTTTATTGATCCATGATATGAAAATGAGCTTGGCTTCACCATACTTAGGTGGAGCATAATTTACAAAGGCCAAAATGTCTAGTTATTATAGAACTTGACAGAGAGAAGAGGAGAAAGAATTAAAAATGTGACAAGGACACTTTTTAAGATGATAAAATGAGTTAAATTTTCATGAAAATAGAGTGAAACTAATCATGTAAATTTAGGAAACACAAGTGTCAATCAAAGGCATGAAACTCTTGAAATGCGACATGTAATTCTCTTTGCTAGCTCAAAATACTACATTCATTATTTAGTCATGTTTAAATGTCACAAAATTGATAAGGGATAGGTCTAATTATTGGAATAAGAGGTAAGTATTTCAATCATGCCTCTCCATGCATTGGTTTTAGTCTTTATTACTTAGATTCTTCTAAAAGTGAGCCATCACTACCTACACTCAAAGAAAACTCCTATTTCACACACCTTATACACTTGGCTTACAAAAAAGCATCAATATTCCATGAAATATTTTAAAAGTGAGTGGATTAAACTTATAAATACCCTCCATTGCCTTTGCATTAGGCACACCTTAAAAAGGCTCTTGCTTGAATTTTTCACCCTTCTCACCATCTTGCTCACAATGTCAATTCTGACTAGCTGAGATGAGAGCTTTTGTTGGAACACATAGGTATTTTCCATGGTATGAAATGGACATGGGGAGTTATATTAAGTCTTAATATTCCTTCCAAAGTTGATTTCATCTCTTAAAACCTCTTAGAACCTATATAATGCATAAAATAATACAAATACCCTATTTTATACTCCATTTATATAACTATGTACAACTAATCCTAATAGTAGGTATCTTGATTAAGTATCCTAATACCTCTAATCACTTTCATTTTCAAACTATGCCATTAGAGTATATTTCCATCTCCATTTCCTTCATCAGGTTTATAACCAAGTTTTGTGAGGGTTTTGAATGATTTAGGGTCTTAATATTTGTTCATAGAGACCTGACATTGGAACTACCAAAAAATTCCAAAAATGTGAATTTTAATACCCTTATCAACACCTCCAAACTTATTATATCCCGATGCATATCCTTCAAGGAGATGTAAGCACTTCAGCTTGGCCTATCAAGCTTGTTCTTCAATTTCTTATAAGCCTGAGTTATCTTTATGTAAAAAGTGGTCTTTTCATCACATATACTACATCCTAAAATCTTATACATGTATATTATGACCATATAAACATGTCCAAATGGATAGTAAATCTCATATCATGTTATAATTAGAAGTGACTCTCCATTTGGCTTCTAGGCCTAAACTTTGCCTACTAGGCTTACCTACAAGTTTGAGGATCTAGTCTATCCTATTGGTATTCCTTCCTTTGTAAGATATTTCCATGTTTTTCCTAGGTGTATTGAAACTTCAAAAACCTCCTTTCCATGTCTGACTAGCCTCTAACTCACCTGAACATTGCCATTCTTCAAAGCCTCTCAGTTTGTGCATAAGGGGAGTGCCCTCTGCTTGAGACAAAATAGAGGGAACGCCCCTATTTTATCAGAATAATGGTGAATATTTGAGAATATTATTTAATTCCTATATATTCCATATACAACATTTTATCCCTTTACCAAGTCATTTGCCCCCCAAACCTCTTCAAATTCTAATTTAGACCTTTAGAAGATAGACTATGCATAGAAGATTCTCATATGGACTATGTGTTAAATCATGAGGTCCTATCTCTATTTATTTTTCATATGATAGGAGGATATTTTAGGTTATGAAAATCATGATGAATATTTTCCAATTATGTCCATCACTTTGACCTTACCACATATTCCTCATACTTTGACTAGTTAGGACTGAGTGTGACCTCTGCCTATGTCCTTCTCTTTGGCACCATACATGTAGGTTGTGTTTGCTTATTTGGACCTTTAAAAAATTTCATGATAATACTTAATACTTTAAAATATCATATCTTATTTGTTTTGACCTATTCACTAAATCATTAACTTAAACTTATACCTTGAAGGGCTAATATGATTGTAATAGCCTGCTAAGGACTTAGGGAATTCTGACTGAAATTCAACATATTTGACCACCTCAAAACCTTTATAACCATGATAAATTATCTCAATATATCTTAAAAATACTAAACATTCTTTATTATTTCATATTTTTCCAAAAGTGTGCCTTAAGCAACTCTAAGTTGTAGGCTATAAGGAGACATTTCTTAGTGTAAGGATTATCACCTCAAAATAGACCCAAAGAGAAGATACTTACCATTCCTAACTCTTGTGAATGTATGATACCTTAATATAAGATCATTATGGTTTCTCATACTTTTTCAAATAGTAAAATTACTTAGACTAGGCACTTGCACTTATCGACTTCTTAAGACAGGGTACCTTGGTTGTAGGTAGATAGTTTCTTGAATTAGATACACCTATAAGTGTGAATGGGAGATAGAACATAGAATTTCAAACTTATTTACATAAAAATTGGATCAAGAATAATTTATTCAACCATATAAAACTATTCAATCATAGAGGCATGGTTTGGTATTACAACATTAGATGGAGAGGTCTCTTATAGCTCAGACATGTAGATGATACTAACTAAATTTAGTGCATAAACATACAACTTTAGGATTTTCAATAACCACCTTCCATTAGTCATATTGAATCCATCTCTTGTATAAATCTTCTCCTATGTATAGGATACTAGGTTTGTCCATTTATATGCCTCAAATTATTTTTAAACCTTGTCATAAGATACCAATAAAATGCCAGGGTTCTATATTTTGTGTCTTTAGGAATTTGATCCCTAAACCTAGTCATTGAATCCTTGAACATGGTTTCCAAATTCTATTTATAAATTCATCCTTTCAAATAGGTCTATCATGTCCAAATCACACTAATACTTTAAGGAGGGTGTCAAAACTTGTCTCAACACTTCAAAATGGCTTCTTAGCTTTATGTGGTACCACCTAAAGGTGGTTATTCTGATGTGTATAGGTAGTGGGTAGAATGTGGATAATATAAATTATTTTAAGACCTCATAAATAGACCTAGACTCTTCTCCAATTATCCAAATGGGTGATTATAATTAAAAATACCTTGAAAATATTTTCAAAACCTTTATTCTAACATGATTTTTACCCTTTCAAGAACTTGTAGGTGCAATTCCATGGCAAATTGAGTATATAGGCAGTAAACATGAAGTGATCCATGTATAAATTAATATACTCTCCTAGATCATTTAATCTCCTCTAATGATTTTGAAATAAAATATTAGGATGTTTCAACACTCAATATAAGCTCTCATACCTCATTTTCAATGTTTCACCTTTCTACAGGCACTTATGTATGCTCATCCATCATTTCATATGTATAGATATATCATTGACTATCATCAAGGTCCTTTTGTGATACTTAGAGTGTCCAATATGACTATTCACACAATAATAACATGAAAAAAAACATTTTATAGTCTCCATTGTTCATCTATAAATGTGATTAGAGCTCAAACATCATGACTATAACTAAGAATAAGCAAAATATTGACTATGAGCTTAGAATGATTGAGTGTAGAAGAAAAGGTCTAATTTTGTAAGGTAAAACATGAAAGGGAGGTGGTATTTATGTAATTTAAACATGTAAAACACCATATCCTACTCATATTAAGTCCTTGAAGAGAATACAACCTTCTACAAGTAATAAACTTGACTGTCATTCCACTTGGAACATCAACTTACAAATTGAACTAATTATCCCATAATATATTTTAAAAACATGAAAATAATCATGTAAGTCATTTAATTATGGTGTCAAAACCATCTAAAACAAATATCAAAATCTAAATTGTATGGACTTCTCTAAACTAAAGTAAAACCTATAGGGTGCACAAATTAATAAGCAAATTAGATAGTCTAATTTCTTAGGAATAGTTCATAAAGCATAGAATACAATTCATCTAAAACCAAAAATAAAATTTAATATGAATAAGTATATAATATACCCACAAGACCATTTTTCTTGAAACCTCTCTTGCTGACTGTACCAAGTACAAACCTGAGGGCCATTCTTGCTTGCCAAGCATAATGAAAGAAGAGAGAAATGATTTTCTTCATTTATTTAATATTATATTCAAATTTATCACTAGATTAAGTGTATGGAATAACAAGGGAAACTCTTGAAATTTCCTCAATTACATGAGTTTATACAATTCTGTACACCTCATTAAATTCTCATTTTTTTAAAAAAACTACCTTTTCTTCTAAAACCACTTTTCAGTTACAAATAATTAATTTAGACATATTGGGACACATGGGATGTTACATCACAATTTAACACCTTAATATTTCCCAAGGAGATCATAAAAGTCATTTAATGTTCTATTTTAACCCCCAAAATGATTGAAAAAGACATAAATATTAAAAATGACCAATACCAAGGCTAATGTAACATAAAATCACTCTAAATGAGATATGACACACCTAATTAAAAAATATTAGACCCCCTATAAACCTCTAAAAATCAAATTTTTCCTATAAAGTTCTCAATTTGACCTGTAGGGTCAAATTTGATCAACAAATTAGTGACTCAAAGGGGTAGTATGCCTGATATACTAAACATCAATAGCCTTATCAATCCATTAGGATTAGGGAGTCATCTGAAGTCTAAAATAGAACAAGATAACTTTGACCATTGACAACAAGCTTTGATCAAGATAAGACCACTTGACTACCTCAATCAAACAAAACAAAGGACACATACAAAGCAAAGCAAACACACTAACAAGACACACATGTGATAAAATCAGTTAGGAAAATAGAAATAAAACAACTATGCACAACTATAAACTAAACATAATTCCTTTCTAGGATCAAAAGGAAATTTCATTAAATCTTCTTATTTTTAATATGAATCATAATGCCAAGCATGTTGTTCCTTAGATTAGATGCTTGGTATATTAAACCCACTCCTTGGACCTTTACTTGATATTCTCTCAAGTAGATAATCCTCAAATAAGTCTCCACTATAAATTTATTCCTCTTGAATTTTTACACATACCTCATACTTCTTCCCACTCTTCATCTCAAGGTCAACTTGCATCTTTTTTATAGGCATGTTTTCAAGAGGAGTAGTTTATTGTTCTTTAGAAGATTGAGGCCAATGGAAGATGGTTTTGACCTTCAAAGGTTGAGTTGAACTTTAATTTAGCTCATCTATGACATTTTAAAAATTGTCATCTTGCTTACCATCACTTACAATTAGCTCTAAAGAAGTTGTAGACCCCTTAAGAGTCTCAAACTCATTAAAAATGCTTAAAAATTGATACCACAAGTCCTTATCTTCTCTTTAATCAACATCATGAAAGGGAAAAACAAGAGAAGCTATTTTATCCTCTTCTTTATAATCCAAAAGGAATTTATCCAAGATTTATTCTTTGACATAAGGAAGGCATTCCTCATTATCAACACAAAAAAAATACTCAACATAAGGACTCACCTCTTCTTCAACATTTAGGACCTCTTAAGGGCTCTCAAATTGTATCTCAACAATCATAACTTGACTTTGTTTCTCAAGGGCTACAAGATCTTCAATATCCTTCTCCTTCTTAGTGATGCCAAGACTAGGCATCTTAAAATTAGGTGACTTAGCCCAATGAGGCTACCAAGGAGCTATATTTTACTCAAGTAAAAGTTATAAATTCTTCTCAATCAACTAATCCTCTTTAGGATACCATACTATAGGTCCATCAAGGCAAATGGTGATGGGATTAGGACAAGATGAACTAGTTTGTGGAGGTGGAACATATGACTCAAAATCAGATTGAGAAATAATTATAAGGGATCCCTTTAAAAGTTCTTGAGGAAGGGGAGGAAGACCTTAGGATAAAATAGGTTGGATTTATTCCTTCCATTTGATAATATCTTCAATTAAATATGATTTATCTTGAGGACTCTCTTGAGTAAGGTTATATGGGGTGTGTTTAGCATAGGATCTTCATTTAGATCTAAACTTTCCATCATACCTTGGCTCAACAATTTCATTCTTGACTCGAACTCTTAAATTTTATTGCCTAAGTTCTCTTGGAAAATTCTCTCTTGAATTTTATATGCTCATCATGAGGATAAGGAGTATAATAGGGTTGACATGGAAGACAAGGAGTCTCTTCAGGAAAGGTGGGAGGGACTTGCATAGGATCAAGCTCTTTCTTAAATTCACACTCTTTATCAAGGATTCTATCATATTTATTTCCCCATGATTCCAATACCTTATTCTAGCTTATGATGTTAGGATTAAGAGTCTCTTCTTGAGTTAGTGATGTAATTTGAGGAATGGATGAAGTGCTCAAGAAACTTGGGATCCCTTAGGCTTGGATTCTCCACGTTGTCCCCAACTTAGGATTTCATATCTAGAGGTATATACTTAAGGTGGGGATGTAATGGGAGAGGGAAATGAGGGATTAAATTATTCTTACCTTGTTGAAGATATAGACTTCTACATTTTCTTATTATCCAACTCAATCTGCCTATCAAGATTTTCTTCAAAAACAAGGTTTCTCTTTCTATCTCTCTTCTAGCTAATTGGGAAAAATATGACTTTGACGAGCTTGATTGGGCTCATAAGTAGGGGTCAAGTAAGACTAATATCAATATTGGGGAGGTGGATATGAGGGTTGATATAATTGGTGAGGCTACTCCTTATGAATTCTTAGCCTATCTTGTAAGGATGCAATTAAGCCACCCACATCTAGAATCTCACTTATGAGCCTTGACCAATTGGATCTCTCAATAAGTGCCCACTCTTTTATAACTAGCTCTAATTCATCTCTCACCTTATTAATGAGATGACTAGGATTCTCTTGACCATGTCTCCTTAGTGTATCAAGCTCTATCATGTACTTCTCATAGCCTAAGAGAGTTTTCTTAAATGTGGAAATAGACTAATTAAAGAAGTCACTAGGTTGACTAGGAGGAGCAAGGTATTGAGAAGGTTAGTTATAGGACTGATATAACTCATGACAAGGTTGATAAGGATCATATTGGAGTTAGTAAACATCATAATCAAGCTGGTAAGGATCATGACAAGGCTGATAAGGAATGCCATAAGATTGATAAACCTCACCAACTTGTTTAAAACAATACTCAACACTAAAGTCAACCATGGAACTTTATTGGAAGGCAAGAACATAAGGAATTATTATCAACAATCTTTAAAATGAATACTTGGGCTATTTGACCAACTGATGTAATCTTATATTTTTTATTAATGTTTAAAATAGATGCCTCTAAAGGCTGATGTGTTGAAAGACAACACCAAAAATATTTCAACTTATTGGACTAAGAGTCCTAGCAAACATGCCAAAAACTATTATCACTTGGATTTTCACCATTTGAAGATATTTCCTAGCTCTCCTCATCTAATTGGAACAATTTAAACACCTCTAGGATGTGGGTAGCCTTAGAATGAGGTGAATCTCTAGATAGGGTTAGCTCCCTTGATGTACCACTTGTAAACCACTACAACACCTATGATTGTGAGGGAAAAGTGAGAGAAAAATAAAGGTAAAATATTATAAAGGAGGTGATACACAAGATTATTTGATGATTACCAACTAGATACATGTTATACATGATAATAAGGGACCAACCAAACATACACTTCTCTAATATACATCTTCTCACATCAATATTTCATTATGAGGTTATGATGAATGTTTAGGCTAGGATGACTAGACAAAAGTCAATTAATGGCACTATTTTAATATAATAAATCACTTAACCTTGACACATCATAAAATACTTCACATGACCAACAAGAAGAAGTTTTACAACTACAAATAGGTGAAAGAATGAGAAAATAATGCTAAGGAAACAACATTCATCACATACAAAAGATCAATCATTCAATTGATCGGTCACACTATTAATAGTCATGGAAGAGGTAAAAATTAGTAGTGTTTATTGATCTATGGTATGAAAATGAGTAGGGCTTCACCATACTCAGGTGGAACATAATTTACAAAGGCCAAAATGGCTAGTTCTTATAGAACTTGAGAGAGAAAAGAGGAGAAAGAAGTCCAAAGGTCACAATGAAACTTTTCAAGATGATAAAATTAGTTATATGTGTATGGGAAGAGTGTGTGAAATTGATCATATAATTTAGGAAGCACAAGTGTCAATCTAAGGCAAAAAACTCTTGAAATGTGGCATGAAATTCCCTTTACTGGCTCAAAAAACTACCTTCATGATTTAGCCTTGTTTGAACGTCACAAAACTAATTAGGGATAGGTATAATGATTGGAATAAGAGGGAAGGATTTTATACATGCCTCTTCATGCATTGGTTGTAGTCCTGATTAACTAGGTCCCTCTGAAAGTGAGCCATCACTACATGTACTCAAAGAAAACTCCTTTTTCACATAACTTGTACACTTGTATTCTAAAAAGGCATCAATTTTCCATGAAAATTCAAAAAATGGAGTATATGAAAATTTTAAATACCCTCCATTTCCTTATAGGTATTAGGAACACCTTGAAAAATCTCCCACTTAAATTTTTCACCCTTCTCACCATCTAGCTCACTATGATAGTTGAGACTAGTTGAGATGAGATCTTTTTTTGGAACACTGAGGAGTTTTTAAAATTAATTAAATGGAAATAAGGAGATATATTAAGTCTCAATATTCCTTAAAAAGTTTATTTCATCTCTTGAGACCTCCTAAAACCTACACAATGCATAAAATAGTCAAAAATACCTTGTTTTGTACTCCATTCATATAATTCTATATAACTAATCCTTATGGTAAGGATCCTGATTGAGTCTTCTACAACCTATAATCACTTTCATGGTAAAACTAGGCCATTAGAGTAGCTTTTTCATCTCTAATTTATTCATCAAGTCTATAACTAGGGTTTATGAGGGTTTTGAGTGCTTTAGGCTCTTAGGATTTATTTATAAATCCCTGACATTTGAAATTCCAAAAAAATCCAAAAATGAAAATTTTAAGACCCTTTTCAACACCTCAAACTTATTATATGGCGATGCACATCCTTCAAGGAGATGTAAGCACTTCAACTTAGCCTATCGAGCTTATTCTTCCATTTCTTATAGGCCTGAGTTATCTTAAAGAAAATAGTAGTCTTTTCATGGCTTCCCCTACATACCAATAGCTTATAAATGTCTATTATTACTCTAGATAAATGATAAAATGTATTACAAATCTCATCTCATGCTATAATTAGAAGTGACTCTCCATTTGGCTTATAGGCCTAAACCTTGCCTACTAAGCCTACCTATAAGTTTGAGGGTATAGGAAATATTGTTGGGATTCCTCCCTCTATGATATGTTTCCATGTTTTCCATAGGTTTATTGAACCTTTATAAACCTCCTTTCCATATCTGACTAGACTCTAACTCACCTTACCATTGCTATTCTTCAAAGCCTATCAGTTTGTGCATAAGGGGAGTGCCCTCTATCTAAGACAAAATAAGGGGTACTCCCCTATTTTATCAGACAATGATGAATATTTATAGGCTTATTAAATTCATATATATTCCCTCTACCAAATTTTATCCCTTTATCAGGTCATTTGGCCCCCAAACCTCTTTAAATTTTAAGGTAGACCTTTAGAAGATAGACTGTGCATGGAAGATTCTCATATGGAGTATGTGTTGAATCATGAGGTCTTCTCTATATATTTTTTTCATATGAAAAGAGGATATTTTAGTTTATGAACATAATTATGAATATTTTATAATTTTATCCATCACTTTGACCTTCCCACATATTCCTCATACTTTGACTGTTCAAGACTGAGTATGAACTCTACCTATGTCCTGCTCTTTGGCACCATACCTATAGGTGATGTTTGCTTAGTTTGAAATTTAAAATGTTTCATGAGAATATTTTATACTTTAAAATAAAATTTCTTAGTGTTTTTTACACTATTCACTAACTCTTTTACTTAAACTTGTACCTTGAAGGGCTTGCATGACTGTAGCAACCTGCTAGGGACGTAGGGAGTTATGACTTGAAATTCATCATACTCAACCACCCCAAAAAGTTTAGGACCTTGATAAATTATCTCAATATCTCTTCCAAACACTAAACATACTTTATACTTTCATATTTTTTTAAAAATTGAGCCTTAAGTAACTCTGAGTTGTAGGTTGTAGGGAGACATTTCTCAGTGTATAATTGTCACCTCAAAATAGACCCAACGAAGAGATACTTACAATTATTGAATCTTTTTAATGTATTATACCTTCTTATAATATCAAAAAAAATTATCATACTTTTTCAAATGGTAAAATTACTCATACTAGGCACTTGCACTTCTTAACATCTGAAGACATGATACCTTGGTTGTAGGTGGAGAGTTTTTTGAATTGGGTATAGCTGTAGGTGTTAATGGGAGATAGAACACAAAATTTCAACCTTATTTACATAACCCTTGAATAAAAAATTATTTATTAAACCATATAAAAATATTTAATCATAGAGGCATGGTTTGTTATTGTAACATTGGATGGAGGGGTCTCTTCTAGCTTAGACTTGTAGACGATATTAACTAAGTTTAGTGCATAAATATACAACTTTAGGATTTTAAATAACCACCTTCAATTAGTCAACTTGAATCCATATATTTTATAGGTCTTCTCCTATGTAGAGGATACTATGTTTTTCCATTTATATGCCTCAAATCCTTTTGAATACTTGTCAAAGATATCAATAAAATGTCAGGGTGCTATATTTTGTGTTTTTAGGAATTTGATCCCTAAACCTAGTCATTGAATCCTTGAACATGGTTTCCAACTTTGATTTGTCAATCCATACTTTAAAAGAGGTTTTTCATGTCAAAATCACACTAATAATTTAAGGTGTGTGTCACCACTTTTCTTAACACTTTAAAATGGCTTCTCAATTTTTTATGGTACTTGTAGGTGGTTATTCTGATGTGTACAGGCAGTAGGTAGAATGTAGACAATATAAATTATTATAAGACTTCATGAATAGAACTATTCTATTATCCAATTCTCCAAATGGGTGCTTATCATTACAAATACCTTGAAAATATTTTCAAACCCTTTATTGTAATAGAATTTTCCCCTTTCAAGCACTTGTAGGTGTAATTCCATGATAGACTGAGTATGCAAGTAATAAGTATGAAGTGATCCATGTATCAATGAATCTACCCTCCTATATCATTTCATATCCTCTCATTATGTTTAAATGAAACCTTAGGATGTTTCAACACTCAATATAAGATCCCATACATCATTTTTAACATTACACCTTTCTACAGGCACCTATGTATGCTCATCTATGGCTGCCTGTGTACAAATATATCATTGACTATCATCAAGGTATTTATATACTACTTATGGTGTCCAATCTAACTATTCACACAATAATAATGTGATAAACACCTTTTAGAGTCTACATTATTCATCTATAAACATGATCAGATCTCAAACATCATGATTGTAACTGAGAGCAAGTAAAAAATTGATTATGAGCTTAGAATGACTGAGTGTAGAAGACAAGGTCTGATGTTACAAGGTAAAACATGAAATGGAGGTGGTATTTATGGTATTATAAAATGTAAAAAACCATATCCTTATCATATGAAGTCCTTGCAGAGAATACAACCTTCTACAAGTAATGAACTTGACTACCATTCCACCTAGAGCATCAACTTACAAATTAAACTAATTAGCCTATGAGATCTTTACTAAAAATGAAAATAAGAATGTAAATCACAAGAATAAAGATTCAAAATCATTTTAAACCAATCCTAGTACCTATGTTATACCAAATTTTTCAAACCAAAGTAAAACCTATAGGGTACACATATAAACAAACAAATTAGATAGTCTAACTTTTTAGGATTGGTTCATAAAGTAAAGACCACCATTATTATGAAACCAAACATCAAATGTAATTTTAATCAGTATATAAGACACCCCCAAGATCATTTTTACTAAAAAATCTCTTGCTAACCATACTAGGTATAAACTTGAGGGCAATTCTTGCTTGCCAAGGCTAATGAAAGAAGAGAGAAATGGTTTTCTTCATTTTTTAAAGATTTTGATTAAAATGATTACTGGATTAAGTGTATGGAATACCAAGGGACACTAATGAGATGTCCTCAACTATAGGAGTCCTTAAAATTCCATACACCCTATTAAATGCTCAATTTTTCTAAGAAAACTACCTTTCCTTCTAAAGAACCTACCACTTTTTAGTTATAAATAGTTAATTTATACATCTTAGGACACATGGGATGTGAAATCACCTTTTTAAACCTTCATATTTCCTAAGGAGATCATATAAGTCATTTAATGTTTTATTTTGACCCCCAAAATGATGTAAAAAGACATAAATATTAGAAATGACCAAGACCAAGGATAATGTAACTTGCAATCACACTAAGTGAGCTATGACATACCTCATGACAAAATATTAGACCCCATATAAAACTCTAAATATCAATTTTTTTACTATAGGGTTCCAATTTGACCTGTAGGGTCAAATATGGTCAACAGGTGCATTCAGATCTAGATCATGACCTATTGCTCCTTATGAAAGTACAAAACCCTACTTCTTCATATTCATAGTGACCAATAAAAAATGGGTCATAGTGTTGATCTACCCTAAATACCCCTCTATCAATGAATGCTACCTACATATATAATACTCTAAAGAGGGCCTTAGACTTATGTATTTATCCTTTATGGGTTAGCTTGTGTGTGAATCATGCAATACGTGGAAAGTAGTTACAATAATGACCTATCTTATAAATTGGTAAATCGGGCTATTGATATACTCTTTTAATAAATTCAGACATTTGTATGTGATATCCCAATGATTTGTATGAAAATAATATATAATATGGAAGCTTTACTTTATTGAGTGTTTGATTGAATTATTTGATAAGTTTCCTTGGTTTGTGTTAGGTATTTTGTAGGTGGTGAATGATTCAGGAGTGACTGTGAATATATACCACACCTAGTTGGAAATATATCACATTAAATCACTTAGGATACCATTATCATATATTTAATTTAAAAAATATGACTTTATGGCATTGGAAACCTATAACAGGGTATGCCACTAGCATCAAAATAGGGGCCTAGGACTAACGCTTGTGTCTTGGTATTTATAAAAATATGTACAAGATCATAACTTTTAGGGGCATAATAAAAACATATTTTAAACATTATAGGCAAGATAAATGGTTTGGTTCATCAACATAAGATTGGCCAGACCAAGAGATAGGCCAAGTGGCACAAGATAGAGGAGATGCAAGACTTTTGAAAGCTAGAAAGGTCTAAAATTAAGAGGAACAACCAAGATCTATGTTTTCAAAGTGTATAATATTAAGGTGTTATACAATTCATAAATATAATCTACATAAAAATCATCTACAATTACATGTTTTGATCTTTAATTATGCATTAAAAATTATGTGAATATTTTTATGTTTGAATCTAACTCTATGTTATATTAGGTGTTCATTTTGTGACTCCTTTATGTTTGAATTATTATTTTTGTGGCTCTTACTCTAATTTTTCATTACATGACACTATTTTTGTGATATCATTACTCTATGTGATATTAAGGGTTCATTATGTGAATGTTTACTCTATTTTACTCTACTTATTATCATGTATGTTTTTATTATTACTTGTGTATGTCATGGTCATGCCATTATATATGAATCTCATTTACATGTGTAAATACATTTAGGATTATATTTTGAGATTATAATTTCGTGATCCATATCACACATTCTTATTCTTATGTGTAACACTATGATACATATCATGCATCTTCTATGTAGTTATTACTTGGTTTATTTATTCTCATTTCTATGTTGACTTGATATTATACCCCTCATTGCTATCTTTATTTTGACATGACACTTTTATGACTTAATGACACATGTTTCATATATGCTCACAATATCTATCTTATAATGATGACATAATATAATCATGTTCATAGGTGCTCTACATGATTACATATATTTTTAGATAATATGATTCGTATAACTCTCTTAATTTGAAATTAGAAATATACAAGATACATATCGTACCTCAAAATGGGGGATATACATTATGTTTTTCTTACAAAATAAGTCCTTTTCATAGATATACTCAGAGTTTGGGCACATAAAATTCACGTTTTGGGCACAAAAGATTCAAATTGTTATAGGTTTACATAAATTATGACATATTTGATACATGTTTATGTCATATTCAAGGCATATTTTAAAAAAATAAAAAATATGAATGTGAGTAATATTTAATATATTCTATGAAATTATTACATATATTACATGACTTAGTTTGTACAAGTTATCAAATTGGAAGCATATCCACAAAATATGTAAATAGTTTAAAAATAAATGATATTTTGGCATAGGTTATATGACTTATATTACACATGTTATTATATTGGGTGCATATGTGAGGCATTAAAAAAATCATTTACTTAGGTTATACTCATCTCTATTCAAATTCTAATATTGAATCATATAATTTATCTATAAAGGATGATTAATAAAAACTCAGATTCTCAATTCTCATATTTTTTATAACCCATAGTGGGTCCTATTAACATAAATAATAATGAATAGTGTGTTTGAGGTTTTACATGAATTAAATTCTAATAACTTATCCATATCTAATGAGGGTTGGTGCATATTAAACTCAACCCATGTATTGTTTAAACATTCCAATTTTGCTACCCCATTATCGTTATTGTTCATCATCATCCAATCTGCTAACTTTTGGACTAATATCACTAAACCCTAATTATATATTTTTAAACCATAAAAAACCCTAATTACATACCAAAACCAATTTTTATCATCATTATATTCATAATCCTATAAAAATTTCTAAACCTTAATTCTCTCATCATCCTTACATCCTAATCCCATTGTCAAAATGTCCGTAGCCAATCCACTATAACACTTTCATCACCCCCAATCAATTAATCCCATTATAATTTTCTTATCATGACCTTATCCAATCCAACCAAAATAAAATACTAGATTAATCAACTAACTAATCACATTAGTTATCTTGTAGTCTTAATAATAAAATCCATGCATAATCTAAAAACTAAATTTTAATATAAATACAAATCAAACTCATCAAATCAATAAATATTACATTAAATCCCCAAAATATAATAAAATATACAAAGTTAAAATAAAACCCACTCTTCATAAAAACAAATCCTTATATCCTCAACCTTCTTCATTCAATAGCCGTCTCCCTTCATTGAATGAGGATATTAACTCATATCTAGCCATTCATTTACCCCATCAAAATTCTATAAAATGAACAACTCACCCTCATTTATAACAAGACAATTGAGTCTAAGGATATTTTTATAGTGTAATCCTAATTAATCCAATTCATCTGTAATCCAATTAAAAAAATATTCATCACTCTAAGGGAATACACTATCAAAATGCTTACAAGCATCCAATTGAGTAATGATATCATCTACAAATCTGATCAAATAAACAAAATGGGATATTCAAGGTAAGTGGAGGTGTGTTTCTCTCCTTTTAATCTCAATCAGAGGTTTTATGCTTGAATACAGTAGGAATTTAATGCCATTTTGAGTTTATAATGCATTTTCTCTAATTTTACATGTGTACATTCTTAGCACACTTGGTGGAACACTCATTGCATTTTATTTTTATTAATTGTATTACTAGTATTTTTAATATTATATCATCATATGGATTCTAATTATGGTTGAATTTGGGTCAAATTTATCATTTTAAGCTTAAAATCCCATTTTATATAGATTGACATATTCATCCTGAGTAGTGTTATTTTTATCCTTGGGAATATATATGTGTAGGGTAAATTATCATATACATATATAAAAAAATTATGTCTATGTTTTGATATTTTAGCATATATGTAATGATGATTAACACCTATGTACTATGTAGTGGCCTATGTGTCTATCTCTATCACCTAATATTCAATGTTTATGTCTTAAGGTTTGGTGTCTACCTTTTGATAATTAACATATAAATACTATGTGGTGGAATATGTGCTCAATATTATTGATGATATTCAAATTATATGTCCTAAAGTTTGGCAATTATGTCCTAACTATTAGTATTTTCATCCTATATAATGATGTCTACATCTATATCTGGTAGTTAATCTTTGGTGTATACATACTAACTTTTAATGTCTATGTTTTATAGCTCAAAAATGGATCAAGTCATTTATGTCACCCAAGGAATGATTTTTTATTCTCTTTCTTAATTACACAAGGTGATCTTATAAATAATAATTATATCACATATTATTTCTTATTTATTTATAAGGTTTTTCAACCTATATTTCATCACAAAGTATAAAGAAAAATCTTGTGTTTTAAAGGAATATCTAATTTAAATGAAGAGTTTCCATTATTTCCTAAGTGGTCACTTGTTTTACCATAATCATGAAGGAAGGTGTTTTCATCCATAAGTACCTAGGCCCCAAACAACACCCTTACTACATGGATTTATGCCTCATGTATCACAAGGTATATTGAGGACTCCCCTATTCATCTAGCTAAACCTATCATAAAATAATTTTATATACAAATGAATATTGGTGCCATAAAAAAGTAATTATTAAATATCCCCCATAATGTAATATTCAAATTATTATCTATGGGACACTATCTGGTTGCAATCCCACTTGAATAACATAGGTATTTATTTATGTATGTCATTATTTTCCCCTCTTTTTGATAAACCAATGTTTTACCTAAATAAACTATTTCAAATTAAAATAAACTGTATACCAATAAATTTTAATCAAACCCATGTCATGCATAATGAAATACTAATCCAGATTAAATCTAAGTACTAGCAGTGAGAAAGCCCTCAATAAAAAATTTGTTCCAATCAAATTGAGTATAGTGATAAAATAAATATTTACTTAAGATTGATCATGGTTGAGCCCAAGTCGACCAATATTTGTATGAAAATAAAGATTAACTTTTCCTATGACTTATAGAGACAAGTGCTCAACTTCTTAATGATTATAATCCTGATAATTTAAGTCATATTATTTAAAAACAAAAAAAAAAACCTCCACAATCATGAGTGGGTTACCTATAGACACCCCATAGATCAAAATCAATCCAATGTTTAATCTACTTATCAGAATCCAAACTTCAATGTACTTATCAACCCTAGAAAAAGTAAATTGGCTCTAATATTCACAATCTACAAAGATAAAAACCTTGTAATAATTCATGGAATTTTACAAAGCACTCAAAAGTGGGTTAATATGGATTTTCACATTAGTCCTACATCATCTGACCCTTCATTTTATAATCCATAATAAAAAATTTAATAATCAGTAATCAAATAAAAAATAATCCAATATTAATCAGAAATGTGTGCCATCCAAATATAACCAATCCCTATAAACATCACTTTAGGGCATGTCATTTGATCATGAGTGAGAGGCTATCAAGGATTCCCTATAAGGACTATAAGCTAAGAATCAAAACAAGAAATATAAATTTGAATAATTATACCCTTATACACTTGACCACGGCATGTTGAAAGTCCTTTTTCCTTCCTGCTTTAATCCATCTAAGTTTTAAAATTATAATGGAAAGGTTGGCCCAAGGTGCACATGCACATGTGCATGCACACACGCACACACATGCATGCACACATGCACACACACACACACGCACACATGCATGCACACACAGACACACACACACACACACACACACACACACACACACACACACACACACACACACACACACACACACACACACACACACACACACACACACACACACACACACACACACACACACACACACACACACACACACACACACACACACACACACACACACTCATATTGTTTCATAGGATCTTATGAGGGAATGTCATAGAATGATTTTTACATCTAATAAAGGGATCCATAAATACATACATGGACTTATATAAAAGGTTCATGTGACACCTATTCTAAAATATTGAGCATGAACTTACCATGGTGGATCTCTACAACAAAAAATAAAGGAATGAGGAGAGTTTCTATTCATTCCTACATAGATAAAAAAATGATAAGTAGATTCCCATATTCAATCCCCTATGAAACAATTGGTTGACATATTTATGTCTAATATTAATCAAGAAATGACATTCCTTCTACAAGTATATTATGCCATAACAGTTAATGAAATAATTAAAAAATTCATTCAAATTGAAAAGGATTTTGTTTCCAAAGGGTTGGTGAAACTATTTTCTAAGGACCAAAAAAATCAATCATAATCTAAAAAGCCTAAATAATTCAACAAGAATAGAAATGTGGTTAGTGATGGAGTTATAGATGTGAATCACATCCAAGATGTTTAGAATACTTCTAAATTAGCATTAGTTGGGGCCATCCAAAAAAAATCAAATTAAGATAATACACTCCCCTAAGATAATCATTAGAATTTTTCCCATAAGTTTTTCACTAATAACATGATTATATATCTACAAACTGAGTTCTTCCATGATAAATAACCAAATCCTGGTATAATGAAAATGAGTATTCCAAGTTGTATAAAATCAAAGGACCATTCCACTACTCAGCTTATGAAACTCAAGAATTATGTCCCAGATTTGCTTGACCATGGGTAAATTGAATTAGACATCAATGCACCTACATCTAAGAACCAACATCTTGGGATCTACAAAAATCCATTTCTAAATAATGATCAAAATCATCCTCAATGAGAATAAGATCAAAATCCGTAGAGAAACCATGACAATTATAGGAAATCCAACCATTCTTATGATGCAGTCATCAGTCATATCACAAATCACCATGTCATCACCATCACGATCAAATCTAATGATTATTTTATTACAATAGGCATCATAACATCACTATCCAATGGAACACTATACCAACCCCTAAAGTATGGTATAACCTTATTGAATAACTTAAGAAGACCCCTATTTATATCTCAATCTTGGATATTATTAAAACATATATTATTCATAAGGGCATCTTGAATAAAGTCTTTCAAGAGTTAATATTCCCTAACAACATTGACCCATCATGATTCTAAGTGATCATTGGGCATTTATCTTCAAGGCACCATCAACTCATATTTGAACAACATGATATTTTTCCTATTATCCCATCACACAATCTTCCCATGTAAATTAAATACTAAATAATTAATCACAAGGTTACAAGGGTACTTATAGATAATGACTAAGGTTTAAATATTTTTATATTAAATTTAGTCAAACATTTGGGTTATTATGAAATATCTCTAGACTTGAATACAATTTCCATTAAGGCATATGATAAAGTTGAGTGTGAATCATCTAGGACCATCTACCTTCCTATCATGGTTGGGCCTATCACACACTAAACATTTCTCCATGTAATCAATATTTATCTCCCATATGATACCATCCTCGACTGACCATGGATTCACACCATGCAAGTTTCCCATTCACCTTCCACTAGTCCATAAATTTTCCACATTTAGGTATAGAAGTACTCATCATTGATGATCCACATCCTTTCCAATATTTTAATATGTTGGAAGGGAAATATAATAAAATAAATAATTTTTAAATCACTAAACATGTCTCCAAAATAGATAAGTTATTAGCACTAGAAATTCTAAAGTCTCCACCCTACATCCATCTTGATGATCTCTCATCCACATCAAAACATTCACCTCCTACACCCCAATTCAAGATCATTGATAAAGGTTGAAATAAATACACATTTAAAAATTCCTTACATGTGGATAAAATCCCTCCTTATCCTAAAATCCATGGCAAGCCCACCTTAAAGAAAAAGAACTTGTGTCTTATCAATTTCTTAAAACATCTTTTGTTAAGACATAACTTTTTTTAGGAAAATATTAAAGGGTCTAATGACTCTTGGTTGTATAATGATGGATTGGCATCCTATTTTTAGATTAATGACTGCCATATATAAGACCACATGTAAAAAATATTTAACTACAAAGGGAAAGGACTGGGTCTCCATGATCCAGGAATCCTAGAACCCATACCTTCTTATGCAAATAAGGAATATCATGACATTGGACATAACCAACTTGGTGATGATACATGTGAAGACACTAGTGGTTATTCTAGGTTTATGAGTAAGACTCATCTAACATTGAAAAAAATCATTTTATATAATCTATAAATATATTTTTAACACTAACATCTTCCCTGATACCACCATTTTTACCATTAACCTTGACCTCCAATACCTTGACCTCATCGATTGGGACCAAAAAGATAATGTACCATTGGATATATTTAAAAATTATGAAGCTATTATAAAATTCATGGGTCATATTGATGAAATACCATTGTTGGATCACAAGAATGTATTTTAAATCAAACTCAACACATCAACACACTTTATGGAGTAGGAAGAGCTCCTTAGTAAGAAAGAAAAAAAAAACCCTAGTGAAAATCTCTATGAGGTATTATCAGAAAATAAAAATAAAGACATGTCTATTGGTTAAAACCTTTTCAAGGTTCTAATGTATTAATAAATTTACCTTTACTAAGATGAGTTGATCAAGGATCTCATATGTGAAGAGCTTAACCTTCCATCTATACTGGCGTAGTTACAATATTATTTGACAATATTTATTAAGGAAAATATCAATACAAATATAGGCAAATACAAAACACTAGGATCATCAATATTGAATCTATGATCACTCAAGAGGAATTAGAAATCTTGATCACGGTTTTAAAATAATTTATTGACATCTTCACTTGGTCATATGTGGATATGCCTCAACTAGATCCATCACTTGTGGTGCACCATATCATTGTACATATAGATGCTAAAATTGTTAAACATAAATTACAAAACAATCCTTCTAAGGTGGATTTCCTTGTCATAAAATAAATCCAAAAACTCTTGGATGTAAAATTCATCTAACTAGTGACTATAAAAAAACTCTTTGATGTAATATTCATCTGACTAGTGACTATCCAAAACCTATTTGATGTAGGATTCATCTTACTAGTGACTATTTAGAGTGGATATGTATCATTGTGCCTTTTATTAAGAAACCAACAAGGATAAGATTTTCACATATTTTAGGGACATAAAAAAATATTTCCCAAAGGATGATTTCCATTCACCCAATAATGACATGATAGTTGATTAAATTTCACATGAAGATAAACACAAAATAATATTCACAACACCTTGGGGGATTTTTTATTATCAATTCATGCCATTTTTATTTAATAATATAGGTGAAACCTACGAATAATCCATGACTATTATTTTACATGACATAATGAATAGTAGAATAAAATACTACATAGATGACATATAGGGTAAATAAAAGACTATGGAAAAACATATAAAGGTTTTGTACATAATATTTGACAGACTTAGATAATATAAGACGTTATTCAGTCATAATAAATGCATCTTTATTACCATGTCAATAATTTTTTTGGGTTTAATTATTTATATAATAGGTATCGAATTTGACCTAGCAAAGGTCAAGGCCATCATAAATATACCGCCTCCATCTAATCTCAAATAATTACATAGTTTACAAGGTAAAATTTAGGCAATCAAATGGTTTATCTCATAGTTTGATGATAAGTGTCACCCCATTCATTCGCCTACTAAATACTTACATTGAATTCTATTCAAGAAAAAATTGTCCAAAATCTTTAGAATAACTCAAGAAATATCTTCATAATCTACCAATGCTAGTTCTACCTACTCAAGGAAAACTATTAGTAATTTACTTATCAACAACCTAGTTCACCTTGGGAGGTCTATTGGCACAACATGATAATCAAAACACATAAATGGTGGTGTATTAATTAAGAAAGAATTTTGTAGCATATGAACAGAACTACACCCCCATTCATAAGTGATGCTAAGTTCTCATCTTCTCTTCTAAAAAATTGTAGCATTACATTCTCAAAAACATGAATAAAATTATTTCTAAAGTCAATCCTATTAAATATATTTTATCAAAATCAACTCATATATGTAGAATGGATAAGTGGGTCATGTTTAAAAAAAAAAAATCATATTGAGTATAAAAATTATAATTATATCAAATTATAAGTCCTCAAAGATCAATTTGTAGAAGCACCACTATTAGATAGTCAACCCTTGACCATTGGATTTCTTGATGAATCAATTTTATCTCTCAATGAATAAATAGAATGGAAGATTTAATTTAATGGATCCTTCACCACCCATAGATTGGGGGTATAATTATGTTCCTAACACCAAAAGGATATCTCATCCCTAAGGATTTTAGAATCATCTTTCCATGAATGAATAACATTTTAGAGTATGAATCACTCATGGTAGTTATTAAACTAGCAATCTAATGGAACATCTAACATTTGTTTGTCTTTGATGACTCCCAACTTATTATCAAACATGTCAATGGTGAGTATCAAACCAAGGATGACAATATCTTCCCCTATAATAACAAGGTCGACATCCTCAAGCAATACTTCATGCAAATATATTTTAAATAAATTACTTACAAAATTAATAAATCCATAAATGCAATTATTAGTTTTGGATCTCTCCTTGAGATGTACGAAGACACCCTACAATGTCAGTTTTTGGTTGAAAAACTCATGATCCCAACATATTATATCCTATAATATAATATGGTATGTGAAATTATTTGTCATAATTCCCATTAGTACCATGACATAGACACTTACCTTCATAATCACATCCTCTCATTTTTTTCATGCAACCAATGAAAATAATTCATCCAATGTGACTCCTAGTTTTCCCTCCTTTGCATCACACTCTATTGTATAGGTTATAATGGAACCATGTTTAGGTGTATAAATTTGGAATAAGTCCACTTAGTGATCAAGGAAGTCCATGATGGAATATTTAGAACACACACTAGTACGTTGGTCCTTGCTAAGAAACTACTTAGAATGGGGTCCTATTAGCTGACCATAGAAATATACTCCTTTAAATATGTTAGGCAGTGTGTATATTTTAATAAAATTGAATATTTAATACATTTACCATTAAAATAACTAAAAATGATCATTAATTTATGTCCCTTCTCTTCTCTGGGGCTCAATCTCATTATGAAAATAAAATCCTCTTCATTTGATGGCCATAATCACATCATTTCCATAAAATACTTTACTAAATGGATATATTCCATCCCCCTCACTTACATAATGGGAAAAAAAATATCCAAGTTCATCCTTAACCACCTAATTTACTATTATATAATCCATTCTATCACCATCACCAATAACAAGTATTTCAATAATGAGGGATTTAAATTACTCTATACCCAATTACATATCAAACCTAGATGGTCCACACCTTATTATCTACAAAAACATATCTAGGAGAAAGTGTCTAATATAACCTTCATTAACATCATCAATAATATTATTAATGATATAGGTCAATATTGGCTTCTAAAAATTTATCATACCTTGTGCACTTAAAGTACTAGCATTACACACCCATAGATGCCACACCATATTCCATATCCTTTTGAGATGAATTC
Source organism: Torreya grandis (assembly GCA_037957365.1). Classification (NCBI taxonomy): domain Eukaryota; kingdom Viridiplantae; phylum Streptophyta; class Pinopsida; order Cupressales; family Taxaceae; genus Torreya; species Torreya grandis. Next base: position 3,545,422 of record JARHVA010000683.1, on the reverse strand, counting down.
ATCCTATCCATTGAGACTGTGCTAACCTATCTACACATATATTTGTAGAATATAATTGATGATGAAGAATACAATTTTTTATGGCTTCATGAGTTATAAATTATTTAAAATAAAAGGCTTAATAAACTTAACCATATTAATGACCATCAAAAGAGGCTATGCAAGAATTAAAATAATCATATCAAATACAAGGAATTTGAAATTAGTGTTCTTGTTCTAAAGTAAAATAATTTTAAACACTAATCAATACCAATAAAACAAGGGTAAATTTAAGCCTAATTAATTATGTCCTTATGTAATAATTACCAATTTTAGTTTAAGATCATATAAACTATCCATAAAGATAACTAAGATCTTAAAGAACCTATGAAAATCATGTACATAAAGCATTTTCACACATAAAATATTCATCTATTGCCTATAATTACATTGCATTTAGGGGTAGATTCACTCCATTCCCAAAATGAAAAATTATTTAATCCCACCCTAGTTATATTCAACCATCCTAGTGTCCATCCCATCATGTCTATCTTCATTCTCATTTCAACCTTGATGAGAACATGGAAAACATTTTGAGAACATGTTATTGTAGTACCTAAGGGTGTTAGATTATCACAAACACAAAGTTAGCATAATATAAAGATACACATAATGTAGTCATTTTATATTTCCTCCTAAGTATCTTCATCTTTCCACCCTTACCACTTCCATCTATTTTGTTGTAAATTATTTTATTTTTCTATTAATCTTCGTCAATAATTTAAAAATACAAAAAAATAGAAAATTGGAAATCTAAAAAGATATTTTGTCTTGTCCTTAGTCTTGTTACAAATCCTTGATTAATTTTAAGAAAAATTATTATAAATTCATTGGGATATATCCTTCCCAATATCACCTTCTCATATATATCATTTATTGGGGAATAACAAAGATGTCGTTACCATCTCTACTCATGCATGGGGTTCTAATTTACATCAGGGTAAAAACATATTGTTTGTTTATTTTATTTTTATCTCAATTTATGTGTTTTGTTTATTATTTGTGTGTTTTTAATGTTTATTGTGTTTGTGTTAATACTAATAAATATCACAACAAGGTCATCATGGTTTTATAGATCATGGTAAAAAATAATGTGTGTTATATCAAACATCAAGTTTCTCATACAAGTGGAAACTCATTAAATATTGGTAGCATATCCTCTTATTCATAATCATCCATACATATAATCTTATAAAACTATCCATATATAACTATCCATCACTATCCATGTAACACTATTCAACATGCATCAATAACATAAAAACAAGAGTGTCAACAACATCATAACATCACCCAACATCATATCATCTAATAATAAATAATAGAATTTAATACATATACATCACATACATAATATCAATACCATTTAATACATTTACATCACATCACATTTGCTGAAGATCCTCCCCTAAAACTCATTATCCCTAAACCTAAACTAATTCTACTAGATAAGGTTACCTCTAGGGAAGTGGATAGCAAAGTAAAAACTCCCTTGATAGAGGAGATCAAATACAATAAAGAGTAATTGGAAAACTTTAATAATAAGCTACACAAGGCTGAGATGAATCTGGTAGGCCTTATATAGGAATGGAATGCCATCAACAAGGAAGTGGATAAAACAATCCAATCCTTTTCCCATTATATTAAGGTAGACAAACCCCCCCTGAAGTAACACATGATGGTGGTAGAGACCCCATCTCCAAATATCCCATAAATTACCCCCACCAAGAGGACACTGGTGTAAGAACAAGTATAAAAGAGACCTTAGATGATCCTACCTAAGGATGACATAGAAGGACCTATAAAAAGAACAAGGGCTAAAATTTAAAAGAGAAAACAAGGTGTGCAAGATAAGAACACCAAGGACATAAAGAAACCAATGGAGGGACCCCCCATCTTGGAATATATATTTATTTTTATATCTATTTTTTTTTCCTTCTACAAGGATGGATATCTAGTTTTTGATACTTTTTTTGTTTAAACCTATGGAGATTGCTTCTTTATTTTATAGTTTTTAACTATGGTACCTAATACTTTTAAAACCAAGTCTTTTATCTTATCAAATAGAAAAAATCAATACCATATACATGTAATTAAATACCATCACATCATAATAAAATCATGATACTAGAGAGACAAATAAAAATAAAATCATCATAATGTATATTAAATGTACACATATACACTATCCATGTCATCACCATACATAATATCCATTTACATCAATTAAAATCATTTACATATCTATCTCAAAATCATAAACACAAAATGAATTATCAGATCTTACTATATACCTCTACATAAGGACTCTTGGGTGGATACCTACTTGGTGGATAAATCCCTCATTCTATCTCCCTAATGGTGGAATCCTATTAAGAAGGGCCCCCACTGATCATGGTGATTGATTTGTCTATGCTAATATATTTATCCATGATTCTCCTATCTATCTCCTTGAGTACTCAACATAAGATGGTGATCTCTAATTTGTAGGTACTACTACATTATATAGTTTCCTATAGTAGGTTACCTATTGCATCACACTCATAACATTTGATATGACCTTAGCTAGGCCTTTGGAATTCAAAATAGAGTGAGTTTTATCTCAATTATTATGGAGTCTCTATGTCTCTTTGGTCAACTATGTCAACTCTTTCACCATCCATGTAACTTCCACTATTAATCATATGATCTCAACATCATGAGTTTCCATTTTTTCTTGTGCCTAGTAATACTTATCTTTAGGTTTTCTATCTAAACCTCCATTGTTTCTATCTACCAATGCAAATTATATATATTATCTACATCCTTAGACCACTATGGATGAAAATTCCCCACCCATCACCACTAACCAACATTGATATCGCTATTGTGACCCATATATCTAAACCTACCACTGTGACCACTAGTGATATTATGGCCACCCATTAAAGTGATCCAAATACTACCCACATAAGAGAATAAAAAATTTGTATTAGAGATACACCTCCATTCCCAACTCCTCTCATTCTATTTCCCAAATATCCAACTACCTTTACCATAGTGCAGCTCCTCATCTTCCACTATTTCATCCACTATGGAAAATATCTCATAATCCTTCTAATCCTATCATGTAATGTCCTCAACATTTATTCATAAAATATCAATCTCATAGGATTCAATTAAGACCACCACACATCATAACCATCCACCACATCTAAATATATAATATCCATTTAATCATCCCAAATCACACTATTAAGTATCACCCAATCACTTTTGCCTAATCTATGATCCATGAAGGGCCCCAACTATAATACCTCCCTATCCATTTATTTAAATAATTGAGTTCCTACCAAGATATCCTAATTTAATCCAAATTATTTCAAAACCCTACTTAGTTTGTAAAACTCTATAATGTAATCCCTATAACAAGTAAAATAACATACCATCTATACACAACCTAGGAAATACCAATCCTCCAACCACTAAAACTAGTTCCCCTTGTATGGTATCCATATGATGTACTTAAGGATAAACTAATCTAATTCCAACTTTTAATACCTCATGTCACTTAGGTGATGACACTTCCTGCTATTGATGATTTCCCAAACACAATCCATTGGTTGATCCTTTGCTCTCTATCATCATGTCCCCACTAGTCATTCCATAGATATGTGCTCCCATTCTTATACTTTTGATAACTTGGAATCTCTAATTCTCTTCCCATTCCTATATACAAATAAGTGCATGCCCTTGTATAACTATCCAAGTATGTAGGGTCCCTAAGTAAAATCATCTCCTCTTAAACCATATTTTCAATAATATCTACTAAGATCATCAATAAATATCACCTAATATTGTAAATAAAAAAATATGCTACTAAAAATTTCCATTATAAATAGGGATAGCCACTCCACCCATCCCTTAACCAAACATACATCCAAATCTATCTGCAATCCTATCTATGAGATGTCCTCCCTATCTTCCGCCCTCATCATCATTTTTAGTGGAGTTACATCCCTTCAATAAACTCTCTCTTCACATATGGGGATTCATATCATACTCCATCATATCACCCATTGGTAGGTGAAAGATGTCAATCTCAAAGTGTAATCACTCTACCAAAGTTATCAATAGATCCCTATTATCCCTGAACTCATGCATCTATGCTACACAATATATTTCCATGACCTCTATTATCCAAAATCATCTACATCTATCTACCTAACTAATGAAAGCATTCATGATCAATGATCCCATTCTATAATCACTTGTATACACTCTTTCAATCATAAAAAAAAGGAGCACACAATCAATTTGGCCCATTTTATCATTCAAATCCATAAATAAGATGTAGACACCATTCATGATGCAAATTATGTGAAATATACTTAAATTCCAAATTTTCATATATGGTGTGACATCAAACATAGATAAAAATAACAATATGCAAATGCCACGAATTTGATAGAAACACCAAACCTATAAGGAAATGATCCAGATGCCAAATTTTGATATGCATACTCCATTTTCATGTATGTAAACACCATGAGTGAAATTTTATTCATAAAATCTACATCTCACATGATTTTGTAACCTAATTTATGACACTTAAACATAAAATAAAAATATGAAAGTTGGACTTACTGATGGCTCTCTTCCCTCTAAACATTGATACTCTCTCACCCACTATTTTTGGTGCCTATGTGAAGGGATACAATCCATTTTAGTGTGAATTATTTTGATAATGTAAATATCAAAATATAAATAGAAAAATAATGGAAATAATTATTTATCACCCATAATGTTCTATTTATTCACCCCAACCCTCCATTTCCCATTCCATTTTCACATTGTTTACTTAATTTTCCTCTATTTGACCTATTTTTTTCATTTTCACCTTATTTATCCATTTCTCACCCATATTATTAGATGTGGAATAGTCAACATGAGATAATATTTTACATATAACTCATATTATAGTTATTTCCATGAAATTTAAAGTAAGTCTTGATAGTGAAATGGAATATGAAATAGAAAATTCCCAATACATACTAATTATATATTTTATGGTCATAGTACTTAGTAGTAAATTATTCCATCTCATTTCATATAGACTCAAAAATAAATTCAAATTTTCAAAGCTGAGGTGAAACTAAGGAACTCCATGATCCATTTAGTGTTCATTTTCCCAAGTTCACACCATGCCCAAACCCATATTTCAAAAAAATAATAAAAAACATAGTAATATTAATATAAAAACTCATGACTTAGCATGAAAACAACCTTAGAGAAGTGTGATAATTATAGTTCATCATGTTTGTATCCCATGCTACCCATGTGAATCACCATAATCCTTCTACTTCATCAAATATTATCACAAACCATACAATAAAATAACACAAGATTTATAATTGATAATTTTCTTAAATAATAACACTTTGCATAGGTGTCCCACAACACCTATACTATATGTTATCATCCTTTTACCATATCTAAGTTTAAAAACAAACATAAAAAATTCTAACATTACAATTATATAAATATATTGGTCTCATAAGAGGATATGATATTTTTTTAGAATCATCATACAAAGGAGTAGTTAAACCTTTTCAATAGCAAACATATATTTAGTTTATAGTCATTATTTAAATAAAAATAAAAAAGTCAATATTTATTGTATTCCTTCCAAGTTGTAAAATTATACCAATATTTTTAAAACACCATAATAAATAAAGTATTGTATATATGAAATAATAACTAAAACCAACTCTTCATTAAATAAATAAATATTTTAAAGATAATTAACATATTAAATATTCATAGACACCTTTCTATCAAAATAAAACATGAACTTCACCTTACTTTTTCAACCTTATTCAATAATGATGAATATAGAGATAAAACACAAATTCATATTTTCAAAATTTAATTTATAACATGACCACATATTATTTTTAATATAAACCATATTCAAATATTGGAATATAGTCATGAATAATTCCAAACATGCTATATTTGTACCTTTTTTTTTACAATCATGTAACTCCTATCAAGGAAATATATAAGATGAATAAAATAAAAAAATACATGAAATTAACTTAGACACACTCATAATTCAAATATATATTTGTTTTCAACATAGCCTCAATTTAACACACAACACCTTAGAGTAAGGAGATTCTAGAATAAGAATATTTATTCAATTTTTTGAATTGTTTCCAATACATTCAATATGTGAATCTTTGGTCCAACTTAATTAAGTGATGAATATAATATTAATTTTTATATAGACTAATTCAATTAATCTTTTTAACTTTCAATATCTAAATAATTATTTTAGTTTACTCAAACACAAAATATTTAGGGTGCTCAAATCATATTGCAATGAATATATTGAATTGTATATTGTCTAGGATTCTGGATCACCTTGAACTAGTTCTCATAATAGCATATCACATAGGGGAGAAAACCCCCTATGAGCTCACCTGAGGTGTGAAATAATAAAGGATCTAGTTTGTGCTCATGTTAGTTAAGTTCAATGGGAAATTAAGGTTTAGAAGGAATAAATGGGGGAGAACACTAGTTAGATTGGGGATAACAAATAAATACCATTAAATTCCATTTAAAAAACAAGCATAGGAGATAATCCTCTTATTATTTTCAATCTCTATTGCATAATATGGTATGCAATTACATTTGGCACACCAAGTGATCTTGATTTAAAAACCAAAGCTTACTCATATCTCATATCTTTTCCCTATCTTATTATAATGTTAGTGTTTAAACTTGATTTAATCAGTTAAGGATTACTGGATCTTTCTCTCTATTATTTTTTTCTCTCTATTCAACAAAACCTCTCCATGGAAACTTTTTTTCTTCATCTCCCCCCTTCTTCCTCTTAGAGCCTTTACCATCTAAACTAGCATTTGAATTTTAAAACCTAACTCAAGGTCAAATACCAAAATATCCATCATTATACCATAATAATTTAATGTTATGATCCATAGATAAAATATCCACCTATCACTTCCCCCATACTCTACCCTATAGTTCCTAGGTCCACATGGCTACTTTTCACTGGGTCTTACCACTTTGTCATGTAGCATGCATTGGAAAGGTATTGAAAACTAACATATAATTTTATGATAATTCCATTCAAGGTGCCCATGCTATTTATGTAGTTTATATTTCATATACTTATCAACTAATAGTTCTTAAATCCACATAAAGTGTGCAAGTGCATGCATGCCCAATATATATACAAATTTAGGGGTAAACATCACCCTACACTAAACTAGTTTTTCATCACCATATAATGGTTTATTCTATTTTATATCTTTATGAAACTTAGTTTACCTAAAATATTTATTATATGTGACTAATTCATCTATATTTGCATAATTATATAATCATTTTCTTTGTGAATACTCTCAAGATGTTTTCCTTTTCAGTGGAATTTTTGCATGCCTTCCCATATACTATCCCACCTAGTATCATTATTTTCATCCCCTAATTTTTATCAAGCTCATTTTTATAAGAAGTGTAACTAATTCATGATTTCAAACTTTTCCTATTCTATGTGGTGGCCTACGTATCTTAGCCTTTAGATCCCTTTGAAGTAATATTCATCCTTTACCTGTCTCCTACTTTCCAAGTTTTGCTTCTCAATAACATTTTTTTGTGCATACTTATGTGAAGTTTTATTCTACCACATGTTTTTAAGTGCTTCAATTTTAATCCAAACATACTTGGTAAGGATTCCAATTTATGGGGTATTAAGTATTTAATAAGATAGATTTGGAGAGGGATGTCTATCTCCATGCAACTACACAAGTGCATATTCCTCATAGTGTGCCACTAGGGTTTACCCAAAGATAGAGGAAAACCTTCTAGGGGGTCTCCAATTTCATCACACTTGGCCCCATTCTATAGGTATTTCATATCATCTCCTAATGAGTCTAAATAAAAGATACTTGGATTGGTAGTCAAGAGTTGTCTGGTCATCTTTCCTTAGCTTGTCACTTGATCTTATACTCAAAGTCTTTAGTTTCTCTAGTTTCACAATACCACTTTGCACATCCTTGGGTTATTGCATGACAATATTCCTTCATCATGAATTCACAGTCACTAACTTTGATCCATCATCTTTATTTATCTAGATCAACTCCATGTGTGTGTTTTATGAGTCATTTGCATCTTCTCTAGCCCTATCTAGCCTATTCCCATCCACACTTGATGGAGAACATTGAATTCATACAAAGTTATATTATTCTCATCTCCTTCATTATATTGATGTGTCCTTATTTATCCTCATAATGCCTTTAGGTATTTGGTTTTCCTAGGGTATCTTGATAAAATGGGATCTTTTATTGTACAGCCTTCTTGAAATCAATCAAGTCATGTCCATAAGGTATAATGGTGACTTCAACTTCTTATATTTAGATATTCTTATCCAAAATACAAATCTTGGACCATATTAACTTGATTTACTCCTTCCTCTTTTCTTTATTATTATATTTATCTACTCTCTCTAGTATAAAGCCTCTTATGGATACCTTTTTAATATCTTATTGGTCTCTTCTTATTTCACTCCTAGTTTAAAAATTTATATAGTGGGCCATACATCTCATTCATATTTATAGGTGAAAAATGAGTGATTGGCAGATCTAGATGATAGGTTGAAAAGTATCCATATTGCTACCTATTTCCACTTAGGCATATTGTAGCATGTCTAATTCATGCTTCAAATTTTAAAATTACTAATAGGTGGCCAATCTTTCACATGACTCAAACCTTCACATGATTATCCTTTTTGGATAAATTACTTCCTTCATAACTTAGATTTAACAATAATAAATCAAGATTGATCCCTATATTTTGGTAGTCTTATTTTATGTCAGTTAAACCACCATTTTTCTTCTCCATCAAGTTGGATAATTGGTCATATCTTGTTCCTTGAACATTGACATGATACCTATCCTTTCTTGTTCAACTTTTTGACTTGGTCAACATTCCTCCTTTTTGACATGTTTTTATCCCTTATATGAACTTCCCCATGTTATCTTCCACACACTTTTATTTAGACATATTTAGAATATGTCTCTCCTTCTTTTCCTTTTTGACACCATCTCCTACCCCACACTAAAATCTATGTCTGCTCTTCCAATGTAGTGATTTATTTGAGATGTTTCTATCTAGGTGCTGATGAAAGATTTCTTTTTGGTATCACCAAGACAAATTTTATAATTTTTAAATCACTCTCAACATCACCAAATATACTTATATGTTTGGCATAGTGATTATCTAAAAAATGTTCTTTCTTGACTCACCTAGTTAGGTATTAAGAGGTTAGAACATCTCATTACCAAAACCATTACTACCACCAAGAAAAAAAGGGTGGAAATAAAATGGATAAAGGAGCCTTTTTTCACAATGGTGATAAACAAATTATTACACAATGGTGATAAATTCTTGATTAAATTTTGGTTCTTAGGTCTTCCAAAACCCAAGTTGACAAAAGTTGAAAATTCTTGAGGTTTGAGCATGTGGCGGATTGGACTTATATTATTGAATAGTTATCTAGTCATCTAAAAAATATTAATCAATTCACAACTTAGATGAATTCTAAGAATCAATGGCCTTGGATATCCATTTCTTAATTATGTGGGGCACCATTCTCACCCTAGGTATGCATGGTGACTTGTGTCTCTTCGATATTGAAATTATGACTATTAGAATGAGAGTAAATATGAGTTTGACTAGTGGGGTGAAATTATATTGGTTTTGGAGTTACATTAATGGATAGATCATTATATAATTATTTAGGAGTGTTACCTTTATTAGTCCTTAGTCATGACTATATGTTATTGATGGCATGTTCTATGTCTAAAATAGTTCATTATGTGGATCAAGAGGGAAGATGAAGAACATCATGCTACACTCCCTTAAAATTCCTCATAAGATTATTGTACTTAAGGTGTTTCCTACGTCAAGGTACTCATTAGGAAATACTTGTCTATGGAATATTTCCTTGATGGGTTTTTATCTTTCACAATATAGGAACCTATTCTAGTTTTTATGGGATAGCCTTCACATGGGCACTCAAACTCAACTAGTTTAGTTCTTATAAAATCTTGAGAACATTGATTAGGAGGGGTATCCACTATAAATATAACCTTCTATATTTTGACCTAAAGTAAATATTCTCTCCTCTAGTCCATTTTGAGTTTATATTTCAACACTTGGGTGATCTACATAGCTTTGTATAGTGATTTCAGCTATCATATCTAGTTTGGGTAACTAATTTATGGATACAGAGTAGTCTATGCTACACTTTTTCACTTCTTGGGATGGGGTGTAATTCCAACCCTAATATTATTTCATCCCTTATTCATGTGGTGTGCCTCCTTGACTTTCTTCTTTGGATTAATTAATATAATAATCCTAACATGAAGGTTATAACACTCATTAAAATTATGTTTACTTTGTGGGTAATTACACTAGAAATGGTCCAATGATCCAAATGATCCAAAATTATAACATTAGTGTAGATGGTGTCATTATTTACCTTAACTCCATAGTTGGGAAACATTTATATATAGATATTGTTCAATAGATAGTGGTGCTTACCCTCTTAATTTCCTTATTCCATTAGGGATTATATCTCATGCCCCATCACCACTCTTTTGTTTATGGATGTGAAAATGAATATGCATTGCATTTATTATTAGGTTATAATTTGTTTCCCTCATTCTAACATTATATGTGGTCAAAACGTACTAAAAATACTACCTCATCATTAAAACTTGCACTTCTAATATCGACTAAGCTTATTAATTCATCCAATACATGAATTTAAATCTTTGTGTAGATTTAAACATATACCAAGGTTCATAAGGTTATATCATGGATAAAGTGTGTCAGATCAGTGGGAACAATCCATTAATGAATCGTTAGGCATGCTCGAGTGGTTGGAGGATGTATAAAACTTTTTAGACCAAGTTTTTGAACCTCATGTTATAGTTTTGTATAGTCTCTATGCCTCCTAATTGATGTATTTGAACATGATAACATCCAAGTGCTCCAATTTTAGGATATCAAACTACCTTAGAAATTTAATATTGAGGAGGGCAAAGTCCATGATCATCTACATCATATCAGTATTTTGGTATCGGTTTTATGCTTTCCCTCATAAATTAATTATAAGTTGGTACACATTATGATCTAACTAGAAAATATCTTGATCCCTCAAAATTAACTCATACCTATGCACATGGTTTAAATCATATTTTATTCCATAATACTCTAGAAGGTTTAGATTTAGTGCATATAAGATCTATTAAACATGTTTGATCATGGTTTGTATCAAGGAGGAACTTCCCTTAGGATCATATATGGGTTATAATCCTCTAAAAATGGTCAATCTCATACCACCTCATATTATGGTAGATCTTACCTTGAGTATACTTAGATATCATAATGCATGTTCTTGTTATATTACCTCTAGTTTAATTAGGGGGTCATAGAGCATCTGCTCAAGTAGAATTCATACTTCCACCTCCTTAGTATCCACTCTTGGTGGATCTCATAATATCTCTTCTAGTTCTAAAATGGACATACAAGCTCATGTGTTGGTATCAAGGACATATAGTTTTACTTCATAAGCTTTTAAGCACCTAGTCCTTACTTCATCTCTTCCTATATCCTAATTTAAGTATATAAAATGTATAATCCTTTCCTTAGAGCATATTATCACTAAAAAATAGTTATCCTTATGACATTTCCTTATTTAAAATATCCTCACAACATTTATATAGGTATATTCCTCCTTTTTCTAGGGTCCTAATTAGCCATATCTATCTGCCTATTCTCATTACACCTACACCTTATGAGCTCTCACCTTTCTAGAGAATCTGTGATGAAAATTATTCTTCTCATTAAATAAATCATGGGTGTGTATTTTTATTAAATGAATATTGAATGTGTTTTATTCCCCATAAACATTACAATAACTAAAAATAACCCTATCTCATCAACATTACCAAAAAAATTGGTGTGGATTTAATTTAGGAGTCTAGATCACCTTGAAATAATTATTACATTATCATACCATGCAACGGGATGAAAACCCTTATGATCTAACCTAAGGTGATAAGGAATAGATGATCTTGGTTAGGCTTGTGTTAGTTATAGGATATTAGGTTTATAAGGAGTGGATAAGGGAGAATAACAAGTAGATTGGGGAGCACATCAAAATACCATTAGATACCATGTAATAAATGTGCATATAAAATAATACTCTTAGTATTTTCAATCTCTATTACATAACAAGGTATAAAATTACATTCATCATGCCAAGCTCTCTTACTTTACAAACTAGAGCTTACTTTTAGCTCTTATCTCTCCCTATCTTACTCTATTATTAGTGATCTTCCCTATTTTTCTTAGTTAAGGTTCATTAGATCTCATATTCTAATCTCTAGATAATGTATTTTTATTCATCTCTCTCTCTCTCTCTCTCTCTCTCTCTCTCTCTCTCTCTCTCTCTCTCTCTCCCTCTCTCTCTCTCTCTCTCTCTCTCTCTCTCTCTCTCTCTCTCTCTCTCTCTCTCTCTCTCTCTCTCTCTCTCTCAGATTTTACCACCTAAACCAATGTTTTATTTGACAACCTATCCCAAGTCCAACTACCTCACTATTTTTCATCACACCACAATAAATATGTGTTAAGATATGTAACCTACTAATACACCTATCACTTTCCGCCATAATCTCTCCTATGGTTTTTGGGTCCACATGGATACTTTTCCTTGGGTCTTACCACTTTGTCATGTAGCATTAATTAACTCTGTATTGAAAAATAACATCTACTTTGTTATCAATTCCATTTGAGGCACAAGCATTGGTTATGTGGTTTGTATTGCATTAACCTCTACTAGTGGCATTGAACTCCTCTTGAAGCATGTATGTGCATGCTTGCCTAGTACTTATACAATTTAAGGGGTCACTATAATTTATTCTATCTTGAAATAAAGAATGTAATAAAGGATAGATAGATTCAAATAAACATAACACAAATAAATATTCAATGAAACATCATGATGGCAAAGAATAAATTCTAATTCCCATGGTTTTTATATTTATAGATATTAGAAATACCTTTATATTAATATTTTGAATTTTTATAATCAATAATAAAATAAAATAAAATTATTTTATTTTTATCATGGTCATATCTTATTTCCCTTCCAAATAAGAATAAATAAAATAAATGATCACATTAATAACATTAAAACCAATTATTGAGTTTTACATAGGTTTGAGAACCTCAGAAAGTTATATTCTAAATAATATATTAGTCTAAATAAAATTATTCTAAAGTTTATAGATGAATATATGAATGTTATTATTACTTATTTATTATAACAAATAATTTATTAAAAATGTGGGGTTACCATAACATAATCACATTACATATTCCATACCTAAGGTATCTTCAAAAATAACTAGTTAAAGTATACACAAGTCACCAAATAGAACAATACCCATCTAATTTATATAAAGAAACATACCAAGCAATATAATTAAATACACAATATAGTATTGTTGAATTGTTTGACTATACAATAAATAAAAAAACATAAACTCATCAGCATATGGAACATTGAGACTAAACATAGGACTAAGGTATTTAAATGTTTTTTTAATTCAAACAAAAGGTATAATAACCTAATGAGTGAAGGTACACTTCAACAAATTCATCCCTCCATTATAATGAAAATAATATCATATTATTCTATATTTATATATTTATGAAAATAAAATATTAGGGTTTTATATACTCCATAAATTGGGTTTTAGAATCACACTACTATGTTTTAAATAGAAAAATTAGAACAACCATTTAAATAAAAATGTAAACATCATTACAAATCCATATTGGCATAAAAAGGCTTTATATAAAACCCTCAATGACTTAAATTACATAGTTCATCAATCATAAAAATATTTAGAAATAAGGATTTCATATATTTACAAGCACCCAATTTTTTTTATCACACCATTATAATAAAAATATTACATCCATAATAAATTAAACAAAGAGTACTTATAGTGTATTCCACCACTTTAAAAGCAATAATACAGATAAAAACTCATAATAATGAGACCATGTTTAATATCAAAATCTTCCACATCTCTAATCACGTGCCCTTATTCCTTCCCCTTGTGTGTGTCCTTCAAAAACCCTCACCCATTTTTATAATTTTACATAGGAATGGAATGGAAAAAATTAATCATATAGCATCAAAATATAAGAATTCATCTAATAATAATCATATAGCTTCAAAAATCTTATTGGAAGCATAAAATACAATCATGCACTCATAATTATGAATGAAAAGATATCAAATCAAATAATATGATTTACTATAGTATGCACTATATAATGAATATAAAAACATGTTTCCAAAACATTATATTTACCCTTAGCGATGTGACATAGGGTAATATATCTAATTTTATTACTAATGTAATTAAATTGATTTGTATTTTTATTCTTCTCTCATGTGTAATAAATTGATAATATACCCAAATCTCCCTAATTATTCCCTCACTCTTCCTATAGTAAAAAATATATACTATAATCGCACTCACCACAACTAAGAGAGTGTTTAAACTAAGTTAATTTATCAAATCTAAAAAAATAATATTAAACATTGTAACATCATATTTATATAAAATTATTAATTAAAAATTCATAAAATTAAGCATTGAATTCCATCACTAGCCATAATTAGTCCATATACTACATAGAATTTATAAATCATTTAAATTTAAAATTAAAATTTAAGTCAGTTTATTTGACATTCAATAAAAATATAATTACATAATTAAGAACAAATATTAAATCTAAAAATCCATTTTTAGTCCCTGACCTAAAATCCTCATTTTATTAAGTAATAATAGGTTAGATTCATGCTAAATACTCCCATTTCCAATGTCAAGGAAAATGTAATATGACACAAATCCTCATAGAAGAATTTCAATAATGAGTATCTAAGGAGGTATATAAGGATAATAAAGAGTATTTTAGTTTTGGGTGAAATAATAGAGATATATTTATGCTCTTCAATATTTTATAAGGTTAATTAGTTTCGCATTTGGACCAAAAGAAGAATAAGTGAAAGTACATGTAGTTTCACTTGATTTTTAGAAGAGTGGGTGTAACCCCATCTCTCATTTGGGTATTTAATTATAATCCCAAGAACATTAAATACATTGGATCTAATTCCATGCATGTGAGGCATGTTAAAACATATTAAGAGGTTTCTTTAGTAAGCTAATACTACACTTTTCATTCATCTTGAATATATTCATGGTAGATAAGGTCAAGAAGTGAAAGATATGATAAATTAAAAAATTAGATAATAAAGGAGTGTATCTTATGTCTATATAGTTCATCATAAACTTACACATTAGATCTAGAGATTATATATTAAAATAACTTACAAGTATAAAATCAATGATAACATGTGCATAATCTATATCTTACATATTTTATCTTGTACATAATAAATGTAGCACCAATTCTATATCATAAATAAAAAAATATTCATGTTCATATGGCCATAAAAAACCACTTCCATAATTTTGTTTCAATCTTATAAATACATTATAGTCATCAGGTGTGTCAAATTAATCATTTTAACCTTTCTTTCAATTATTTTCTTCAATCATCATCTAGTTTTTTTATATTTTTATATATTTTATGCTTGAAATTAGCTCTTATTGTTTTTTATTTTTTATTAGTTAATTATATTTTTCCTTATTTATTATCAATTTTGCATTTATTTATTATTTTATATCACTAAATAATTTTAAAAACTCCTCAATTTTACAATTTGTCAATTGAAGCATGAGTAGATTTGACTGATAGATTAAATCCTCAACGAGATTGAAATATTGAGGATTCAATGTAATGAAATAATTATACAAGTTTTGTCATATGATGGGATTTATCTTCTCAAATAATATTTTAAGTCGTGTTTAGTCTTTATAGACAGTCTTAATGCCATGAATGTGAAATTGAGATCTAAAGAAAAGGAGACACTTATCAATCTAAGATATTTATCACAACAATTAATTTGAATTTATCAACCTCTATAAATGGTTATTTGTGTTTCATTTTAGTAAATTTTATACCCTTTATTTCCTAGTTACTCTATTATGAACTCCTTATATGTGGGAAGTTATGTGGAGTTAGGAGAGTAATTTTAGATTTTGGCATGTTGTTAGGTGATGGTATATAGATTTAGAATTAAAAAATCCTCAATAAATAAAAAACACTCTCAATTTTTTAATTTTTTCACAAAAATATTTCAAAAATCATTCAAGGATGTGAAAAATCACCATGCAAGTGATAATTTTAGAATGTAGTAGTCTCTAGCCCAAAACCATAAGTTAGTTTTTAAATTAAAAAAGTACAATGATGTGAAGAGAATAAAAAAATATACACTTTTAGAATTAAATTAAGTAAAATGTGTTTAATAATACAAATTCTATGGCAAGTCAAAGATGATGGAAAAAATGGCTATTTCAAAAATATTATTCTGGACAAAACATGGGAACCTAGTAGGAACTCAGTTTTATTTCTAGTAGACAAAAATTGAGAACTTGTTGAGGTCAACATACACCCATTCCTAAAAAATAGGGACCCTTGTGTCAAATTGTGAATATTTGTACCTTAAAATTGAAAGGTCACTTAATCAGAATGTCACTAGCATGTTTGCATAATATTTTTATTTGAAGGTCATCCACACTTGGTTTAGTTAGCATATTTGCACATGATTGTGGTTCAATCTTGTCTAAATTTAATAATAGTGGATCTTCTTATTTTTGGTTATATTATCAATGGAGTCCATTTGGAATAGATAAGAGCCTAGGATTTGTGATTTAATGTTAATTTTTTCTTTTACTAACCTTTGGTTTATTGAAAATTAAATCAGATTCATATGTCAATTTTTAATGCCTTGGTCTAAAGTTAGTCTAAGTACATATAAAAATGTTGGAAGATTTGATTTAAATTTTACATGGGAACACTTTAAATATGTAATGGACTAAGTTTAATTTATTTTTTATTAAGGTTAAGTCCTATTTTATTCAGGTATTTTATTTAGTACTCTTTTTGAACTTTGCATTATCATCCCTTCACAACTTTTTTTCTACAAATTTTTCCTTCAAAACTTTTGTACAAAGATTTGGTCTTTAGGGGAAATGTATCAAACATTTTATTTAGGATAATTTACCAAAAAACAACCTTCAGATAGTTTAGCCAGGACCTTTTCCCTAAAATAATACCCTTTGGATTTTTTGAAGTTACCCTTAAAAAATTTTACAATGACCTTTTGGGATTTTGACATTGGAACTTTTCCCTACAAAACATACCCTTTGATCCCCCTTTTTGTCTTGGATTATTTCCTTTGGGATTTTTGTCTTGGGAATTTTGCCCAATGAAATAGACTCCATGGGATAGTTGTTTCCAACATTTTATTCGATGAAATTGGTCTTCAGAACAATTTCCTTGGATAAAAGGTATTAAAAAATTTCCCCAGGCAAATTACTTGAATACCTTACAATAGAGTCAATAAGTCAAAGCCTAAAATCCCCACAAAATTTCCAAGTGGCATGACCTCAATGCTTAATGTAGATAAGAGCCAATCTTGCTTAATCTCATAGATCATGATCTAATGGAACATGTTTATTCAAATAGTATCTAAAGACATGAGATCAAACTAAGAAACTAAGCATAGGGTCTATTTTATTAAGACATAGACCTAAGCTTGAACATTATACCATGTCTCTTATTATTCACAAGGTCACTTTAATATGTTTTAAACCTATCACAAGACTTTAGATTAAAAATCTGTATTTGCATGGAAACTTTAATCTAAGACCTTGACTTAAGATTCACATGTACCTAATCCCTAAATTCAATATTTCCTATTTATTTACAAGAACCAATCTCTCTTAGATTAATGGACATATTTTTAGATGATCATGGTTTTACCCCTTCTAATGTTACTAAAACTAGTTGCTTATGTTGAAAGATAAATGTAATATCATTTATGAATGAACATGATTAGGGTTTGGTGATTCAAATTTTAAAATGGAATTTTTTTTATCCTTTGGTATAAAATTAATTGAATCTATTTTAAACCATGATTTAAAACCCTAGTCTAATATATTAACCTATGTCCCTTGTACTTAGATTAAAATTTGTGTGGGAATAATTATAAGTGTTATAGACTTATCCTAATTTTTACCCTAAAGATTAAGTCATGTTTTTTAACACAATCAAACATTAGTATAAAAATCTTATTCTTGGTCCCTTTATATCCCATGAACACATGGTCCCTTTTACTATGTTTTAACTTAGCCTAAGGCCTTACCCTAAAGTTTCATCATATTTATTTATTCAATCAAAATTTAGATTAAAGCCTTATGTTTAGACCTTTTATTATTCATAGGGTCCCCTTTTATTATGCTCTAAAACTTAGCATAAAATCTGGATCCTAAGGTTCATGTTCATGTTTATTAACATAAATAAAATACTTTAGTCTTAAGATTTTATCCTAAGACCTATGTATTTACCTGAACCTGACTTAAATAGTTTTAATATTCATAGGATCAATGACACACATTTGCTTAGGCAGGATTGATCTGATAGAGTGTGACTAGTCAAAATTTCAATGACACCCCTGAGATAGTGAGAAGGAGACAAGTGTCATGGTTATAACCAAGGAATAATGAACAACCAATGGTAGCCCATCCCTTGTATTGAGATATGATGATGCCCATTTACCTAGATAGAAATAATTTGATAGTGTATTTAACATATCTAATTTTCAACAAAGCTCCAAAGATCCACTGGATTTCCATGTGGTGCAAAGGCATTTCTCAGTAAAACTGATTGAGTGTAGAGTGAATTAGAAAATGATAAGTGGTAAGCTCAATAAGGAGTTTGAAGACATGTTTATAATTGATGATCACATAAACATCAAATATGTTCATGTGAACATCAAATGATGATCATGTAGACATCAATTTTGAGATAACTAGAGCCCCAAGGATGAGTTTAAAATTTATGGTTACATGAACATCAGAGATGTTCATGTAGATGTCAAATGATGGGTGTGCAAATGTCAATTTTGGAATAGCTATTTGGATCCAAATTTTCTAAAGATCCATGGACCATGTTGATTCATGTAAAAGGATCAGATGGTGCAAGATCAAAGCTAATTTTTCAAAGGAAATGGTCATATTTTTTAAATTAATGACTAGGATGCCATAGAGATGTCATATCAAATCTATGTGGGGGTAGTGTGCCAAATTAGAGACCTTGTAGACTTGGTAATGCAAAGGTAGTGATTTAAACTCATGATGTTTGAACTAGAGACCATCATTATAAAATTATTAAAACCTTTATAAGTACCATGGCAAAGTGTGAGAACCCTAATCAATCCTTATGAACATTACTTGAGCTAATGAGGCTATATTATTGTCTATATAAAGGTAATTCAATCCAGAGTCCACTAGTGAGTAGTCTAATAAGCCATGGTAGCTCAGAGGAGTGTTTCCTAATGGAACATGGAATTCTATTTTGACCTCAGATACTAAGAAGTAGTAACCAATGGAAATTAGGGATAGAATATAATAGGGTGATGGACTTGATCCTAAACAAAAGATTAGAGGATTACTAAAGGCTAAAAGAATAAAAAAACCATGAATATCTTGTAGTAGTACAAGGGTCCCAAAGGTTAAGAGACTTAGGAATATCCTTCCTATAGCTAAATATTGTCCATTTTAAAAGTGGAATATTTTTTTTGTTAAGGCATGTGTTATTTGTGAAACACACTGCCTATAGATCAGTCCATTAGGAAAGTCTAGTGTATTACTAGAACATTTGTGGAAAGGACAGTTGTCCCTACACTTATACTCTTTTAAATGGTTGAGATTGGTTGATATGCTTCCTTGTATCTTATAAAATAATCATTATCAATTGTAAATGGGGGGAGTTCTTAGAGCCAAAATTACTTCATAAACTTGGAGCAAGAAATACAAGCGAGGAATTCTAAAAAGTTTGTCCATATTTTTGTGTGTGTTTTCTATCATGGCTTCTTCTCAATTATCTAGTTTCACTTTCAGATTTGAATGATTCCTATGGATTCTCTATGTGTATCTTAATTATAAAAAGTTTTTCCATATTTGTTTGTGTGTTTGCTATCATGGCTTCTTTCTCAATTATCTAGTTTCACTTTCAGATTTGAATGATTTATATGGATTCTCTATGTGTATCTTAGTTCTAAAAAGTTTGTCCATATGTTTGTGTGTTTGCTATCATGGCTTCTTTCTCAATTATCTAGTTTCACTTTTAGATTTGAATGATTCCTATGGATTCTCTATGTGTATCTTAATAGTAGAACTGTTAATTTGTGCCAATGCTAGATTAGATGAAAGTTCTTAGTCTCATTAATTTTCTTCACTTCTTTTGTAATTGGGATAATGTTGTTTTCTTGCATGAGTGAATATTTAAATTGAACTTGGTTCTTATTTTCATCATTTCATACTTTCCTTCGATACTTGTTTATTATATGATGTGATTTAGGATTGAGCTATTTCACTTCATATTTTAGTTAAATGCATGTTTAGATGAGATTTAAACTTTTTCATAATGTCTAAAATGAAGAATAACTGCATCTCTTTTCTATCCTACCCTTCCTTTTTCATCTTTTTAAACTATTTCACTCTAGTTTAATTTTCATTGTAAATATCCATCTTAGATTAGTTCTTGATCATAATTCACTGTTCTTAGCATAAATAATTCATATTTTACATAAGATCTGCTACTTGGCCATGGTGGCTCTCAACCACCAAATATTATAAATGTTGTGAAATAGTTACTTGTTCTGCCTCTATTCCATCAAAGATAATAAGATTATCATAACTTGTAACTCATACATTGTGGTATTAGTAATTCTAAAATGAGAAGTGTTTCTTAAACACTCTGGTCACCTATGATACACATTTAGGCATCAATAAGGGGAGCTTCACTGGTGTTAAAAGGAGGGTCTAAGCATATATTTATAAATCTACAAAAATTTTGCTAATTCTGGTGTGTTTTGATCAAAGATTGATGTATTCTTTACATGTATTTGTGTTCCTTTGAGAATAATTATGTATAGATAATTGATCTTTATGGTTTTAGACTAGTCTTTAGTTTCCTTTAGCTTAATATTAATATTATTTGAAGGTCCATGGATATTTGAGCAAAGATATTTTGTGCTTTATGTATTTCCCATGATTAAAGTTATTAATAACATTTTATACTAAGATTGGTTGGTTTTTTGCATATTTGAGTTTATTTGAGCTAAGAGGTGTAAAGGTCCCTCTCATTCATTAGTATAGATGTATCTTTGAGCTTTTTTAGTTAAATATACTTGAACTTCACATGTATTTGTTTAAAATTGGCTAAACGTACAAAATTAATCATTGTACATTTCAAAGGTTGGTTTGATGCATCGTATTTTAAACAATTTTCAAGGTCACAAGTCAAAATTACCAAAAGTGAGACTGAGGTGAGTGTAAAATTTTAAGTTCTCAACCAACTTTACCAAGTTAGGGTGCTCATGTGTTCAAGGTATGGCTTGGCTAGGTGGTTTTTTAATTAACGTGCCAGGTATAATACATGATCTTCAAAATCTTGAAAGGTATTCACCTTCTTTTAATCCTAATGGTGTTATAATAGCTGAAGAACACATTAGATATTTCAAAGCTAATTTAAGGCTTTTAAATATTTTTCATGAGGATGTGGCATGTAGATTGTTCCCTTTTTAATTTCAAATATGTTGCATATGAATGGTTCCTTAAACTTCCATGGGATTTCATATCTAGCTAGGATGAATTTAACAAAATCTTTATTGATCAATTTTGTGAGATCATTAGTCCATGCATTTTATATCTATAATTCACCACTATTAAGAGAAATCATAGTGATACCATTAGATCCTTTAATTATATATTTCATAAGTTATATAGAAGAACCATATCTCATTATAGACCTGATGAGGCTTTGGTCTTAGAAACTTGTAAGGATGCTTTGGACCCCATGACTTATGTGTTCCTTAAAAGGTCTGTTAGAGTCATAAACACCTTAGCATTGACCTATGCTAAAGTTGTAATAATCATTGATCAAATGTAGCCTCAAGGTTTACTTGTATATGGTATCCCAAATATTAGTTTAATTTACCAACACTAAATATCATTCCTAATGCAAATCAGACACCAATCTTGAACCAATTACCCTTTAACCATGCCCATCCTAGCCAAAATTTAGGGTTCTTGAATAATTATACAGATATATTTCATCCACAAGGATAAATAGCTTTAGTATCCACTAGTAATAATAATCAAGTTCATAACGTAGAAGTGCCAAAGAATGAAGATGAATCCATACATAATATGGTTCAAAAATTGAGCATTGATTTTCTTCAATTACAGAAATAGGTGGGAAACAATGGGGAAATTTTTGACAAGAGTTAATATTTTCAAATTTTTAATAGGCCTTAAAATAGGTTTCATGATAAAAATAATAATAGATCATTTGAAAACATACAAATGAATTTCTGTGATATAGATTTGGTTGATCATTTTAATGTTTATGAAACATCTCAAGGTGAAAGGGATATAACTGAAATTGTGCCTAACCAAGACAATATTAGAAGGACATCTAGCTTTTCAAGTACATCTCAAGGTTTTATAATATATGCCTTTGATTTTCCATTTGAATAAGAAAGTGAACCTAAAGATGCTTTGGAATAAGGAATAGTTGTTTAAGATGAACAACCCCATGAACAAGATCAGATACAAGTTGACTTCTCTTCAGAAGATATCTATGAAGACACTTCATGTGAAGTCACCAATGGAATAGAGGATACTAATGAAGAGGATGACCATGGGAAAAATTTACACTAGGATTTCTTGAAATAAATTAAGGTGTCCCAAGAAGGTAATGATGTCCTAGAAATCCTAACACTAGATGAGCTAGAACTCAATTGGGTAGAAGAGTTGCCTTTCTTCACTGAGGATGAAGTGGGTGAAATAGATCATGAATTATCATATGACTTAATCAAAAAGTTAAGAGTATGGGAAAAACATGTTTTTGATGGTAAGATTCTAGATTAGCATCATTCAACTGATTAGGATGAAGAAACCTTTTGGTATGACTTGGAAGATTTTTGTGCAAAGATTGGTAGTCCATTCCACCTTAGAAAGAACCTAATATAGACATAAATCTAAGGGTAGTAGATGAGCTATAATTATTGAGTGAAGATGATATAAACCACTATCTATCTATGGATGAATCAGAACTAACACTCTTACTACAAAGTAAAAGAATTTGGGAAGAAGATGATTGGGTTTTAAAGCCACATCTTCAATCCATGTACTAGAAACCAAGATACATCATATGAAATTCATGAAAGTAAAAGTGCTCCCATATGCAATATGTCATCAAAATAAAATATTCATGTTTTAAGGTCCTGTAGTAGACTAAATAATTTTCCATTTTATCTTGGAGGTAAGTACTTTATGTAGTTAGTATAGGGCTTAGTTTAGTTTCTCTCTTGTTCTTTTTTTTGTATTTTTTCCTTCCTATCCCTTGTTTGTATATAGTGCCTATTTATATTTATTTATTTTCTCTTGCTTTGTTACTTGATTTTAAATAAGTCATTTTAGACAATTCTCATATCATGCTTCACCTAATTACTTAGGAACTCCACAAGTTTAAGAATGTAGGTATGAACCTTAAACAAGTGTTGAACATGGATTTGAAATTCAAGTTGTATGTTATAGTTTGGATAAACTAGTAAGGACTAGTGGGTAGGTTAATTTTTCCATAATATCTTAAACATTATTTTGATCTAAACTTAGATTTAAGAAGAATTAGACATGTGGGATGAAAGTTTAAACTATTAGGACATAGCCATGTTTGCACTTAGCAAACATTATTACCTAGGACAAAGGTTATAACCATAAGTGATTTTTTGGAGATCAAACATTTGACCAAATCCATAAACCTAGATAACTTGGTTCCCAACCTTTGTTAGAAAGTAAAAAATGATCTAAAAATTACAATAATGGGAACTTATTGTAAAATTCAAAGAGCTTTCTAAGTAGAGGTGATTCTAGTAATCTCCATCAGGGATATGGATGCCTAGATAGTAGTGGAGTAAGGCCTTGAGTGAAGCCAAAGGAATCTCTATCAAGGATATGGACACATAGTTGGTATTAGGGTAATTATCAAGCCTTCCCTGAGCTAAATCATAGTTCTTAATGATTATCTAAACATGTTATAAGTCAAGGTTAATGGTTAAAATCATGAAATCTAGAAGTTGTTTCCTAAATCCCATGAAAAATAGTAAGTGGAATAAAATCACAAACATAACATGACTAGGTCTTGATGTTTGATCCTAATTATGCATATGAAAGACTTGTTTTAACCATGAATTGATCTAAATAATAGTGACTAATCGAGTTGAATAACTAACTTAATTATTAATTTGAATTAAAGTCTCTAAATTATAACATATTACTATGTTTCCCCTAGAAGCCACCATTTGTTGAGGTCAACATACCCCCATTCTTGAAAATTTGGGACACTTGTGTCAAATTGTGCAAATTTGTAATTAAAATTGAAAGGTCACTTAATCAAAATTACACTAGCATGTTTACAGAATATTTTTATTAAAGGTCATTCACACCTAGTTTGGTTAGCATATTTGCACATGATTTTGGTTTAATCTTGTCTAAATTTGATAATAGTAGATCTTCTTAATTTAGGTTATAAGATCAATGGAGTCTATTTGGAATTGAAAAGAGCCTTGAATTTGTAATTTAATGTTAATTTATTCTTTTACTAAGGTTTGGTCTATTGAAAATAAAATCTAATTCATATTTGAATTGTTAATGCCTTGGTATAAAGTTAGTCTAAGTGATTCTTCTAAAAGTGGTGGGAGATTTGATTTAAAGTTTACATAGGAACACTTTAAATATGTTATGGACTTAGTTTAATTTGTTTTGTATTAAGGTTAAATCCTATTTTGTTTGGGTATTTTATCCAGTAATATTTTTAGACTTTGCATTTTTGGCCCTTCAAGACTTTTGTTCTACGAATTTGCCCTTTAGAACTTTTGTATAAATATTTTGTCTTTAGAGGAAATGTATCAGACATTTTCTCTAGGATAATTTACATAAAAGAATACCCTTCAAATAGTTTGGTCAAGACCTTTTTCCCTAAATAATACCCTTTGGATTTTTTGAATTTACCCTTCAGGATTTTTGGAATAAAATTTTGGGATTTTGATATGGGCACTTTGACCTGTAGAACATACCCTTCGGACCCCGTTTTTACCCTAGACTAATTCCTTCAAATTTTTTATCCCAAAAATTTTGCACAATGAAATAAACCCCATGGGATAGTTGTTTTGGACATTTTTTCTGATGAAATTGGTCTTCAAAATAATTTCCCTAGACTAAAGGTCCAAAACAATTTCCCCATGCAAAGGACCTAAATACCCTACAATAGAGTAAATAAGTCAAATCCCAAAATCCCCATAAAATTGCCAAGTGGCATGACCTTAGGGCTTAATGTAGATAGAAGCCAATATCACTTAACCCTATGGATCATGATCTAATGGATCATGTTTGTTTAAATAGGATATAATGACATGATATGAAACTAGGAAACTAAATGCAGGGTCCCTTTTATTGTGACATAGATCTAGGCTAAAACATTATGCCATGTCTTTTATTATTCATGAGGTCAATTTGATATGTTTTAAACCTAGCTCAAGACTTTAGATTAAAAAGGTGTATTTTAATGGAAACTTTAATCTAAGACCTTGACTTAAGCTTTACATGTACCTGATCCCTAACTTCAACATTTTCTATTTACTTGTAGGAACTAATCTCACTTGGATTAATGGGCATATTTTTAGATGATCATGGTTTCACCCCTTCCAATTTTGCTAAAACTAGTTTCTTGTGTTTTAGGATCAATGAAATCTCATTTAGGAATGAATATGATTAGGTTTTTGTGCTTTAAATGTTAAAATGGACCTTTTATTATCCTTTGGTCTAAAATTAATTAGATCTATTTTAAACAATGCTTTAAAACCCTAGTCTAATGTTTTGACCTAGGTCCCTACTAATTAGATTCAAATTTTCATGGGAACAATTATAAGTGCCATAGACTTAACATAATTTTTAATATAAGGCTTAAGTCATGTTTTTAAACAAGAACAAACCTTAGTCTAAAAATATTATGCTTGGTCCCTTTATATCCTACGAATACATGGTCCCTTTTACTATGTTTTAACTTAGCCTATGGCCTTACCCTAAAGTTTCATCATATTTATTTATAAAATGAAACCTTATGTTAAAAAATTATGTTTAAACCTTATATTATTCATAGGGTCCCCTTTTATTATGCTCTATAACTTAGTATAAATTCTTGATCTTAAGGTTCTTTTTCATGTTTATTAACATAAATAAAAGACCTTAGCCTTAAAAATTTTATCCCAAGACCTATACATTTAATTGAGCCTAACTTAAATAATTTGCATCTTTTCAGGGTCAATGACATGTTTTTTCTTAGGTAGGATTGATTTGATGGAGCATGACCAATCAAAATTTTAATGACACCCCTAAGATAGTGAGAAGGTGATAAGTGTCAATGTTGCAGCCAAGGAATAATGAACAGCTAATAGTAGCCCACTCATCAGATCAAGATATGATGATACATGTTTACATACATAGAAATAATTTGATGGTGCATGGAACACATATATTTTTCAATGAAGCTCCAAATTCCCACTAGACTTCCACATGGAGAAAAGGCATTTCTCAGTAGAAATGATAGAGTGAAGGGTGAAATATAAAATGACAAGTGGAAAGCTCAGTAAGGAGTTTGAGGATGTGTTTAAAATTTATGTTAATGTGGAATTTAAATAAATTTTAAGATAATAGAGGGCCTTGAAGATGAGTTTAAAATTTATGGGCATGTGGATGTCAAATGATAGGCATGTAGACATCAATTTTAGGAAACTGCTTGGATCCAAATTGTCTAAAGATTCATGTACCACATCGATTCAAGCAAATAGATCAAATGGTGTGAGATCAAAGATGGGTTTTTAAAAGAAATTATCATATTTTATATAATGATGGGTAGGATGCCATGGAGATGCCATATTAGAGCCACATAGCTTTAGTGTGCCAAATTAGAGACCTTGTAAACCTGGTAATGTAAAGGTAGTGATCTACGCTCACAATATTTGATCTAGTAGCCACCATTAGAACACTATTAAAAACTTTATAAGTACTATGGTAATGTGTAAGAACCCTAATATGGCCCTGTGAACATTATGTTTGAGCTGATGAGGCTAAATTATCATCTATGTAAAGGTAATTTGATCCAGAGCCCACTAGTGTGCAATATAATAAGCCATGACATCTTAGAGGAGTGTTTCTTAAGGGAACATGTAATTCTATTTTGACCTTGGATACTAATAAGTAGGAACTAAAGGAAATCAAGGATTAAAGATAATAGGGTGATGTACTTGATCCTAAACAAAAGAGAAGAGGATTAATTAAGGCTAAGAGCATAAAAAAACCATGAAGATATTACATCATCACAAGGGTCCCAAAGGTTAAGATACTTAGGAATATCCTTCTTATAGGTAAATATTGTTAATTTTCAAAGTGGAATATTTTATTTATAAAGGCATGTGCTATTTGTAAGACACACTACCTATAGATCAGTCTATTAGGAAAGTCTCGAGTATTTCTAGAACATTTATGGAAAGGACAACTGTCAATATAGTTATACTCTTTTAATTAGTTGGGACTAACTAACATGCTTCCTTGTATCTTATAAAAGGAGCATTGTCAATTATAAAAGGGGAGTTATTAGATCCAAAATTACTTTGTAAACCTAGAGTAAGTAGTACAAGCAAGGAATTCTAAAAAGTTTATTCATATTTGTTTGTGTGTTTGCTATCATGGCTTCTCTATTAGTTGTTTGGTTTCACCCTTAAATTTGAATAGTTCATATGGATTATAGATGTGTATCTTGAATGCATAGTTTTTAATTTGTGACAATGCTAGATTAGTTGAAATTTCTTAAGCTCATTTCATTTTCTACACTTCTTTTTCATTTAGACTAGTGTTTTTTTCTTGTAGGAGTGAATTTTTAGAGTGAACTTGGTTCTTATTTGCATCATTTCATTATTTCCTTAGATTTTTTCCTGATGTATGGTGTGATTTAAGTTATTTCACTTTATATATTGGTCAAATGCTTGTTTAGATGAGATTTAAACTTCATCATAATGTCTGGAATGAAGACCAGTGACATCTCTTCTTTTCCCTACCCTTCCTTTTGCTTCTATTTTAACCAATTCACTCTAGTTTAATTTTTATTATAAATATCCACATTAGATTATTTTTTTATCATGATTCACTATTCTTAGCATAGATACTTCATATTTTGTATAAGATCTACTATTTTTTCATGGTTTTTCCCAACCACCAAATATTATAAATATTGTGAAACAGTCACTTGTTCTACCTTTCTTCCATCAAATACAAAAAGATTATCAAAATTGGAAACTCATGCATTGAGTTCTTAGGAATTATAAAATGAGGAGTGTTTATTAAACACTCTAGGCACCTGTGATACAAATTTAGGCACTAACATAACCTAGTAAGAAATATGTTTAAATAGAACTTTAGATATTAAAAAAAATTACCTAAAAAAATTAGGTTCGAACATAACATTGGTTGTCCAAGAGTAAATATAGTGGTCACTAGGGTTGTGTAGAACTTCCAAATGGCATTAAAAAATAGTGGAGATATTTAGGTGGTAATAAAAATTTATGGAATAAAAAAATATTGAGACTTTGTTGGATTAGAGGTTTTGTGGCAAAAAACTTGAGTTTCATGGGTGACTAATAAAAAATTAATAGGTTTGAGATATATATATATATATATATATATATATTATGGAGGGTAGGTTGGGAAGAAAAAACCCATACATGTGTTTATTTGTAATTTTAAAACTTAAAATGAGAAAAAAAGGAACAAGTTTGTATGTTTTTTAATAAAAATGAAATTATAAATAAAAAATATAAAAATAAGCTAAATAAAAAATGAGGAAGAAACCATAACTCAAAAAATACCTATTGGCCATTTTTTCCCACATATCAAGCTTTGCTTGTAGTTAGAGGAAGAAGCCTAGTAAGGTACTAATAAAGTAGAAGATTTAATGGCTTATAAATTGGTCCAATAATGAAAATGGAGGGATTAAAGTAGGTTCTCATATGTTTCATGCATTCAAAGGTGTGAAAAAGGTTTCACAAGCCTTAGCAACCCATTAGAACCTTAAAATATTTATCAAAGGATGAATTTAGTGAAGTTTAAGGCCATACAATCACCAAGATGTCTTACAAAAATGAATAGAGTAGCTTACTTGAGAATTTTATAAATGAACCTCATAAAGCCACACAAGAAAAATTATTGTAGTGCCATGGATTTTTTCATGCCAAGATCATTCTGTAAAATTTTCATGTCTACACAAGATTTCTAGATCAAATTATGATCATTCAAAGTTTAACCTCCAGAATGGGATGTTCATGTAAACATCAAAATAAATCACAAGAAATTAATTATTGAGGTCCAAAATTTGATGGTTATGAAAATTTCAATGAAAATAACGTAGATGTCAAATGATAGGTGCACAGATGTTAAATTTACCACATGGAAAGAAAACCATTAGATCCTAAATTTGATAGTTGCATAGATGTCAAATACGATGGGGTAGATGTCATATGATGGGAGTGCAGACATTAATTTTGAGATTTTAAAGTAGTAATTTGATTTTAAATAATGGGTCCTATCAAATATAATTATTAGTGTTCATTTATACATTATGATCTAACAACATGAGATGAGTCAAAAGGTCAAGGAAATCAAGAGGCCACGATATGGCATAAGTACATAAGGTAGCTGACTAAAATTAGGATCCTGGGATCAATGTGTGATTGATAAGTGGCTAAATTACATTTAATATGATAGAAAATTAATGACCATGTTCACTCATATAGTTGTATCCTATAATGTGAAAAAATTCAAAAAGTCAAAAAGTATTTGTGAGGCCAATGAGAAAAAGGCAAGCTGAGGCATTTTGATTAGCCCCAACCATATTCAATGAGCAAGGTAAAACAAAAGGAGCCATTTTAAACTAACATAAATAAGGTCTTACAAGGTCATCCCACCACCATTAGAGCTCAATCCAAAGCCATGAAAGGGACACACTAATACATTCAAGTATGAAGGACATAAAAGGGCACCATTAAAGCTAAATATAAACCTCTAATTTGAAATTTTATAGCTTTCAAGGTTCACTTTGTGACTATGTTCAAATTTTTTAGAAGGACCTATGTACATGATGGTTTTTTAGTTTCTATGGATGCTCAAAGGCAAGAATGGGTCTATTTGAACATAATAGGAAAACCAATAGTTTGATATTGGTTTATTTTATTATATAGTGGACTTATGAACATGGGAATGAGTTTGAGCATGATCTAATTTGAAAAATAGCTAGTATTTCAAAGGATGTCATGAAATCATACATGTAAACCCCAATAGTTTCATCCCTTGGACCAATTGCATGAAAAGGACCCTTCTCTCCATATTTACACACCATGATGAACCAGTGAAGAGAAATTAACACCAAGATAAAGTGATAATAGATTGATCTAATGGTTTAAATTGAATTAATTCTAGGATCCAACTTAGAATAACTTGATCCTACCATTACAACCATTAGGGGGAATCAATGAGGGAAATGTAAGTGTGTAACTACTTAAAGTGACCTAGATCAATCAAAAGGTCTAAATAAGAATAATTTGTATAAATAGTTATAACTATGGTTTATATGTTTGAACTGATTGATTCCATTTTTTAGTGCTAAAGTTCCCTTTCTCTTGCTTCCTTTATTCTATGAATATACATTTTGAGCTATTATTAAGGATCCCTCAGGCTGGTATAACTAGACTCTACCATAATTATATTATGTACCTCTTGGAGTAATGAATATAACATTTTTAGTTATTTGTTAATCTATATTTAGTGTTTTATGTTTGTTTGATATGTAAAAGTGGTTTTTATCTTCCCTTTTTAGGTCTAAACTCAGCCTAAGTCTTAGAAACTTCTTTGTAAGTCATATAATGTGTCCTAGCATTGATCTCTCAAATATATAGTTGAATACCAAATGTAGGTATCATCAACCAGACCTTATTTTCATTATACCCTAACCTGAGTGCTTTCAACTAACCTCTATATGAAATATTGTTGCATATAAACTGTAGTACACATTGCATTAGCTTCTTTCATAGTCCACTAGTGTGTTAAATAGTCCAAGCTTAAGAGTGGATATGACAAATTCATGTTGCATCAGCACATATTAGAATAGTTTTCATTTTATTCAATCTCTTGACTCTTTTCACCCTAACTAGTTTAGATCTTAGAAAGAGAGGTCCAAACTATCATATATGAGGAACTAGATTCATTAAAAAACCTAAAGGTCTGGTCTAGATATAGGCATCCCAAAGCCTTAAATGATTCCCGTGTTATTCCATGTATGGGTCACACTTAAACAAATATGACCTCTATTGGGTGCTACCTAAATAGTTAAAAGAATTGATAGGCCTGATGAGACCACCTATTTACATAATTTTGCATATCTATGTATAGTAGCAATTTCTAGAGTTTCATTTCTATATTTGCATATTTTTCATGACCCCAAGAGTTATCAAAGATCCTATGCAAAAGAGAAGGAGATAGATTTATTTGAGCTATATTTTCAATCAATAAAGAAGAAGAAAGCCTCTCAGTCAAATCCTACACTTACACCTCTTATTCCCCTTGTTATTTCATAAAATCTTGCTTTTCAATCCAATATTATTTAGCCAAACATTATTATAAATCCCATACCTCAGATGGTTATTCCTATAAGGCAAGCCTATGTGCCATTCAATGGTGATAGTCCCAATAATATTTCTCAATGAGATGATATTCTAATCTCTTCTTTGACGTATCTTCCTTACTTTAAAGGGGAAAAACTAGTTACTCCTATAGAACATATTATAGATATTGCTAACTGATGTTCAGTTCATGTGACTTAGGAAAATGTAATAATGAGGTTGTTATCAACTTCTTTCAAAGGGAACTTACTAAAATGGTATAGATGATTGGATCCTACATCAATCAATAATTAGGATGAATTTGGAGAGGTCCTATGAAAACACATTGAGGACAAAAGTGACCACCTCTCACTGGTGGAATAGCTTACAATATTCAAGATATTTAATCAAGAATTCATGATGGATTTAAACTACAGGGTCTAAAATACTTAGGATAGAATTATTGTAGTGATCAAGCCTACATCTAACTATGATTTTCTATATTATCTTAAGGTTATCAATTTAGATGTAGCTATGATGATTCAATCCATGGGAGGGAACACTCTACCTGAAGCTTTTGAAGTAGCAATTAAGGCTGAAAATTTCCTTATACAAGCAAGCAAGTTGTTTCCAAGGCCATTGATGGCTCTCTTTTTAGATATATATCCTCTTACTCCAACTATTACTCCAATTCCAAATTTAACAAAGTTTTATCAAATATAAGGTGATCAAAATGATATATTGGGGAAGATATAGAGTCTTCTCAAATATAAAAATAATAATTTGGTCACAATGGAGAGGAAATAAGCTCCACCATACATGCCATATCAATATACTAATCAAAATTCTTTGTATAACAGGCCACCCTATTAGTCAAATCAGAAAGGATAAGGGTATAATCCTTAGTAAAGGTAATATAATCCTAATTATCAAAGAAATTCTATAGTTATTATGCCAACTCATAATAGCTATTCTTAGGAAGGGCAATGGAACAATTAGTAGAATCTAGCAAATGACATGATGATGTTGCCAACTGGGGAGAGTTCATATTAGCCTTATATGTAGCAAAGTTTAGTTCCTCCTCCACATGAAAAATAATCAAATAAGGAAGCCTCTCTAATAAATGGAGGCATTCCTTCATTCACTCAATCAAAAGTGTCAAATCAATAAGAAGGAGAGAATGGTAAGGAACCTATTAAAACCAAATTTTTGAACTTTCAAGGAAGGTGAGGATTATTTGAGAACATAGTTGTAAATCAAAGTTAAAATATGCATAATGTTGATAATGTAGTCATAATCCATACTAGATCTAAGAAAATGGAAATTGGTGAGGGTTCAAGTCTTGAGAAGGTATCCCCTTATCCTTCTCATCCACCTCAAGGGACCACCACTCATGATCTTCCTCAAAAGACAACAACTCAATAAGTTCAATATACAAAGAGGAAGAATGTGAAAGGGCCTTACATCCCTTAGTTCACCAAACATCTATGATCCCCTTTTGATCTTAAATTTTAGTCAAAGATAGTTACTCCTCCACTTGGTATTGTTGATCATTTGAAGAAAACTTTAATATCAATCTCAATGTGGGATACACTACTAATCCCAGGACAAAAAGAGTATCTGTAAGAGGAGATTTCAAATCTCAATTTATATGATAGACCACTTGAAAAGGAAAGAGTAAGTGATGTTATAACCAAATCTAATATATTTTTTGAGATTCAAGCTCCTAAGGTGACTAATCCTCCTCTATTCTATCTTTTAGTTGTCATAAGAGATTGTCTTGTCCACAATTGTATGATTGATAGTGGAACTAATAATTCTGTCATACCCAAATCCATAGTTGAAAAGATAGGGATTAAGTATGAACCTCATGAAAAAAGAGTGTTATTATAAATATATGGTTGTCTTAATAAGTTTGTGGGAATCCTCAAAGATCTTAATATTTCACTTTCTGCTTGTCTAAATTTCACCATTTCATAAGATATTATTTTTTTGATTTACCTCCATATTTTACACTATGCCTATCAAGATATTTTACTGCTAAAATGGGAGGTTATCTTTATTCATATTGGTAATACATGGTTTTTAGGACTAGATCTAGAACCAAATTCACTATAAGATCATATCCTATTTCTGGATTTCACCTTAAAACATTAATGTCAAATATGTTTAATATGAATTATAGTATTTCAAAGGAAGATGAAGGTACTATTGATCAATAACCTTCTAAGATAATTGAAGTCATATTGGATCTAATTTTGGATGATTAGGATACTAATAACCATGTGTATGACCCATACAAAAGTATTCAAGAAGCTAGTTTTGGTGTCTACTACATACATGAAGAAGGTGAGTTATTACCTAGTCTCACCAACCCAAAACAAGATCAAGGAGTATGAAATATATTCTTTGATGGATCCATATAAAAGAATGGGAATGGGTCTTGTGTAATTTTAGTTTCACCTTAAAATCAAAGGTATTATTATTCTATTAGATTTTAGTTCAATTGTATATCAAATACTATAAAATATGAAGCTCTTATTCATGGCCTTCAATGGGCTAGAAAAAGAGGTATTAAACTTTTGTAGGTGAAAGGTGATAGTGAGTTGGTAGTGCAACAAGTTAGATTTTTAATTGAAATAGATAAACCTCTCCTAAAGACCTAAAACACCAATTTTAGGACCTCATAGAAGATTTCCTAGCATTTGATATCCACTCCATTCCTAGAGGAGCCAATCAACATACAGATAGACTTGTTTCCATAGGAGAACAATATGATATAGTGGACCAGCTCAAGGACAATAAATATTAGACCCAAATCAGGGTTTTATTCAATCCTTTAGTTCCAAACATTGAGGTAAGTTGGTAAGTATTTGATAATTATAAACAAATAGTTTATTTCTTATAGAATGAGGTAGAATTTTGCTCAAAGAATTAAAATAAATTACAACACCAATATGAGGATCAGACTGTGTAATTGAGATCGAACAAAATGCTTAGATTTTTAGTAACTTTGAAGAAAATTTTCAATGAATATGACCAAATTATAAAGGATAAGCTAAGCATATTCTCAAAGGAAGAACATTATGAGTAAGTCCATATAGCTAAAGGTAAGCTACTCAAGTGGGGCAAAGTCAACTCTAATTTTGAGAGAGTAGCTTTCATTTCATTATGTAATGAGTACATGGATTTATTTTCTTGGGAATATAATTATTTTAAAGGGTTTTACCCCAAATTAGCACAACTTACTATTGAGCGTGAACAAGATGCAAAACTAGTAAGATAGAAGCAAAGGGCCATCAACCCCAAGATTGAAATTCTCATGAGAAATGAGCTTACCAAGTTGATTAATTCAAGTATAATATTTCCTATCAAAAAATCAACATAGGTATAAAACCTCGTACTAGTGAGAAAAAAAATGGAGAGATAAGACTATGTGTGGATTTCAAACATTTGAATAAAGTGTCACTAAAAGACCACTATCCTCTTCCCTACATGGATCAAATCTTACAAAGGGTACTAGGTTCATAAAGGTTATCCTTATTATATGGGTACTTTGGTTACAATGAGATATTGGTGAAAGATCAAGATTAGTATAAAACATCTTTCAAAATTAAATGGGGTACATATGCCTATCAAAATATGCCTTTTAGGATCTCCAATGCTAGAGCCACCTTCTAGAAGGTAACGGATGTTGCCTTTTAATGTATTTTGAATGAAATGATCTTAGTTTATATTTATTACATTATTTTATTTTCAAAAGATCTTAATGATCATCTAATGTTCTTGAGATTTGTTTTTGATAGATGTAGATAATTTGGAGTTTCATTGAATCCAAAGAAGTGTATCATTTTAGTGCATGAGGGGAGACTAATTGGACATGTAGTGTCCAAAGATGGTCTTTATTTTGATCCAAAGAGAATAGAAGATATAATTTATCTATAATTTACAAATCATAAGAAAGGATTGCAAATCTTCTTGGGCAATATTAATTTCATCAATAGATTTATTCTTGGATTTGTAGGACTAGTAAGGCCACTCACTCAAATGCTGAAGAAACATCAAGAATTAACTTGAAGTAAAGAATGTAAGAGAATATTTGAATCCATAAAACAAGCCATTAACCAAGATCCTACTTTACTTAGTCCATATTTCAATAAGGATTTCTTTATATATGCTTTTTCTACATTTAGTACAATTTCAACCATGCTTATGCAATAAAATAGTGAAGGATTAGAATAACCCATTACTTTTTTCAATCAATAATTAGAAGACTATGAGGAGAGATGTTATTTTTATTAAAATCATGTTATTAATGTTATAAGAGGTTTGAAAAAATATATACATTTGGTTTTAAATAACAAGATTATATTAATGGTAACTCATCTTAGTGTGAAGGATTTCATCCTCAATGGAGATTTAAGTGAAAAGAGAGTTGGATGGTTCACTAAGTGAATGGAATATGATATTGAAGTGAAGGTCACAAATCTGGTTTTAAGTAAATGATTGTGTGAACATATTTCAAAATATGCAAAAGAAGAAAAAGACATGGTTTTGACACTGCAAGACACCCAATGTGAAGATGAAGCTACTCGTCCATCCAACTAGACATAAGACATTTCTAGCTTATTTCAAACAAGAAAATGTCTAATGGGATTAGATGCATCAATGATAATAAATTTTAGGATATAATTAGTACCATACATTCTAATTTATGGATTTTTGTTCAAAAAGGACATTGGAGGTATACTTTTAAGGTGTATTGAAGCTAATCAATTTGACACAAAATTTGAACAATTTCATGATAATCCTTCTAGAAGCCATTTTATAGATAAGACAAAAGCTGAAATTTTTTTTATAGTGGGTTAATTTTATCCTAATTTATTTATGTATGCACATGTATCAATTAGGAAGTGTGCAAAGTGTGTAATGTTTACAGGTAAACAAAAACTAGTTGTTATGCCATTGAAGGCTATTCAGGTTGAGCAACCTTTCATGTAATGTGGTTTGGACTTCATTAGAATGACAAATCCTCCATCTATTTTTGGTCATAAGTGGGTATTGATAGCTATAAATTATTTCACCAAGTGGGTGAAATTAGCTCCTTTAAAGGAGGCAAATGAGAACTCTATGTTTGAGTTCTATGACAATCTAACTGCTTTTTTTGGAGTACATTATACTAAAATATTAGATAAGTATTTGAATTAAATAGTGAAAAGGTATTTTAATTGCTTCTTGATAAAGTTATTAATATAAAATATTTTTAAAATTATTATCCATAAGGTAATGGACTAGATGATTCCACTAACAAAAACATGATTCAAATCATCAAAAGAACACTACAAGATAATCAAACGTCTTGGAATAAAAAGATGAAGATTGATTTATGGGTTGATAGGATTACCCAAAAGAAGGCCATTTTTCATTAACCTTATCTCTTAGTCTATGGAATAGAATCAACGCTACCCATCTCATTAGAACTTCTAGCTTTGGAACTTGCACACCAGCTAGAGCGTTTAGAAAGTGATGCAATGGAGGTAAGGATGAATGAACTAAGAGAATTGGAAGAGATAAAATATGATGTCATTAATACCATGTGGTATAAATAATATAAATTCAAGAATACTTTTAATATAATATATTCATTAAGGATATTACAACAAGGTGATGTATTCCTAAAATGGGATGAGGACCATGCAAAACCAGGAAAACACTTTAGCTTTGACAACCTTTGGAGTGAAACTTAAGTCATCACAAGTTATAAGGAAATAAATGCCTTTTATCTTGATAAATTGAATGGAGAGAGCCTTCCCATCCCTATCAATGGGAGGTATCTTAAGTTCTAATATTAGTCTGATTGCATGTTCTTTGTGCATACGTAGATAGGTTTGTTTTTCCTCTGAGTGATTTTGCACATTGTTTTATTTGTTGTTTCTTGGTATATTTTGTTTATTTATTATTTTTGGTTCCCCATTGCTCCAAAAAGTGTTTCTATAAATAAATTAGTTTATTTTTTACATGTAGCTTAGCAATATTGAATAAGCTTGATCAAAGTCTATGTCTCATGACTAGCAAGCTGGTCATACTAGATGAGTCACTAGGAAAGTTGGACATTTTGGTCTACATATAAAGATTTTATTGTAGTTGGAGGAATAATCCTAGAAATTTCCTAATAAATTAGAAGATTCAATGATTTAGAAATGGGTCAAGTGATGTAAATGGAGGGATCTAAGCAAGTTCTCATATGTTCCAAGCATTCAGAGTTATGAAAAAGGTTCAACAAGCCTTAAGAACCCATTAGAACCTTGAAATATTGATCAAAGGATGAATTTTATGAATTTTAAGGCTAGACCATCACTAGAACATCTTGTAAAAAATGAACAGAGTAGCCTACATGATAATTTTATAAATTCACCTTAGAAATTAATGTGAGCCAAAATATTATAGTGCCATGGAGATTTTTATGCCAAGATCATCCTTAAAAGTTTCATGTTCATTTGAGATTTTTAGATTAATTTATAAACATTCAAATTTGAACCTATAGAATAGGATGCTGGTGAAAATTTCAAAATAAAGCTTAGGAAATTAATTATTGAGGTCTAAAGTTTGATGGTTGTGTAGATGTCAATCATGATCATACAAAAGTAAAATGATGGGCACACATACATAAACTTTATGACATGGAAATAAAACCATTGAATCTAAAATTTTATATTCATGTAGATGTCAAATACAGTCATGTCAAATCATGGAGAAGATAAATCATGGGAGGTAAATTTTGAGCCATTTGATTTTAAATAATGGTTCCTAGTAGATCTAATGATCAACGTTCACTTATACATTATGATCTAAAGTGTGAGATGAGTTAAAAGGTCAAGGAGATCAAGAGGCCACCATGTAGTATAAGCATGTAAGGTACTAGATTGAAAACAATATCCTAGGATCAATTCATGATTGACAAGTGGTATAAGTACATTCAAGTTGATAGAAAATAAATGAACCAAATTTGCTTATACAACTTGATCCTACGGTGTGAGAGAAGTTAAGAAGTCAGCAAGGATCTATGAGGCTAATGGGAATAAGGTTGGTTAGAGTATTTTATTGGCTCAAACCATATTTGATGAGTAAGGTCAAACCAAAGGAGCCATTTTTGACTGAGGTAAACAAGGTCTTATAAGGTCATCCTAAAACTATTAAAGCTTGATTCAACACCATGAAAGGGACAAAATAATATAGTAAATTATTAAGAACATAAAAGGACACCATTAAATTTAAATATAGACCTTTGATTTAACATTATATAGATTATAGGGTTCATTTTGTGACTATGTTTGAATTTTCTAGAAGGACTCATGTACATGATGGGTTATTAGTTTTTATAGATACTCAAAGACAAGAATGGGTCTATTTGAACCTAATAAGAAAACCAATAGTCTGATATTGGTTTTTTCATTCTATATTGGATCTATGAACATAGGGATAAGTTTGAGCATGATCCAATTTGAATAAGAGATAACATTTTAAAGGATGCCATTAAGGCATACACGTAGACCCCAATGGTTTCATCCCTGGGACCAACTGCATGAAAAGGACCCTTCTCTCCATCTTTTCATGCCACAATGAACTAGTAAAGTTTAGTCAACACCAAGACAAATCTTTATTAGAGTGATTTGATTGTTATAACTGCATTGATTTTAAGACCCATCTCAAAAAAACTTGATCCCACCATTGTAACTATCAGGGAACATCAATGATGGAATAATGTAATTGTTCAACCACTTGAAGTGACCTAGATTAATCAAAAGGTCTAAATGAGAATACTTTCTAGAAATAGTTGTAAATATGGTTTAAATGTTTGAACTGATTGATTCCCATTTTTAGCACTAAATTTCCCTTTCCCTTTCTTCCTTTCTTCTATAAATATAGATTTTGAGCTATTGTTAAGGATCCCTTAAGCTAGTACAACTAGAATCTACCAAAAATGTATTCTGCACCTCTTAGAGTAATGAATAGAGCATTTTTTAGTTATTTGATAATTTATATTTAGTGTTTTCCATTTGTTTGATATGAAAAAGTGGTTGTTATCTTCCCTTTATAGGTTTAAGCATAACCTAAGTTCTAGAAACTTCTTTGTAGTTCATTTAATGTGTCTTATCATTGATCTCTCAAAGATATAGTGGACTACCAAATGTAAGTGTCTTAAACTAGACCTTATTTTGATTACTCCCTCGCCTGAGTACATCAAACTAAACTCTATATAAAATATTGTTGCATAAAAACTATAGTAAGCCTTATATTAGCTTCTTTCATAGTCAACTAGTGTGTTAAAGAGTCTAAACTTAAGAATGGATATGAAAAATTCATGGTGCATCACCAGATATTTTAATAGTTTTCATTTTATGAAATCTCTTGACTCTTTTCACCCCAACTAGTTTAGATCTTAGAAAGAGAGGTCCAAACTATCATATCTGAGAACTAGCCTCATTGAAAAACCTAGAGGTCTAGTCTATATATAGGCATCCCATAGCCTTAGATCATTCCTATGTTAGTCCAGGTATGGGTCACACTTGAACAAATTTGACCTCTATTGGATGCTATCTAGATAGCTAACAATAACCCCATGCTTGATTTGAACCAAACACTTGATTTAAAAAACCATAATAACATTGATCATAATAATCTCTCATAAAATAATTCAACCAAATAAACCATTGATTTTTTTGAGCATCAAATTAGTTTTCAAGCATACAAATCTAAAACAAAATTGTCTAAAAATGAAAAAACTCCAAATAAAATTAAATATCCAAACAAATGTTTGAGCATGTATATTTGAAAATAATTCCTATTTTTTTAGAAAATATCCCAAAAATATGCTTTACATATAAAAATCATAAATATGAATCACCACATTAAGATAAATAAGTACCACGTTAGATCTAATACTATATTATATTATTATAATAAAAGAAACTAAGATCAAGGTAAACTAGGCATAATACTCACAACCACATAGATACATGAAAAACAAATATTTTAAGATATGTAAGAAAGGTACATAGTTTTGGTATTCCATAATATTGAACTCAATCTTTGTAGATTGATAATAAAATAAAAAATATTACTTTCTCTACATTTCCCTCTAATAAAAAAACTCTCATCTTTATATGAGACAAGTAAAGATACAATTACGGTTTATAAATAGAAAAATATAAATATAGTAAAGTATCATTTGAGATACCTATATTTAGAGATGTGAAAAAAAAATTGGTATTTAAATTTTACAAATTTCATCTTAATAATTATATAAATGTGTATAGTTATTAAATACACTAACATAATGACTAACTATGAACTATATGAATCAATTACTTCAAATATTGAGTTTGTATAAGTAAAGGAAAAAAAGATTAATTATACCTAGCTTATCAAAATTTTGAATCATGAGGAAAATAATCTTTTTCAAAAGGTTTCATTATAAAATCTAACATTTTACCTATTGTTTTAGCTGTCTTCATTGACTCCAACTTTAAATAAACCAATCTTATCTTTGGGAAAGAATGGACCTAAAGAAAGAGTATTTCCTTTTAAGATCACACCTATCTCCCTTATCCTAAAAGGGGGATTTACCCCTACTATGGAGGATCTAAGGTGGGATGTTTCCACACCTATAAATATCACCCCTATCTTGGATCTTGGAGTAACATAAGTCAGTCAAAATTCAGCTTCCAAGCTTAAAAAAGATGATATAAAATCCCATAAAGAGGATCAATGGATTCAATTTATAAAGCTAAGGACTGATAAAAAAAGGTGGATGTGTGAGAGGGTCCCAAATATAGAGGTATATAGGTAGGGAAAAAATTAAGGAACATGTAAATGGATAAGGAGGTGGCTAAAGGAGCCCATATCACCTTGCAGCTAGGTAAGTTATTCCCAAATCTTAAAATAAGAAATTAATTTCTTGAAATGTAAAGGATAAATAATACCAATAAAAAAATATGTTTTAGGAATGTAAGATTGAATAATATGCTAATCATTTTAATTTTTCAAAGAAACTAAGTTGTCTAAAGATAATTTGGATAAGGCTAGAGACAAAATTTTGAAAGGTTATGCTTGCATAGAAGTTAGTGTGATGGGTGATTTAGGAGGATTAGCTATGTTTTGGAACCCTAATTACTTGGATATATAAATTTTTATGATAAATTATAATCATTTGGATATGGTATTTTTTTGATAAAGTTTCCAATTTTCAATGAATTTTATCTAATATATATGCACCCAACACTAAAACTATTAGAACATTTATCTGGGACAAGTTCATAAATTTTAGATCAAATAGTGATAATTAAAAATAGGTTTTTATAAAATGAATTTAATAAATCCCTATCACCCCTAAATAATAAAATGTAATCTAACATTATAATGATATCATGGTGGACCATAATGACTCTAGCAATGGCTTTCTTGATGTAGACC
Organism: Torreya grandis; assembly: GCA_037957365.1. Classification (NCBI taxonomy): domain Eukaryota; kingdom Viridiplantae; phylum Streptophyta; class Pinopsida; order Cupressales; family Taxaceae; genus Torreya; species Torreya grandis. The sequence continues at coordinate 3,502,857 of JARHVA010000683.1, read as the reverse complement.
TTTGTGGTGCCACTTTCACATGGATTAATAGGAGGCTAAGTGAAAATAACATCCAAATGAGTCTTTATATATTTATTGATTCTTTAAATTAGGATATGAATAAATATTATAGGTTAACCACTCTTCCAAGAGTGGGTTCATACCATAATCTAGTGGTTTTAAGTGAGGATAAGGTTGACAAGATCAAAAATCTTCGTTTATGCTAAAATAATATGTGGTTAAAACACTTGGACCCCACTAAATAAATGAAATAATACTATAAAGAAGAGGTATAAGGGTAAAATATGTTTATTTTATCTTAAAATATTAAAGTTTTAAAGCATAAATAGAAAAATTGGATCAAAGAGGTGCTTGGAAACATTTTCAAATAGAATAACATGGAGAAAAAATCATTAAAACTAGAGGGGGAAATTAAATATAATGGGATGAATAAACAAATGATTAAAAATTGGGACCTCTTTTACTAATTCCATACTCTATAATCTAAGGAAGAAACCTATTGGATATCAAAATGAAGAAACATTTAGCTAAAATATAGGGACAAATACACCAAGTTCTTTCACCACTCAACTAGTAGGAATATAACTTATATCAACATTAAATATTTTTTTAGAGAGGATGGAATTAGATGTGAGATGGGGGTGAAGGTGAAGCATGATATTTTTTTCTTTTTTCAAGAGGATTATTTCTAGCCTTTTAAATCCCAGCCCCAACATAGAAAAATAGTTCATCAATTTATTTTCTATTTTCAATAATGTTCTATGGAGGGAACCCATATAAACCCAACACCTTTATTTTATGTTTTATCCATGGAAGGAGAAAATTAATTGGGTATATATGGGTTTCCCTCCATTTTATTTCAACATTTTTGGGAAATTGTTGAAAATGAGAAAGTATCAGCAATGGTTGAGTTTTATAGAGCTAATAATCTTCTCAAGTAACTTAATAACACCTTACTTATTATCTTACACAATAAACTAGGAGTCAATCAATTGAAAGGCTCTAGGATAGTAATTATGTGTATCACATTATAAAATATTTATTCCAAAATATTGGTCTTTAGGTTTCAACCTTTACTTCCCAAAATTATATAAGAGTAGTAAGGTGCATTTATGTTTGAGAAGAAGATAACTAATGGGATTATCCTAGCTCATGAAATAATTCACTACATTAAACACTCTCAAAAAGTAGGAATTTTTCTAAATATTGACCTAAATAAGGCTTATGATAGAGTTTCATGGTAATTTTTGGATAAATTCCTTGAAAAGGTGGGATTTAACTAAAAACCTTGGATCATTAACATAACATGCATCTCTTCTCTTTAATTCTTGGTGTTGGTAAATGGGTCTATTTAAGGTTATTTCTTAGTTGAAATGGGTCTCAAAAAACGTGATCCTATCTCACTATACTTATTTATTATATTGGTGGTGTCTCTTGGTAAGAAATTAATGGATTATAGTGTAACTAGGATGGTAAAAAACCTTAAAATAACCCCTAAAATGGAATCCCTCACTCACCAAAATTTTCTATATGACACTCTAGTTTGGGATAAACTTATATTGGTGAATCTAAGGCCATTAAATCAATTCTTTAGGTCTATGATTTTATGTCCAAGTAGTGTGTGAACTTCTCTAAAAGTAATATTTTATTCCTCCACACCCATACTATTTGAGATGACATATTCCTTATTCATTTCTTCATGGATATATTTTACATGAGTACATAATCATTAATTATTTATAGGAATAATAATATGTATATGCCACTTTAGTTTTGGCACCTCACTTCTCTTGAGGGTATAGGGTGTTATAGTAGGTTAGCTACCTTAGAACATGTTCCCTAGGTGATTTACTTAGTTAAGTTTTATTTTTTTTTCCTCACCCACTTAGGTGTGGATATTAAACATTTTATATTTAAGTATAGTGGGTTTTTATCTCTAGGTTATCTCTTAGCTTGATCTTATGACTATGATTCATCTTCATTGCCTATTTATGCAATGAACTTTCATTGTACTTGCATGATGTTATGGAGATGTTATATGATATTTATCTTTATTCCATATATCTAATTATAATTCTATAATTACAGATTCGCCTTGTGATGTTTTTTTGTTAACACATAAGATATTTATGGCTTGTGTAGACACCTAATTTATACTTAGTTTTGAAATTCACCTAAAACCTATCAATAATTAGTTTTAATATAATTTATGACATCTATCTATAAATTCAAATGATTTAATAAATAAAATTAAGAAATTGTGCACACTTCTAAATTCGTATTTCAATATTAAATTTAGATTTTATACTTCACTAAACATCTTCATCTTTATTCTTCCTCACATGTTGACTTATCCTAACAAAACTGATAACTTACTCAACCTCTTTCAAGTAATCTCTTGAGTTGTCAAATAGTTTTACTCATTCTTGGTGAATTAGTTATCCATTTCCATAGTTATCTCCACCATTTTAAATGGTCATCATCCTCATGGATGAGGACTCAATATCCACTATATATTATTTGGATAAATTAAAAAATCCAAAAAATCCTCCACCATTGAAATATTTCTCTAAAAATCTATAAATAAGCATGAAAACCATCATTTTCATAATCCTAACTTATGCTAAATAAGTGATTTAAAATAAAAATCAAATCCAAAAGGAATCAAAGATACCAAGGATAATTTTGCACCCAAACACTACTCATGTTTCCCTTAAATTGGAAGAGTGAGCATCCACATTTTGAATACAAAATCAAGTTTACATCACAATGGAGGAAACTTGCATATTTAAGGTATAAGTTTTTGTTTACTATTTTTTTTTTGTTTCTCTATCTTAGGTTGAATTTAGATTAGATTAATATTGAATTATTAGTTGATTTATTACCACATCTAGATATAGTTAATACATTTTAACACACCTGATGGGATATCTCCCTCATCTTTTTCATCCTACATTCATCATAAAGTGTATTTATAAATCAATTTTTATTTTATTTTTTCTATTTGTATTTACATACGCATTTAATATTGGTTTTGTGAGTGTTATTTCAAGCGATATGTCACTTTTTAAGTTTTTTGCTCGGTTGTGTGCACTCACTGTGTAATTATATAATTAGAAATAATAGTTGCAAAATTATACCTTGTAATAACAAAATAATTTTTATCATATTTTTATTGTCTTTTTCCTAACTTTATTTCCACCATAATTTTTATATTCACTTTCTGCTTTTGTCTATGTTTTCAAAATTTTAAAATTCTTTATTACATGGAAACTACAAATCTAGCAACCTTTTTAGTGAAATCAGTGTTCCAGACTACAAATTTGTCTTAATTTGATGCAAATTTGTGAACCTTAGCAATGACATCATCTTAAAACTATTAAATTGTCCCTCTCTTTTAATATTTAATTTTTTGTAGGTCTAACAGTGAAATTGTGTTTCAATCATGAAATTGTTGTCCCAAAAAGCCAAATCATCAATCTTAGTAGTAAAATCATCATTTATGTTAGAAAAAATGTTTCTAAAAACTAAAAATTCATAATTTTTATTAGTGAAATCATTCATGTATATGATAAATCATCATTCTAGCTAATAAAATTATTTTTTAAGTTCAAATTTGTTTATTCTATGCTTTTTGCATTCTATTTATTTCCTATGGTTAAATTTTTACAATTTCTCTTTTCTATTCTTCTACACAACTATGAATTTATTAAAAAAAAAAGTTTTTGTGTTATTTTGTGGTTTTTATTTATTCCATTGTAGGTTTCCTTGTACCAAGCCTAAATAATCACTATAGCCAATTTTTTTATAGAATGCTTATCAAATAAAATTTGCAAAAGGGTTAAATGAAAAAACTAATTTCTTTTATTTTGTTACTAACACTTTCAATTTAGTTTTTTAAGTGTTTCTTAATTACATCACATTTAGTTTGGAGTTAGTTATTTTTATTTTATCATTTTGTTTGTAATTGTGGCAATTGCATATGTTCCTCCCTTGGCATCACATTGGTGGTGATACTTGGGAATAAAAAAATATTTCATAATTTTTTGTGTTACCCAAGTGTTATTCACGTATGTTCTTTTATTGGCATCAATTTGGTGATGATACTTTAAAATTATAAATGAACCCTTAATTTTTATTTATTTTTCTAGGGGCTCTCTTAACTATGGATTTCACCACCACGCAGTAGGCTAAACCCCATATACAAGTGAGGTATATAAATCAAGATCCAACTATTTCAATTGCCTAAGTAGTTATGTGTTTTAAACACATCATGATTTGAGTGGCTTTCATACTCTAGTACTCAAGGTTTCAATAGTTGCCTTAAAATATGATATTATCAATTATTAACACACTAAAACTCCTATGGCTATGTTGGGAAGTTTGGGAAAAGACCCAATATTATATGTTTTCTTTATCTATTTCTTCCATGGTTTTGAGCATCAATGTACTAAAAGGTATCTTAGAGGCCTCCCCTTATATATTATTGTTTAAGCCTTAAGCCTAAGAAGACCTCTTTTTCCATTCAACATTGATGCATTGATTAGTGGTTAACAATAAGAAGTTACCTTACACACACCCTCAAAACTAAACTCAGTGGTCCATGGGAATGATAGGATCCTCCATGGTTACTACCTTGAAATATTAAGCTGTGACTGAGAGCACAAATGAGTAAGTGACACTAGAAGGCACACAAATTATTCACAAGCCTTATCCTATTTTTCACCTTTTATTTTCAATTACTTGATTGTTAAAGTAGGAATTTGTTAGTTATTTCCTTGTGTTTTCCATGTATTGCAATATCCTTATTTGAAAGCAAATATTGTTGATTTTTAAATAATATTATAAAGTCAAAACATTTTACCAAAAAAATCAAAATAATTAGTTTAAGAATTCAAAATTTTTAGTCACTTTGGTTGGTGTTGTTAGTTTAAAACTTCCATTTATTTGAGTCATTTTATTTTTATCCTAGACATGTGACATATCACTAGGTAAATGGCCATGATAAACACTCCCAATGCAAGGGTTGAGACTTTCGATAATAATCCCTTTCAATTTACTAGGCAAGATAATCATGTACAAATACATGAGATAAATGAACAAGAATAAGAAAAAGGAGGCGATTACCAAAATGAGGGTAGTCTCAAATTTATCCACCCTTCACCCTCCTCTAATGAGTATATCATATCCAACAATAATGAATTTTTGCTTTAATCCTTTGGCATTGAATCAAAATTCTTATTTGCTTTTGATGTAAGTAATTTACAATTTTTAATTACAAGAAAAGAAACTTAATCCTCCAAACGTAATCAATTTTCCTTACAAGGTTATTTAAAAGGTGTCAATTCCCTCCTAATATCCTCACAACCTCATCCCTAAATATCTCAAGACAAAGAGAAAACTATCTTATGCGAGGATTCATCTCAAATAAGCCATGGAATTTCTATAAAAATTTGTGCAACCCAAGGATCCCAAGATATTATGCACTTTCAATATCATCAAACAACTAATCCCTTTGGTAACCCCAATGTGAATGTGAATCCTAATTTGACTTCATAGGTTTATTAAACTACTGTGAGTTTTAATATACCTTTAAACTCACCAATCATGCACCTAACCACTCAAAAATTGAATTTTAATCCAAGTTTACCAAGAATGAAACAAGTCAACCCAAACTTGAACATGGGCCTCCTATCTAATTCAAGTTTAACATATCAACATTTTATTATAGTGAATTTGAATATTCATCCAAATTCATAAGGTTATGGTCAAATGAATATGAGTTATAATCTACAATAAAACTCACCAATCAATCCCAATCAAACTCTCTAAGGCTCACCAATCATTCAGAACCAAAATTAAAATCAAAGCTTAAATACCCATTCTAGCTTGCCCAGTCAGCCATCCAATCTTAGTTTGAACATTGCTTCAATGGAAATCAATAATATAAATTTAAATAGTGGTTTATCGAATCAATATTCTTCCTATAATAATCTTGGATGGGTTCCATCCAATCCAAGTTTCAATCCAAATTCTAATCCCATTTCCACTTAGTTTAATTTTAATCCTAATCATTCATTTTCTAACCCAAATCCTAACAGAACATTAAACCAAAATCAAACACCCACTAATTTTTACAATTATAACCTCAATCCTAATTTTAAATTCAATAATACAAACATAAATATTAATTATAACCTTAATCAACATAAAAAGCACCTCAGCCAAAATCTACTCCAATCAAACCAAGCTAACTCTAATTCAAACTTAGGTTCTAATCCCTTTAATTCAAACTACAACATTTACCCACAAAAACCCAATCTAGATCTGTTTAATCAAACTAATTTTGGCTAAAACACTAATACTAACTCCATGAACTTCAATAAAAATACACCAAATAACTCAAATTTCAACCCAAACCCAAATCCAATAAATCCAAACATAAACTTTGAAAATAACCCCAACCTTAGTTTCAATCCAAATTTAAATCAAATAATCTTTGATTACAATTGAAACCCAAGTAAAAAAAATTATGTTCTAATTGAAATTTAAAACTTGGTTATAACCCCAACTTAAATCTCTTTTCAAACCCTCAAAACACTAATTTTAATAATCAACTCTAAACAATTTTAACCAATAAATTCCAAAATCACCATAAAAATCACCATTTAATCCATTAATCCACTAAGTCAATCATTTCATCCACTAAGTCAAATGAAGAAACTATCACCATATATCATACAAGAGTTTAAAACATAAAGGATAGAATTCAAGGCTTAAAAGATGGCACTTATTCTCAATAAAAGTTAGAGGGAATTCATTTATACCCATATGATTTAAGTAAAATGACTACATCATTTCCAAATTACTTTGAACTCCCAAAATTTGACAAGTATAAATTTAAAGGATATTTCAAATAATATATAACCAAATTCTATCACACATTTGTAGCTATTTATTATAGTAACAAATACATGTATTTATTCCCATGAAGTTTTAGGGTCTAAGCCCTTCAATGGTTTTCACAACTTCTAAAAGGATCTATTTTCACCTTTGAAGACTCATCTAAAAATTTCATTTTCCACTTCTCTTATAACATCAAAAAATACTTGACCACCTTATATTTACACAACACCAAGTAATGAAAAGGTGAAACTTTTTCTTCCTTCCTTCAAATATGGAAAGTAATGGCAAGTTGTTTCACATGGTTATTTCCTAAAGTAGAGCTTGTGTACATCTTCATGAACAAATTAAATTTAGACATGGGACACCATTTGTTATTCATTTTCCCAAGGTCCTTTGACAAAATCATTGAAAATGGAGTTCAAGTAGAAAGAGCCTTAATTAATAGAGGTGTAATCAATATATTTAAACTAGATCATAATAATTCCTCTAAACCAATAGAGAAACCAAAGTTCTTTATCAAGAAAAAAAATCTTATTGGAGACAATGTGATTGATGTCAACTAGATTCAAAACCCTCAACATCACACACAAACCTACACTCAACCAATCAATAACATCAAAATTCCCTTTGGACAACCTAGACAAGGAAGACCTAAGTGTAAGTTCACTCAATTGGGTGACACTTATGAGATTTTTTCCTAAAATTTGGTTCACACAAACATGATCACATGGCCTAACACCAAAAATTTTGATGAAAATTTTCATCAACCTGATTGATATAAATATGATGAATAATATGAATACCATTGGATTAAATTACATTCAACTAATAGGTGTATGCACTTTAAGAACTGTGTTCAAGACCTCATTGACAGAGGAGACATAGAAATCCAAAATCAACCATCTAAAGGATCTGATATCCAAAAATTGGGGATATACCAAGATCCATTCCCAAATTATGAGTAAGGAAAGGGAAATAATAAAAATGAACAACTAAAATCTAATAATGTTAATCTGGCAAGTCATCCATTGGATTATATAATCAATAGTATCAATTCCATGCATAGTTATGTCAATGTTATTACTTTTCCATCATATTAATGCACCATTACAATAAGTCACACAAATATTAACATTCCAAGCATGTCATCCTCTAATGTTGAATAAAAGTACAACATTATCAAACATCTTGAGAAAACCCCAGCACATATTTCAATATTAGATCTTCTCAAGACATCTCCTGTATATAAATATATCTTGTATAAAATTCTCCAAGAGTCAAGTGTACCTAAATACATCAATCCTAAAAATTTATAAGAATTAATAGATTCTTTAAAAAAAAATAACCAAGTGATAATGGATCATTCAGATGTCTCTCCTTTAGGATTAGATCATAACCTCCCATTATATATAGAGGTCATCATTTCTAGGAATAAAATAAAAAGGGTTTTTATAAACAATGTTTCAACACTCAATATATGTACATTAAGGATTATAAAATGTCTATGATATCTAATAATCACATTAGAAATAAAAATTATTCCCATAAAGGCATATGATAATAATGATCAATAATCTATCAAAATAATTTATCTTCCTTTGATGGTGGGGTTCATTATTAAATAAACTATCATTCATGTCCTTGATCTTGATCTACCATATAACATACTTATTGGATTTCCATGGATATATTCAATGAATTTCATCCCATCCACCTTATATAAATGTTTTAAATTCTCCCTTTCAAGAGAGGAAGTTACTATACAAGGTGATTCTTAACCCTTCTAATATTGCAAGATATTGGAAGGAAAATACCAAAAATTAAATTATTTACCAGTTATAAAAGATAATTTTAATCCCATTGAGGATTATTTTTTGATTAAAATTTATGTCTATCTAGAAATATTATTTCAAACACCTCCCCTTGGTGGTTGGATTAATACACCAACTACTTCCATCTCCATTGAAAAGGCTTCCACTAATGAAGCATATAACCAACCATCTTAGCAAGCTTCAAATCAACCTTATATAGAGTAAACTTCTAATCAACCATATTTATAAAAAGCTTCAAATAACCTTTATATTGAACAAACTTTCACACCACTACCCACTTCCAAATAATTGATAATGGAATAAACAAGTATGTAATTTAATATTTTTACACTAATATAATCTACACCAATCCAAATAACTATGGTAGGCCCTACCATCTAAATTATAATGGAGTGGTTAAAATCTTGGAAAGATAATATTTATATAAGGTGGTTTCCTTTTAGATGAACATATCAAGGGCTATAATCCTTCTTAGCTTTATTATAATGAACTAGCTTATTGTTTCTCCAATAAGTATCATATTTACAAATCCATCATGTGTAATATAATTAACTATAAGGGTAAAGGTCTTGACCTCCATGAAAAAATATCCATCAAACTTATCACAATAAATGAAAATAAGGCAAAACATGGTATAGGATTTAAACCACTCAATGTGCAACTCACACTTTTCTAAAGTGACTCTTCTAGTGAGTTAGATGATGATTTTTTAGACAATGAAATAGGTTCCATACTTAGCCACTTTGAAGACCTTGCCCTCACCAAACTATTTCATTAGAATTCCATTCTCACACTTGATCTTGCATATCCATCCCTCATATAGTGGGACCAATGTGTAACACCTCAGTGTGATCATTTTTAGAATGATTAGGCTATTTTTGAATTTTTGAGAACAAAGGATCAGATTCTATCAAGTGACCACAAGAAAGGATTTATAATTTAGTTATATGATTCAGCATACTTTAGGGAACAAAAATTACATAAAAATATCAATTAAACTTCTAAATAAAATAAAATATACTTTAAGGAAGATTTACATCTCCCTACACCATCCAAAAATTACAAATATGATTCATCTTTATTTGTTCAAGAACTATTCTTATGTACATTGGCACTGAAGATCCTAAAATTGTTAAACTTGTCATATCACTTACTCAATAAGAAAGAGGAATATTTACACAATTGTTTCATTAATTATTTGATGTCTTTGTATGGTCTTATGTGTATATGTCAGGACTTGATCCAAAATTAGTAGTTCACACCTTGTGGTTAATCTAGATGCAAAACCAATCATATAGAAACTTTGTAAGATGAATCCTAAGATTACACTACTAGTAAAAGAGGAACTAAAGAATAAATTAGTTGTTGGTTTCATATTCCCTATTGATTATTCATATTGGATATCTAATAATGTAATAGGATCAAATAAACTATAAGGGATTATAGTTTTCAAGGATTTTTGTGACATCAACAAAGCATGCTCAAAAGATAATTTTATGTTTCCCAACATAAACATGATTGTAGACACAACTATAGGTCATGAAGTATTGTCTTTGATGGATGGATTTCCAAGCTATATTAAAATCAAATTTTTTTTTGAAAACCAACACACAATTGTATTTACAACACCATGGGGAAATTTTTTCTACCAAGTAATGCCTTTTGGTTTGAAAAATGCTGGAACTATATATCAATGGGTAATGATTGCCATTTTCCATGAAATTATGGAAGACTAGGTTGATTATATTATTGATAAATATAAATATATATAATACCACCCTCAAGTGCTTAACCATATTTTAAAATGCATGAGAAATTAAACCATGATATTGAATCCTAAGAAGTGTGTGTTCAACATGACATTAATAAGGTTGCTAAGATTCATTATTTCATAATGTGGCATCAAAGTTGGTCCCTATAAAGTTTAAACTATCATGTACATTCCTCCAACTAGGAATATTAAATATCTTATAAGTATATAAGGAAACATTTGTCACCCTTTCACATTTTTGGTGAACAAGGACACTCCTTTTACTTGGAATGCAAATTGTGAAAAAGTATTTGACAATCTTAAATAATATCTTTCTAACCCACTAGTACTAATACCACTTGTTTCTAGTAAACCTTTTTGTTATACATTTCATCTACTTAGTTTGCACTAGGGGACCACAACATGATGATAGTGGGAAAGAATGAGCAATGTATTACCTAAGTAGAAACTTGATATCATATGAGCTTAACTACTCTTAGATAGAAAATTATTATCTAGTAGTTATTTTTTCTTCTAAAAAACTAAAACATTACATGCTCAATAATCAAACCAATATTATTTCTAAGATAAACCCTCTTAAATATTTTTTATCCATAACAACTCTAACTAAAAATAAGACTAAGTGGGTTATGCTTATTAGTAAGTTTAATTTAGAGTATGCCAATAAAAAATAAATCAATAGATATGTCTTAGTACATGTATTGGGTGAAGTATCACTTATGAAAATGCACCTCTTAATGTAGAGTATCTGAATAAAGTAATAATTTCTATAGATGAGTCTCTAGTTTGTAAGATCTTCTTTGATGGTTACTTTACCAATCACGGATTAGGGGTAGGTATATTATTGGTCACACCTGATGGGGATTGCATTCCCAAGGCTTTTATAATCAAATTAACTTTCATCAATAACATAGTAGAGTATGAAGGTCTCACAACAATTCTCAAAATGGTAATCCAATGGGGAATCCAACACCTCCTTGTTATTAGTGATCTAAGCTTATCATCAATCAAGTCACCAATGAATTCCAACATCATGATGATAATCTAATTCATTACAGGAAAATGGTAGATAAATTTAAATTATATTTTAAGTACATCCAATCTAAACAAACTCTAAGAATCAATAATAGAGTAGCAAACATTAGGGCTACCATTGGTTACCTATTGTATTTAAGCACAAATAATAACAAATTTTTGATTGAGTACTTAATGTTACCAACTTATGATACACCTAATTTAGAAATGGTTTGTGAGGTGTTGGTCCCACTTTTCCCTAGTAATCTGATATATATATATATACATACATATATATATATGTATATATATATACATACATACATATATGTATGTATGTATATATATATATATGTATATATGTATATATATATATATGTATATATATATATATGTATATATATATGTATATATATATACATATATATATATATATACATATATATATATACATACATACATACATACATACATATATATATATATATATATATATATATATATATATATATACCACACCAACTACCTTATCACATAATCAATACAATTCCTTTATTTAATGTAAATTTACTTATGCAATACCCTATATCACATAGGCTATGATGGAACTATTTTACACTATTTAAATTCTAAATATTCTATTTTGTAAACTAGATAAGTCTATGAGGGAATATGTGGATTAAATTTGAGTGGCATGGTCCTTGTAAAGAAGCTTTTATGAGTAGGTATTGTGATCAAAGTATCCAAGAACGGTGGTTAGATCATTTGTTAGAACAAGTAAGAAAACTTGAATAAAAGCACACTAACATGCATAACACTTACCTAGATCATAGGGGGGATCTTAATGAAAAATAAATAAATGATAAAGCTAAACTAAAATGCAAAGAATGTACAAATTATTTACCTTCTTTGAATGCTCCAAATGATGTGTTTGTTTGGCTTGCTTAGCTTATGCTCAAAAAATATTTGTAAAATGGAGTTGCATGGATCCTTCTCTCCTTAGCACAATTTTTGGCTTTGAGATGGATTATTACTTGATGTATCTTGATGGCTTGGCTTGTGATTTTGGCATTATAACACTATAGATTTTAATCATGTACCAAATCTTGCATTATAACTTTACTATGTCCAATCTCTCCAAATGAAGAGGTCTAGGTTTATATTTATAAGTTTAGAGACTTAACCCAACCCAAAGTGAGTTAAAGTGTAGTTAGAGCTTATAATAGGTTCAAACCTAACCTTAGTGAGTTAATTAACCCCAGTAGAGTTAAAAGGTGTCAAATGGTCATGATTAGCAATGAATATGCATGTTTGAGATATTTTTGGATATTTGACAACTCACAAAAAGCTAATTATGAATTCCCAAGATGTTCTTGATTTTTGAATTTCTTTTTTAGATAATTAATTAATTGCTCATGGTTAATTAAATTAGGAATTTGATTTGGTTTTGCATGTTAATTAATTTTGTTTAGGCTTTTTAGTATTTTGAAAGATTTGATTTAATTCATGGGTGCACTTGCCCCATTTAATAAGTATATAGGCCAAATTTGAGATGTTTTAGTGATTCTTAAGCTTAATTTGAAATGGTTGTTAAGAATCACTCTAAAGTCTAGTATGAAACCATTGGTGACCAATTTTAGGTGTATATGATTTTCCCCTATTTGGGAAAGTGTTGCAAGCTATAAGCACAATAACATCTTCTCAAAGATTGAGAATTTCATGTATTATTATGACTTTAATGACACTAAATTAACTATAGGTGACCCATCAAGGGAGTAATTAATAAATGGGTCATCAAAAAGTCCCTCAAAAGAAGGAAATGAGTGGACCAAATAGATGAAATGATGGGGTGGAAAGGAATGATTTACCTAAGAAGTTATAATCAGTGGCATATAAAGATGCCCCAATTAGGGTAGATAAATAGGATTATTTTCCTACAGGTGGTTATAATCATTAACATATGTGGGATTAAAAAAGGTGATAACTTTCCCAAAGGTGGTTATAATCATCAAAAATGGCTTAGGGTAACAAGAGACTGATTTTCCCAAAGGTGGTTATAGTAGTTAAAGGGAAAAGCAATGATTTTCCCATATGTGGTTATAATCATTGGTAGGATAAAAATAGGCCCAAGTCGGGTAAAATAAATTAAATGATTTTCCCAAAGGGGGTTATAATCATTAACCCTTAAAGTGATAAAAACACAATGATTTGTCCAAAGGCATTTATAATCATTAGAAATGCAAGTGGAATGTTAACAATGATTTTTCCAAAGGTAGTTATAATCATTGGACCCAATTTATGGGAAATATGATATGAAATATGATGAAAAATTGATACAGAGGATAAAAATGAATTAGGTAACCTGCTAGTAGGGAGATGCTCATCTGAACTAACAAGGAGGAAAATTCTTTTGTTGTTTAATTAATGTATTTAGGATATGATTTGGATTAGATCAAGAATGTTTCTAGTATTAGTGCCAAGGAGATATCATTTCTTCATTTCCATGTAGACTCTTGAAGCTAGTTTTTTTTTATAGCATGTGATGGTAGGCATCATGATAGAACACAATGAGGACTTAACCAAAATATGCATGAGAACTGACTCTCAATCCAATATTCAATGGAAAATAATGCACCAATGATAAAAATCATGATGACAATGTTGATGTATGAATATGGATGGATTCAATGATAATGCACAAGGAATCACCTAATGAATGCATATATAATGAATCAATTCACAACAAGAAAACAAATAAATAGGTAAATAAACAAGCAAAAAAAACACCGAGAAAAGAAAGAAATAAAATAAAAACAAAGAGAAACAACAAACAAATAATGGTTAATCATAATGTTGGTAAAAAATAACATGACACAAACAAGACAAAGAACATTTCCCCTATAAAATAGGAGATAACTTAACAAACAAACAAAATGGGAGAATAGAAGAAAAGGAAAGGGGTGGTCAAGCTAGCTCCAAATGCACTAGGTAAGTAGATGCTACCTTCATAGTTCCATGGACGTAATATCCAACAAAAACATCAGGCCTAATTTAGTTCTCTCAGGATATGGGATAGAATAAAATGATGAGGAAAATAAAACATGATACATGAAATAAAATAATATGTGATTGGGATCATAAAATGTTGAGTGTATAATAAGGGGGATAATAAGGATGGAGAAACTAAATAACAAGAGGTTTATTGTGACTTAGTCAGGGTTCCCATAATCCTTAGTAAAAAAACTGGTCAATGTTTTTGATTTTTTCAAAATCATTTTTACAAATATTTTTGTAATTTTTGGAGCATCTCATCTTGATCAAGAATGATAAGATACTAAATAGTCCAAGATCACAAAATGGTGACATCATCCAAACTTATAGATTGATCAGAAAATAGTGAGAGCATGGATAATGGGTGATTGAGATATCCTAAACATGTATCAAGCATTGCCTACATAGTCCCAAGATGGGACCTCATGTCACTATAGTTCCACCTTATAGTGGAGGAATTTGACTAGTGTAGTAGCCAATTCAAATAAAATAGGCAAAGTTGGCATATGGCATATTACAACATAGGCATGACAAGGTGGTACATCAAGGCATGATAAATAAGTGTCACTCCTAATTTCCCTATATAAGGTTATAAATAATAAATAATGGCACAATTCAAACATACTAAATTGCTTACAGGTAGTTATAATTAGTAGCAAAATGGTGAGACACTAATTTTACAAAAAGAGGTTAAATTAGGCACACCTAGTATAGAGAAAAAAATAATATGGAACTACCAAACCTTTTTTATATTATTTAAATTTATCATTGTGATAGATAAATGTCACTATAATGAAATTAGAAAGACAATGTGCAAATATTATATATAATTTTTAGAATGCACAACTATCAAAATCAGTTTTTGAGCTGATTTTTACTTAGTCATTTTTTGCATCTCCCAATTGTTAAATCTACCCAATGAACATGTTTGAATCCCATTATATCAAAATTAAATTTATTATAAATTACATGAAATTTTTTATTATTTTACCATCATGTCATGAGAAGTTAATTCATTTGGTTTTATACCTTTCAAATTTTTTAATGAAAAGTAATGATGGTACGAAGTGATACTCCTAGGAAGATTTATCACTCAACCAAATTTTCACCAAAAAACACTTTGAGGGTAGGTCATAGGGGTTAATAAAGATTAAAATACCAAACCTTTGTTATATTAATCCAAAAATATAGCCTTTATCTAGAATACTTGAAACAATTATTGAAATTGATCTAAATCTTCATCCTAAAATGCAACCAATGGAATGGAACCAAGGTCAAATAGGTTCGATAGGTAGGGTCAAAATAAGTTGGTGGATAGAAAAGGTATGGTAGAATGGAATGGTGGAATGGAAAAGTGATATAATTGTAAAATGATATGGTTCAAATAATAATGTTGATAATATGGTACAACTTAAAACTATCCTCATAGAAAATACACCAAGTCACTTAAGCGATGTAATGTTTGAGGTGTATAATGTTCATCATCTCATCAAGTTCATCCCCATATGGTACGGTGAGCCTATATATTCCAATTTCATAGTTGTCAATAATGATGAAAGGACATACCTAGTTAAGTTTGAACTTGCCTTTATGATTATTCTTAGTCATGGTGTTCTTTTGGTTTACTTTAAGAAGAAGATCACCAAGCTCAAATTCTATGCATTTCACAAGATAATTGTAATGGCCATTAAATTGGTTCTAATATGCTTAAAGATTATTAACTGCATCCACACATTTATCATCAATTAAATCCATCTCTTTTAGGTGAGCTACTCAATAGTATTCATCATCTAGGACATGATTCAAAGAGATTTACAAATAAGGTAACTCGACCTCAATGAGAAGAATGGATTCAATATAATAAACAAGTGAGTATGGAGTGGTTCCCATAGGAGTATAATGATTGGTATGGTATTCCCAAAGGGCATGGAATATTTGGAGGTGTTAAACATGGCTGTCATAATTGATAATATTTTTAAGGATATTGACAATGGTTTTGTTAGATTCTTCAACTTGGTCATTACCTTATGGGTAATATGTTATGGAAAAATGTTGTTTAATCTTGTACTTGACACATAGTGATTCAACATTATTATTCTTGAATGATCTACCATTATTAGATATAATGTTGGAGGGGATATCATAGTGGTAAATGAGATGGTTATATATGAATTTAGAAATTTTCTTTCTAGTCATGTAAGGGGTATAGCTTAAAACCACTTAGTGAAGTATTCATTAGTGGTAAGGATATGTTAATGGCCATTAGATAAGGTGGGTTTAATATTCCCAATGATATTGAGGCCCAATGTAACAAATAGACATGGTATGAGAATGGGTTTCAAATTCTTGGCTGGGGCATGAATCAAATTGGCATGTCATTGACATTTATCACATCTTCTTATGTATACAACTGCATCTACATCCATCATTGGCTAATAATATCCATTACACAAGATATTTTTGTCTAGGATTGCCCCACTAGTGTGGGATCCACATAATCCTTCATGAACTTATCATAATGCTAGTGTAGACTCTACTAAAGTTAAATAATGAAGTAGAGTTCCATCAAAACTATAATGATATAAGGTTGGTTTGAGTAAGGTATAATGTGCAACATTGTGGGCAAAGGCTTTGATTTATTTGAGGGATAGGTATGGTTGCATAATTTTGTCATGAATATAGGCATATAGGTCTAAATACCAAGTAGAGTTTGGACTAATAATATTACAAATCATTATGATAGTTTAAGGTTCATGAACTAGCACTAGTAGATTTTTAATGGAAAATTGGTGTTCTTTTATTATGTTTGTATGACGAATCAATGATCTAATGGTAGTAATGGAATTTTTTATTTGGTTGATGGCCCATGGTATATGTTCAAATTTTACATTGATAATGCATTATTTGAGAGTGTCAACCATGGCCTTATAGGGCACCAACTTAACATCTTTGGTCTAAAAATGGTCTATTACTTGATTGATGATTAAATGAGAATCACCATAAACCTTTATATGATGTAGTTACATTGTAATAATTATAAAAGTAATGTAACAAGTGATTCATATTCATCCATGTTATTGGTACAAATAAAGTTAATTCAAAATGATTTAAGAATTAGATCCTCTTGTGGAATAATAAACAAAAGGCCTACCCCTGATCTATGTGTTGTGAATGATCCATCAAAATACATATTCCATTGTTGCTCCTGAAGAGGTGTTCCAATGATGTTCATAATGGATTTGTCTAGGAATTGGAATGTGAGTGGATTTGTATTGATAAGGGGTGATTTAGTAAGCTGATCTACAAGAACTTGCCCCTTGAGGGATTTGTGGTTGACATATTTTATCTTAAATTCACTGAGAAACATGATCCATTTATCTATGCAAATTTTTAAATTTATTTTTAATATTAAATACTTGATTGGATCTAATTTTGAAATGACCATGGTTTTATGGTTTAACATATAATGACAATTTCTAAGATATGAAGACCATAGATAAATAGTCTTTTTCAATGAGTGTATAGTTATGCTCATACATAACTAGTGTACAACTTAGATAGTACAAGGCATGCTCCTTTCCATTATGATCATGTTGAGCTAGAAGATACCCCAAGGCTTTGTCTATGGCTGATATATATAAGAGGAATGGTTTTATTGGCATTGAAGGTAATAAAATAGGTAGATTAGTGAGATAGTGCTTTAAATTTTGAAAAGCTTTTTGAAATTCATCATCCTAATGAAATGTTACACCATTCTTCAGTAGATGTGTAAATGGATGACACTTACATGCCAATTAAGATATGAATCATCTAATATATTATATTTTACCCTAAAAAGTATGAAGCTATTTTAGATTGGTCAGTGGTGGCATCTCTGTTATGGCTCATAATTTGGATAAATTGACTTTTATGCCCTTATGAGACATAATGAATCCAAGTAATTTGCCTAAATTAACTTACAAAAAACACTTATTAGGGTTGATCCTAACTTTCTATTCATGCAGTCACTCAAATATCCTCCTCAATAATGTTGGATGATTGATCCTAGTTTTTGATTTACCTATAATATAATTTATGTAGTATTTAATAATGTCATGTATCATATCATGAAATATGATGGTCATGGATATTTTGTAAGTATCCCTTGAATTTTTGAGACCAAATGGCATAACCTAATAATAGAATATTCCCCATAGAGTGGTGAAAAATGTTTTGTGTTTATCTTTTCTTGAAATTTGGATATGATTGAAGCCTATGAATCCATCCATTAGAGAAAGAATTTCATAACCCAATGTGGATTCAATAATCATATCAATGTTTGGTAGAGGAAATTCATCCTTAGGGTAGGCTTTGTTTATGTCTCTAAAATTAGTGCAAATTATGATTCCTTATAGATTCTTGTTGAATGGTACAATATTGGAGATCCATATAGAGTAGTTGATTGGCCTAGTACATCTCACTTTCAAGAGATTTTCCAAATTTTTCTTTACTCATACAACAATGTGAGGATGCATCTTTCATAATTTTTTTTTCACTGGTTTGGCATCAAGATGTACCACAAGGTGGTGAACAACCAAGCTGAGGTCCAAACTAAGCATATAAGAGTAGGCCCATGTAAATATATCAACAAATTCCCTAAAAATGGATGTAAAGACTTCATCCTCTTATTAAATGAGGGAAACACCCAATTTGATCCATTTTAGGTCATCTAAAGTCCTGATGTTTACCTCTTTAGTATCTTCCACTATAAGGGTCGAACCATCTTTAATAATAGTGGGTAAAGATTTGAACTAGTTTGTAATAGAAAAATCCTCTATTAAGACTGGCTCTTCAATTTCTCCTATGCATGATGAATCAAAATCCCCCAATAGGAGGGATGGCCATGTAACAAAAACTATTAGGAACTATTGGATGATTCAATCAAAATATTATTATTATTTAAGGCTAAATTTATACCCATAGATAAGATCATCATTAGTGGTATCCTAGATGATTTGATCAAAATATTTTTGTTCTTCAAGACTAAACTCAAACCCATAAACAAGTTCATTATTGGTGGTCTCATGGTCTATGTTTGAAGAAGGTTGAACACCCTCATACAATGGTGCCTAGAATAAGTTTTTACCACTAGACTAACCTTTCTCTTTACTATTTCCCTAATTCAAAAGCACCTTAAAAAGGTTTTCAATTTGGGAACTTAATGTTTTATTTATTTGTTTTTAGCTAAGGGTGTTCACCACTCTCCGAAATAGGATTTAGGATTTAACTTGATTTATAAACCTTGTTTTTAGTCTCCCAACATGGCATTGTCCCTAAGGCCTAGAAAATCATAGAAGGCCTCATCATTCTAAAACTCATCAACTAACATGTTTCATTCCTTTTAGTCTCAATCTATTAGTTGGGGATAATATAATGGAAGAAAATTATGGTGAATAATTAGTCAAAGGGTACAAATGGCATTAGTGTCAAACAAATTGGTATTGGCTAGGTCATTGAGATGGCTATGATCAAACTCTGATTTATTAGTGGGATCATCATCACTAGTCATTAGCAATGGAACTCAAATAATATATATGGTGTCACCCCCTAGCTATTTAAATCAAAGTCCATAGGTTTCTTTGTACTGAGTTATAGAAATTGGTTCAGGTATTACATATTGATTTGGCCCAAGGCCTCCTCCTTCATAGGCTTGGTACTCCATGATATGATTAGAAATGGCATATTTGGAGTTTTTGTAACAATAAAGCAATTTGTCATTATACAACCATGATTCATCATCTACAAGATGATCTTATGTATGGATAGAGTTTGGTATGAAAGTGACAGGTGATAGACTATGTAGATGGCCTTTGCCATTTATTTGACATTACATGAGTGGTTAGGATTTTGGTCTTTCAAAGGGCCTACAATTTTGTGGAAGTTTTGCAATGTGAAAGGTGTCATGGTTCAAGTATTTTCCTAGGCCATTAGTCGATCTGGTGTAATGATTGGAAATTTTTTGAGGCAACATGTGGTAAAGTGAATCAAGGGTATTAGGGTTAATGTAGTTAGACTCTCATGAATCAACAAATATTTCCTTCCCCTTGTCCTTTTTGGTAATTAGATTTATGCTAAAATGGTAGTTATAGCTTTTGAACTCAAATTATAAATGCTTACAATGCTTGTATGGATGCAAATCTCCTAGAATAGTAACCTCCATTATTGAATGGGAGAACTTGATGCACTGGTACAATTTCAATAGGATTGCATGAATCTCATGTATCCAAGGTCTACCCAAAAGCATATTATATGACAAATCAAGGTCTAACACATGGCATAGTGTATCATGGGTCAAAGGCACAATGATAAATTACAAGCTAATGGTGCCTTAAGATTCTCATTCTTCATTATCATAGGATTTGATCATGATCATTTCTGCTTGGAAATCTATTGTCATGTACCCAAGAAGATTGATGAGATTTATAGACATAGTATTTAAACCCAATCCATTGTCTATGAGGGCACACTTCACTTTATT
The DNA here is from genome assembly GCA_037957365.1 of Torreya grandis. Classification (NCBI taxonomy): domain Eukaryota; kingdom Viridiplantae; phylum Streptophyta; class Pinopsida; order Cupressales; family Taxaceae; genus Torreya; species Torreya grandis. The sequence continues at coordinate 3,481,766 of JARHVA010000683.1, read as the reverse complement.
CCACATTATGTAAACTTTGATGTATAATGGATTGTTATGAAGTGGACCAAGGGATGACATATCACTTTGGTGGAAGGTTAATTATTATCGTAGAGTTAGATGTCTAACCAAATCTTGAAATTTTTTTGGAGATATGTCATTAAGAACTTGGGATTAGCCAAGGAATTCTATCAAGATGTTGTTGTGGATTGTAGATGTATGAAATAAATCCAAAATGGAGTTTTATGTGGGTGTATTTTATAATTGTTCCACAATATCAAATGTATTTTCTTGTACAATGGCAAATGGACTATTCCTAGCCAAAATAGTTGGTTTGATGATAGGTGAAGTGGCAGATCACTATGGGCCCAGTATGATAATATTTGACCATTGAGTTATGATTTCCTAATTGGGATTAGATATAGGACCATTTTTACTAATAAATGATGGTGGATGGGGACTAGATAAGATAAGTCTCAATTGTTGGTGCACTTATACATGGTCATGAGCTAATAATGAATTATCAGTATAAGGTCCAAAAGTGGGAATCCCTACCTGTTGGTTTATGTATGTAGTCCCAGGTCAAGGAAGGATTATAATCATGGGTTGGTTGATTGGTAATGATTATAAATGGTCTTTTCTAATTGTCACTTGGTCTTAGATGAATGTAAATGGTGTTGATGTGATCTCCTTCAATATATACTAAAATCATGTTGTAGCTATGTGAAATTACATGGTAGGTCTATTGGTTGTTGGCATCATTCTAGCCTTGGTTCTATCCATTGAATTTGCCATTGTTGGTTCTATTTCTATTTATATTGGTTGTGCCTTGGATGTTAGTACTATTATTGTTATTATGTGGGCCATTGTTATTTTTGTTATTAAATGTTATGTTAAGGAAAGGGATTCTGATAAATGTCAAGATTTTGATTAGATGTGGAAGCTCCATGATCTAATGTAATCTCTCCATTTTCTAATATATTATCAATTGCATGTTTGATTTTCACATAATGGTTCAAGTTATATCCATTGACATGATGATACTCACAAAATTCATTTGGCCTATACTAGTCTAGATAGTCAGTGTCTATAGCATAGTTATTTAGAATAGGCTAGTTAATCAAATTAGATGTGCTAGTTTGAAAAACATAGAACCAATAGGCTCTCTAAGGTCACTAAAAATGTGATGAGGCATAGTTCTCCTTAGAGGAGGGTATTATAAAGGCATAATTTGTTACATTTTTTATGTTGGTCTAAGTTGTTACTCTTATTGTGCTTGTTATGTTCGTTGAAGAGGTTATTGGTTAAGAGTAATTTGTAAATGTAACATAGGCTAAGCAGATGGTATTTTCACCATTTTGAAATTTTTTGACTCTATTAATCCATTTCCTAAAACATTCTTATTATGATTGAATTACTTTAGTTTGTCATAGTTATTGGCTTGGGTAGGTTTCAATGCTTACACCTATATTTTGTTTTGATTTTGGCCATTATTTTAGTTTTGGTTATGGCTCTGATTTGATAAAGTTAGTTTAATAATCCATTTGTTGATAAAGGATATTTTAACCAACAAAACTTTGTCATTGATCTCTTTAAAAGTATGTTCACATTGTAACTCCAAATTATAAGATATCTTGCTATGTAGATTTTTGGTAAACATAATGACTAATTGCTTATCTGGTAAACTTTGGGTGATTTAGCTTACAAGGGATCTCCATCACTATAAATAACTTGCAAATATTTTACCAATATCTTTATTTACTTGTGTCAAGTCTACTATTGAAATCTTGTGTTTGAGATTATAAGAGAAGTGTTATACGAACTTGTCTAAAAGATCATAAAAATTAGATACCGAGTTCTTGGGTAATTTTAGGAACCATTCCAATACTTGCCTTTCTAGGCTCCTTTCAAGTAGAGACAATAGGTATATGTCTCTATATGTCTGTTATTTGAGCCAAAGATTGATATTTACCAAAATTTTATGGTTCATACTCTAGAGAAAATAATATATGTAAGCATTCCATGTTAAATGGGTAAGAACACACATTCATCCAACTTAAAATTCTTAGTTTGTTTTCGATATTAGATGAGGTAAATTGTATCTTTCATTTATTGTAGTTCATGTGCAAGGAAACTAGTGGGATCATTAGCTTGAGGTGAAGGTTATGAAATCATAAGTGGATTAGTTTGATAAAGATATAGTGGAGGAATTTTTTTGGGAATGATGGATTGATTAGATAATGGGCTAGGAATACACATGTACATATTGGGGTCTGATTGTTGAAATTGCATGTACTGTGGTGTGATATTCTAGTTGGGATTTGGTATATAGGCTTGGTTTTAGTAATAGTGTGGTTGGGATGGATGAATATGGTCATACTATACCTGTTGAGGTTGAATAGGGACATGTTAACTATTCATACCTTGCTTATTTAGGGGAACTTGTGAAATAAGAACATATCATTGAACTTGTGGAATATTTTGCATGAAAGACAATTATTCCCTAATAGGTACTTGTGGAACATTGGAACTTCTTGGTTACATGAATCCCTATTGGGAAGTATACATATGTTAGAGATTAAACATTTTTTACTAACCAATACTTGTACACTATTGATTAGACATCATTTGGTTTTGGATCAGCATGTTAGTCTATGACTGAAGAGGTATGTTTGTTGTTACCTAGAGAGATAGAACATTAGTTTCCCCTATTGAATTGGAAATATGTTTTACCTCTACTACATGGGTATATTAGATGATTCTTATTATTATATAATATTACTCATCACCTATTTGGGTGGAGTAATATTCACCATATTTTGTTGTGGTATGGTACTGGTCATTTGTTGACTACTTCATCCTTATTGTTGCATGATAGAAGAAGCAATAGATTATGTATTAGAGGTAGTTAGTTGAGGTTGAAAATTAAAAACTCCTACTCCTTGAGTTTGTAAACCACTCAAAGTGTTATATAAATTCACATTTTTTTATTGACTATTTGTTTATGCATTAACACCACTTTAGTTTAAATTGGACATTACTTCTGTATTATCCACTAAGTTTGCTCATTATTCTCTGTAGAAGAAGATGACACTTCCTTGATAGTTGGGGTATTGAACATGTTTTTTGTTGAGGTTATTTGCATAACTATGTCTAAACCTTGATTTTATTAGCCTATCAACTCAAGTAAGACTCTTTTTAAAGGAACTAACTTAATAAGAGTTGCATTTGAAATGGTCATACTATTAAAGTTACTTGCTAGGTTTTGATATGTCTGATATGTTGTCTACATTTTAATAAAGTGGTTCTCCATGAGGCCTCTTTATTTGAAAATCATATGTGGATATTGATATGGCATTGATACAATGGCATTAGGGTTACTAGAAGAGGCATGTTCATTGTTCTAATTGTAAGACATGTTGTAAGGCCCTCTTAGTAGACTAAGAAAGTTTTCATGGGTAAATTTTGCTAAAAAATTAGCCCCTACCTCTGAAACTCTATTTAAGACATTATCCATGTTCCCTATCAAGTGATGATCAACTAAATAAGGGTCATAAGCTAATGGTATCATAATGTAATAAGGTTGATATTGGACTTATTCTAAAATCAAAGTTACATTAGCCAAATATTGGGCCATTTATTACTGGTCCTACTCTAAGTATGGAGCCATGATAACCAAATAATAGGCCAAAGGATTTTGAATTTACTCTACTAATTGAGTGTTGGAAGGTGGATAAGTATCCATAGCCCCAAAAACATCATATTCATAAGGGTCTCAAATAAATTCCTCTTGTGTGACAACATTTCCATATCCTAGATTATACACGACTCCATTATGTGTATAGTGAGACATGGTCAAATCAATGGATAATGTTTCACAATAAGAGGGTTTATAGTAATAAAAACTCTAAAAGTATATGTTTTAAATGATAAAAGGTTCAAAATATATCTAAATTGGTCAAAATAATGGATCTATATCTCCAAAAAGTTCTATGCCATGATTTGGTAAAAATAATATAATGTCAATTGTCTAACATTAAATGTCTCACAAAAATAGGGTCAAATAAATGAAGTAAAATTAAGATGCCAAACTCTAGGTCCATATATGTTCTAAATAGGTCTAAACTAGGATAGCTAAATTTTACTAGGACTTTTAGCCAAATGCAGCATTAAAATCTAGGCTCAAATAAGACATGTGTTAGGACTCTTGGCCAAATGCGATAGTGAAATCTAGAATTGAAACAAAGGGATGATTTTAATATAACAAACTTGGAACACTTTGGTATAGACTAGGCACTTGATTATAGACATAAAATTGATCAAAATGTTATGAGGCACTAAATAAAAGGCACTTAGAGATAGACCGATTCTCTCAAATAAAGCCACAAACAATATAGTTTTCAAATTTTGGGTCAAAAATTATCCTAAGTTATAAAACCCAAAAGAGAAAGATTTGTGTATCAGCCCCTATGAGGCGAGGCCTAAATAGAAATAAATCAATGTTTGAATTTGAAATTGTAAAATTTAATTAAAACTCAACTTAAGAAAACTTAGGATTTATTGACCAATAATCTAGGAAAAATTGAATAGCGTAATGACATTAAAATAAATATCCCACAAGACATCTGATTGGTTTTAAATTAAAAAAATTAGACACAAGACAAGACAAGTCTATGAAAAAATTTGACCAATGTAATGTAATTATCACTCTAAAAAGGTATAAACAATGTTTTATTTCAAAAGAATTCTAAGGATCAAAACTTGAATTAATTTGGGTAGTGTAACATTACCCATCTCAGTCAAGTGAGACACAACATTTTTGACATATAGTCTAAGTTAAAAAGCATGGTGTCAATGGATAACATAACAATTCCTCAAACAAAGGAGTAGTGTAGACATGTTGAGGTCAACATATTCCCATTTTTGAAAAATACAGACCCTTGTGTCAAATTGTACAAATTTGTATCTTAAAATTTAAAATCCACTTGATCAAAGTATCACTATCATGTTTGTACATTATTTTTATGTGAAGATCATCGACACCATGGTTTAGCTAACTTATTTGTTCATAGTTTTGGTTTAACCTTATCTAAAGTGTTGACATTAGATATTTGTGTTTTAGGTTGTAGGTTTAATGGATCCCATCTGGTAATGAACATGGTTAGGGTTTTTGTGGTTCAATGTTTAATTGATATTTTACTAGCCTTAGTCTATAATTTATTAATATTTTGAAACACTAGTCTAATGTTTTACCTGGGAATTTTTAATTCAAATTTAAATTTGGTTGGATATTTTTATTTAAAATTAAGTGGGAAAAAATTAATAATGGTTTGGGATTAATCTTTTTTTTACTTCCTAAGGCTTAGTCATGTTTTTCAACACAACCAAAGCTTAGAATAACATCCATGCCTAGTCCCTTTTATGTCCCGAGTTCCCCTCTTGGTATTTTTATTATTTTTAGGGTCTTCCTATTATATGTTTATACCTTTTAGGCATGTTTTTTTGGGATTTTCATTCAAAACTTTGTCTCTAAATAATTATCCTTCACACTTTATGTTTAGGCTAGTTATCCTTCAAGATTTTTTTCTAGGATTTCTTTCAGACATTTTGTCCAACAAATTTGGCTTTTAGGAATTTTGTTTTAACATTCCATTTTCTTTAGAAATTATGTCTGATAAAATTTGTTCTTTGAGGGAGATATGTTAGACATTTTTTCCAATGAATTTCCCTAAAAAAATTACCCTTTGGCCTTTTCCAAATTGCCCTTTACCTTAATAAAATTTTCCGTCAGACCTTTTGTTTAGGCCAATTTCCATTTAGATTATTTAAAAATATACTTTAAGATTTTTTTGAAGGGCACATACCCTTTAGCCTTTCTAAAATTTACCCTTCAAAATTTTTGAAATGGATACTTGCCCTCCATGATTATCCTTTTGATTTTTGAATATGCCCTTCAAGATTTTTGTAAGGGGCACATTATCTTTAGAAATACCCTTTGGGATTTTTTTAAGGGGTAATTTGCCCTCCAAACTTTCCATTTGGACCACTTGAAAGTGCCCTTCAAGACTTTTGTCCCAGGAAAGTTCCCTACCAAGTGACTCTTCAGGAGGATTGTTTAGGAAATTTTGTTTGAAACATTTCCCCTGATGCCAAAGGCTTGAAATAATTCATCCAAGATAATTTCCACTAGACATTGATTTAATCAGACTCTTTTATGATGTAATCATTTTAAATATGTTTTTAATTTAACCTAAGACTTTGGATTAAAGCCTCATTTACTAATGTGAATAACAACATTAATCTAGGACTTTTGTTTAAATTCTTATTATTCCCATGCCCTAACTTCAATATTTCCTATTATCTATAGGAACTAATCTCACTTGGATTAATGGAAACATTATTGGGATGATCATGGATTCGCCCCTTTCCAATGTCACTAAATCTTGTTGATTATGTTGTAGGATCAATGGAATATCATTTGGGAATAAGCATGTTTAATGTTTAAGCTGATCTTTAATTGCCATTGGTTGAAGATTAATTAAATCAGTGTTTAAGCCATGCCTAAATATTTTAACCTAGGTTCCCTTTTGAGTTCAATTTAAACTTACACAAAAAAAATTATCATACCATAGACTTAGTTTAATTTTTTTCCTAAGGCTTGGTCATTTTTTTTAACACAACCAAACCTTAGGCTAAAAATATTGGCTTGGTCTAAATCTTAACATGGCACAAATTTATTATTTGCATGGTCCCTATCATTACAAACTTAGACTAATGTCTTAGTCCTAAGGCCCCATTCATATTTATTAATATAAACAAAACCTTAGTTTTAAGACTTTATCCTAAGTCTTATATGTCTCTGATCCTTAACTTAAACTATGTGTTTGTTTTAGGATCAACGAACTACATTTAATTGAGAAAATTTGATTGAATGGTGTGAGATGAGCCTGATATGTCTAAGACTTTAATCCATGAAACCAATCTCACTCAACCTTATAGATCGAGATAAATAATCCACATTAATGTGGATGTTAAAATCTAATGGCTCAAGATAAATATTAAGACTAAAAGGGTCCATTTTACTATAACATAGATTTAACCTAAGTTTTTACAATAAGGTTTTAATTATATTTATGCAGTAAAACCTTAGGCTAAGATCTTATGTTATGAATTAAATTATTTGTAGGGTCCTTTTGCTTTTATGTTCCTAGCTTAGGCTAAACCTTATGATATGAATTTTATTATTATAAGGGGGAGTTCTTAGGACTAAATTACTTTGTAAACTTTGATTAATTAATATAAGTAAGCTATAAATATTGTCCAATATTTTCTTGTGTGAAGTGTTATATGTTTTCTCTCTCAGTTATCAAGTTTCACTTTCAGATTTGAATGGTTCCTATGGATTATAGATGTGTATCTTGAATACAAAATTCATAATTTGTGCCAATGCTATATTCATTGAAATTTATTAGGCTTATTTCATTTTTCACACGTCATTTTCATTTGGGCTAATGTTGTTTACTTACAAAAGTGAATCTTTAAAGTGAGCCTAGTTATTATTTGCATTATTTCATACCTATCTTAGAAGTTTTCCTAATGTATGTTATGATTTTGGCTTAAAATATTTCACTTCATACATTGGTTAAATGCATGTTTAAATGAGATTTTAACTTTTTCATAATGTTTGGAACAATATTAACATCTTTCTTTCTACCCTACCCTTCCTTTTGCTTCTTTTTTAACTTGATCACCTTAGTTTAATTTCCATTGTAAATATCCATATTAGATTATTATTAGATTATCTATTCATCATAATTAATTATTTTTATCATAATTAATTAATATTTCACATTTATTTCCTATTTAACCATGGTGGCTTCCAACCACCAACTATTATAAATATTGTGAAATAGTCACTTGTTCTGCCTCTATTCCACTGATAGATAATAGGATTATCACAACTTACAACTCATGCACATAATTATTTGAATTATAAAATGAGAAGTGGTTCTTAAACACTCTAAGCACCTATTTTACATATTTAGGCATCAACAGGAAGAGCTTTGTTGGTTCTATAAGGAGGGCCTAGTTAGATCTTTGTGAATTTGTAGAATCTTTTCTCATTTTGGTGAATTATGTCCAAAGATTGATGTATTCTTTGCATATTTTTTATTCTTTGAGCATAATTATGTAAATATCATCAATATTTATGGTTTTAGACAAGTATTTAGGTTTATTTGAGACAAAGATTGATATTATTTGAAGATCCATGGATATTCGTGCAAAGGTAGTTCATGTTTTGTGTATTCCCCACATTTAAGGTTAGTAATAGAAATTTTGTACAAATATTGACTAGTTATTTACAAATTTGAGTTTATTCAAGCTTAGAAATGTAAATATCCCTTTCATTCATCATTCTAGATGTATCTTTGAGCTTACTTATTTAAAGATAGTAATGCTTTATATATATTTGTGCAAAATTAGCTTAACTTGCAAATTCAAAAATTATACTTTGTAAAGGTTGGTTTGATGTGTCATATTTTAAATAGGTTTGAAAGTCACAAAATTGAATTGCCCAAGGTGAGCCTTAGGTGAGCAAAACTCCCAAAGTTGAAAATACTTCACCAGTTCAAGGTACTCATGTGTTCAAGGTATGGCTTGGCTTGGTGTTTCTTTAATCAACATACCATGTATAGTACATGATATTCCTCAAAATCTCAAAATATATTTTCCTTATTTTAGTCCTAATAATGTTGTCACTACTAAAGAACATATTATATCATTCAAGACTTTTTTGAGATTGTTAAATATAGTTTATGAAGATGAAGCATGTACATTGTTACTATTTACTTTCAAAGATGTTGCATATGAATGGTTTCTCAACTTACCTAAGAACTATATTACTAGTTGTAATGAATTTAACAATGTCTTCATTCATTAATTTGGAAAAATTATTAGTCCCTATTCTTGTATCAGTAGTTTAGCAAAATTAAAATGGATGTTAATGAAACCATTAGAGCCTTTAACACTTGGTTATAAAAAGTGTTTAGTATAACCATAACCCCTTATATACCTCTTTAGCATTAAGAAATTTATAAGGATGTTATAGATCCCATGACTTTTGTGTTCCTAAAAAGGTCTCTTCCAATCATAAACACATTAACCCAAGCATAGTCTAAATTTGTGATCATTAATGACCAAATGAAGCCTTAAGGTTAGATGGAATATTTCATGCCTATTGTCAATTCAAATTAACCCATCTAGAATGTCATTCCTAGTATACCTACTTTAATACTAGTTCAAAACAATTTTCCCTTAATTTATTCATATCCTATCCAAAACATAGACTTATTGAATCGATATACAAGTGGATCCCATATACAAAATCATGGAACTCTAATGTCCATAACTAGTATTAATGTCCTAATTTGTGAGCCTAAGACACCAAAAAATTCAAATGACTTGATATTAAAAATGGTTCAAAAACTAAACACTGACTTTATTTAGTTGTAAAAACAAGGAAGAGATTTTGGGGAAGGATCTAACAGAAACTATGGTTCACAAAGGTTTAATAGGCCATTAAATGGGTTTCATAATAAAAAAAGAATGGATATTTTGAAAGCATACAAATGAGTTCATGTGATATTATTTTGGTTGATCATTGTAATATTTTTGAAACCTCTAAAATTTTTCCTAATCAAGACCTTGTTGTAGGGACATTTAGCTTTGTAGGAACATCTCAAGGTTTTTTGTAGGCCTTTGATTTTCTATTTGTAGATGAATATGAAGATGAGATAATTGAAGAAGTTGCATCTGAGATGACTTATATTCCTAAATATGTAAGAGAGATTGTAATTGAATACCAATAAGGCATCATCCTTAAAACATATGTAGATGATGAAGAATAATTTATATAAATGGTTATGGATCAAGTAAAAGATGATCTTTCTTCAAAAGGTAGATAGAAAGACAATCCACGTAGATTTATTTTTGAAATGGAGAATACCCCTAAAGAAGAAGATCAATGGTAAAGGTCATACCATGATTTCTTAAGTGGAATCAAAGAGCTGTAGATAATAGATTATGGGATATAACAACACATGGATGCTTCATATGAGGATTTCACCAATGATCTAGAGTTCCTAGAAGATGATATTATTTTGGAGGTCCTAAACCAAGATAAGATGGAGCCTGATTGGATAGAAGAGCTACCTTTATTCACTAAGGATAAATATGAAGTAGGTAAAATAGATTAGGAATGGTCATATGACTTCATCAAAAGGATAGGAGTATGGGACCAACATGTTTATAATGGGATTCTAGATAAACATCATTCAGTTAATCAAGATGAAGAAACCTTTTGGGATGAATTGGAATATTTTTGTGTAAATATTGATAACTCATAACCACTTCAGAAAGAACCTAATGAAGACATCAATATAAGGATACTAGCCAAGTTATCATTATTGAGTGAAGATGATATAAGCCACTATCTATCTATGGATGAAGCAAAACTAACACTCATACTACAAAGTAGAAGAATTTTGGAAGAAGATGATTGGGTCTCAAATTCATATCTTTGATCCATACACCTGAGAATGTTGATAGGAGACCAAGCTATATCACCTAAAAGACACAAACATACAAGGGCTCCTATCCACAAGAAGAGGCCATTGAATGGAAGGAATCATGCTTCAATGTTCTATATTAGAATAAATAATTTTCCATTTGATCCAGGAGGTAAGTAATTTACGTAGTTAGTATAGGTATTAGTTTAGTTTATTTCTTTTCTTTGGTTTTTGCTCTTTTCCTTCCTATCCCTTGTTTGCATATAGTGCATGTTTATATTTGTTTGTTTTCTCTTGATTTGTTCCTTGATTTTAAATAAGTCCTTTTGGACAATTCTTAGCTCAAGTTTTATCTAGTTGCTTAAGAAACTTCACAATTCAGAAATGAAAGTATGACTTTTTAAAATTGGTTGATTATGGATTATTGAAATAGGAGCGTGATGTTGTTGTTTAGAGAAAATAGAAAAGGCTGATGGATGAGTTAATTGTTCTTTGAGATTTTAAACCTATTCTTATCTAAGCTTGGTTTTAATAAGGATTTCACACGTAGGATGAAATCTTAAATTATTGAAGCATATTCATGCTTTCACTTAAAAAACATTAATTTCTTAGGACAAAGTTTAGAGCCAAGGATGATTGTCTGATAATTAAACACTTGACTAAATCCCTAAACTGGCTAACCTAGTTCCCAACCTTTTCTATAAAGTCAAAATGACTTGAAAAAATCTAAAAATAAGAACATTATTATAAAATAATTTTTTTTTGTAAGTATAGGTGATTCTGTTAATCTCCACTATGGCTATGGATGCCTAGCTAGTAGTGGAGCAAGGCCTTGAGTGGAGCTAGAGGCATCTCTATCAGGGCTATGGATGTTTGGCTAGTATAATAGCAATGATCAAGCCCAACCTAAGCTAAAACATAGTTCATAACGGATATCCAAGCATGTTATAAGTCAATATTAATGATCAAAGTCATGAAATCTAGAAGTTTTTCTCTAAATCCTTTGGAAATTAGTAAGTGGAATCAAATCACACATAACATGACTGATTTTTGATGTTTGATCCTAATTATTCATATGTAAGATTTTTCATAACCATTAATTGATCTTAGTTATGGTGCTTATTCAAATAGAATAAGTAGATTTAATATTAGTCTAAACCAAAGTCTCTGAATTCTAACATATTGATATGTTTGCCCCAAAATTTTCCATTTGTTGAGGTCAACATACCCCCATTTTTGAAAAATAGGGACCCTTGTGTCAAATTATGCAAATTTGTATCTTAAAATTGAAAATACACTTGATTAGAGTGTCACTATCATGTTTACATGTAATTTTTATGTGAAGATCATCCACACCATGGTCTAGCTAACTTATTTGTTCATAGTTCTGGTTTAACCTTATCTAAAGTGTTGACATTGGATATTTGTGTTTTAGGTTGTTGGTTTAATAGATCCCATCTAGGAATGAACATGTTTTAGGTTTTTTTGATTTAATGTTTAATTGATCTTTTACTAGCCTTGGTCTATAATTGATTAATAATTTGAAACCCTAACCTAATGTTTTACCTAGACCTTTTAATTCACATTTAAATTTGGTAAGAGATTTTTATTTAAAATTAAGTGGGAACAAATTAATAATGCTTTGGGCTTAGTTTATTTTTATTTCCTAAGGCTTAGTCATGTTTTTTAACACAACCAAAACTTAGTATAACATCCATGCGTAGTCCCTTTTATGTCCTGAGTCACCCTTTTGGTCTTTATATTATTCATAGGGTATTTTTGTTATATGTTTCTACCTTTTGGGAATATATTTTTAGGATTTTCCTTCAGAACTTTGTCTTGAAAGAATTATCCTTTGAATCCTTTGGGATTTTTGTATAGGATTTCCTTAAGACATTTTATCTGACAGATCTGGATTTCAAGAGTTTTATTTTCAATGCTTCATTTCCTTCAGACATTTTGTTCAAAAAAATTTAGTCTTCAGGGGAAATGTGTCAAATATTTTGTTCAACCAATTTCCCCCAAAAAATTAAATTTTAGCCTTTTCCAAATTGCCATTTTCCTTAATAAAATTATCCTTCAGACCTTGTGTTTAGGCCAATTTCCCTTCAAATTATTTTAATATATCTTTTAGGATTTTTTTAAAGGGCACATACCCTTTGGCCTTTATGCAATTTACCCTTCCAAAGTTTAAAAATGGAAACTTGCCCTCTGATATTATCCTTCATCTTTTTGAATATGCTCTTTAGGATTTTTGTAAGGGAAACCTTATCTTCAGACATACCCTTTGGGATTTTTTTAAGGGGCACTTTTCCCTCTGAACTTTCCCTTCAAACCTCTTGAAGGTACCCTTCAATAATTTTGTCCTAAGAAAGTGCGCTATCAAGTGACTCTTCAAGAGGATTATTTTGAACATATTTTCAAAAACATTTCCACCAATGACAAAGGCTCAAAATAATTCACCCAAGATAATTTACTTGAGGCATTGATTTCATCAAACTCTTTTGTGCTAAAATCATTTTAGATATGTTTTAGACTTAGCCTAAGAATTTGGATTGAATCCTCATTTATTAATGTGAATAAGAACATTAATTTAGGTATTTTTCTTAAATTATTATTATTCTCATGCCCTAAATTCAACATTTCCTATTGTCTATAGAAACCGATCTCGCTTGGATTAGTGGACATGTTTTTAGGATGATCATGGCTTCACCCCCTTCCAATGTTTCTAAATCTTGTTTATTATGGTTAAAGATCAATGGAATATCATTTGGGAATAAGTATGTTTAATATTTAAACTAATCTTTAACTGTTGTTGGTTCAAGATTAGTTAGATCCATGTTTAAGCCATGCCTAAATGTTTTAACCTAGGTCCCATTTTGAATTCAATTCAAACTTGCATGAGGAAAATTATCATACCATAGACTTAGTTTAATTTTTATCCTAAGGCCTAGTCATGTTTTCTTAACATAACCAAACCTTAGGCTAAAAATCTTGGCTTGGTCTAAATCTTAACATGGTCCACCTTTATTATTTGCATGGTCCCTTTTGTTACAAATGTAGACTAATGTCTTAGTCCTAAGGCCCCATTCGTGTTTATTAACATAAACAAAACCTTAGTCTTAAGAATTTATCCTAAGTATTATATGTCTTCAAGCCCTAACTTAAACTATGTGATTATTTTTAGGATCAATGACCCACGTTTAATTGGGCAAAGTTGGTCAGATGGTGTGAGATGAGCCCAATATGTCTAAGACTTTAATCCACAAAACCAATCTCACTCGACCCCATGAATCAAGATCAATGATCCACATTCATAAAGATGCCAAGATCCAATGATGCAAGATTAATATTAAGACTAAAAGGGTCATTTTTACTATAACATAGACTTAACCTAAGTTTTTAATCCAAGGTTTTAATTTTATTTATACAGTAAAATCTTAGGATAAGATCTTATATTGTGATTTTAATTATTTTCAAGGTCCTTTTATTTTTATGTTTTTAGCTTTGGCTAAACCTTATGATATGACTTTTACTATTCTAAGGGGGAGTTCTTAGAACCAAATTAGTTTGTAAGCTTTGAGTAATTAATATAAGCAAGGAATTCTATAAAGATTGTCCAGTATTTGATTATGTGAAAGTGTTATATGGTTTCTCTCTCAGTTGTCTAGTTTCAATTTTAGATTTGAATGGTTCTTATGGATTTTGGATGTGTATCTTGAATGCATAGTTTATAATTGATGTCAATTCTAGATTAGTTGAAAGTTCTTAGGCTTATTTCATTTTCTGTACTTCTTTTGCATTTGGGATAATGTTGTTTGCTTATAAAATTGAATCTTTAAAGTGAGCCTAGTTCCTATTTGCATTATTTCAAACCTTCTTTATAAGTTTTCTTAATGTATGTTGTGATTTGGGATTAAGCTATTTCACTTCATATATTGGTTAAATGCATGTTCAGATGAGATTTGAACTTTGTCATAATGTTTGGAATAAGATCAACAACATCTTTCTTTCTTCCCTACCCTTCCTTTTGCTTCTTTCTTAACTTAATCACCTTAGTTTAATTTTCATTATAAATATTCATCTTAGATTAGTCTTAGATTAGTTCTTGATCATAATTAATTATTTTTAGTAGAGTTACTACATATTTCATATAGATCTGTTATTTAGCAATGATGACTCCCAACCACCAACTAATATAAATATTGTGAAATAATCACTTGTTATACCTCTATTACACAAATAGATAATAGGATTATTGCAACCCACAACTCATACACTAAATTCTTTAAATTATAAAATGAGAAGTGTTTTGTAAATACTCTAAACACCTATGGCATAGATTTAAGTATCAACATGACACAAAACTCATTTTTGACATGGTACAATAAGCAAATTTTTAGACACAAAACACCAAGTAATAAAAATAAAAATAAAAATACTAAATACAACTAACTATATATTCCTAAATCCTAACAAGGTATGGCAAGTGGGGTTGACAAAAACTTATAATTTATAATCATCTAGATTGATCTCAAGTGTGGATAACACAAGAGAAGCATCATGTTAATTTATTTCATATTGATCAAATTACTATGCAAAGGTTTATTCCTTTATATATTTATTCCATCTATAAACTAGTTATTGGAATCTCCTATTTGACCAGACCTGACTCGGGCCTTCATTATCAAAGGAGAGGTTAGGTGCTCAACCCCCTGGGTCTCATAATATGTGTACCATGACTTGTATACCCCATTATAGAGTGGGTTGAAACACTACCTGGATATGAATCCCTAGGTCAATGCTTCCCTAAAAACTCATGAGAAAATGACCTCCCCTCCACAAGCCAAATTGCATGAAAGTAAAAGACTAAGTGAAATGACTTTAGGGTTGCTTTTAGATCACCAAAACCATGTGGGTTTTGTGGAGATCCTAGATAACTTTATTTTCATGACTTGGACTATACATAAATGTAATGAAAAGGCACTTTTAGTCACCCAATTTCCATATAGGGTATAGGGGGAGAGCATACATGCATTATTCATTTTGTGAAAACAAATAAGCAACAAACACTTTCAAGAAATTTTGATTGAAGTAAGTGTTGTTTTTAGGAACCAAATAAAAATGTGTGATGAAGTTCTTTACTTGGACCCTTGGCTTAAGTGTGAAATATTTAAATAAATCTCACAAAAAAAATTCAACATAAATCACCTAGGTTCATTTTTAGACCCCAAAAAGCCAAATGTTCAAGATTTAGCCTAATTCATTTTTAAACACAAAAAATTAAGTGTTCAATATTTAGCCATTATTTTTAAGCACCAAAGATAAAATGTTAAAGTTTTAACAAGTTTATTTTAAGCACCAAATTGGATTGTACAAGACTTAGCTAATTATTTTTAGGTACCCAAAATGAAATGTTCATTAGCTTAAACTTCTAAGTTTATGTTTTAATCATGCCTTGGCATGAAATGGTTAGATAGTATCATCCTTATTTGAATCACATTAAATGGTGATAAAATAATTTTTGGAAAAATAACTCTTTGGTTTTTATTTTAAAAACACAAAAAATGATGTTGGTCAAAATTGACCAATGATAATAATAATAATAAGGTGATCAATGTTAGTCAGTTTCATAGAGAACTAATGATGGTAGTAAAGAACCAATATTAGTTGATTAAGATTAATGTCGATCACTTGTGAACTTGAAGGTAAAACCAACACATGATAAAAATGTTTGGTTAGCTTAAAAGATGATAAAACTCTTTGAAACCTACATCATAGTGGCTAGGTAGAGAGTTTAAATGCTAATGAAACCAATAAAAAATAGTTATGATTTTTAAAAGGATTAAAAATCAAAATTTTTAGCCATTTTTTCCCCTATAACCTAACTAATTATGGTCACTAGAACTGATCTTAGTTAGGTAGAATTGATGATGGTTTGGAAGAATCAATGCCAGTTATGCTTGATCGATGTCAATCTCTTTGTAGATCTGAGTTAATTCAAAAATTAAAAATATGGCAAAAAGAAATATAAAACTATAATTTTGAAGATAATCAAGCATCCATTTGATTATTTATGACTTGCATATTCATCTCCTTGGTATGTGGGGTGATCAAATTCCTACTGGGTGTGCCATTTGTGATCAAGGAATCCAAGAAGGGTGGTTAGATCATGTGCTAGAACAAGTAAGAAAACTTGAATAGAAACACACTACCATGCATAACACTTACATAGATTATATGGTAGAACTTAGTGAAAAAACAAAAAATGACAAAGCTCAACTAAAATGCAAAGAATTTAAAAACTTCTTACCTTCCTTGAATGCTCCAAATGATGTGTTCATTTGGCTTGCTCAGCTTATGCTTAAGAAGTATTTAACAAATGAAGTTGTGTGGATCCTTCTCTCCCTAGCACCATTATTGGCTTTGATATGGCTTATTAATTGATGTATCTTGATGGCTTGGCTTGTGATTTTGGCATTATAACACTATAGCTTTTAATCATGTACCAAATCCTGCATTATAACTTTAATATGTCCAAGCTCTCCAAATTAAGAGGTCTAGGCTTGTATTTATAGGTTTAGAGACTAAGCCCAACTCAAGGTGAGTTAGAGTGTAGTTAGAGGTTGAAATGGGTTCAAACCTAACCTTATTGAACTAATTAACCCCATTAGAATTAAAATATGTCAAATGGTCATAATTAGCAATGAATACGCATGTTTGAGATATTTAAAAACTCATAAAAAGGTAATTATGAATTCTTAGAATATTCTTGATTTTTGAATTTCCTTTTTTGATAATTCATTAATTACTCATGGTTAATTAAATCAGGAATTTGATTTGGTTTTACATGTTAATTAATTATATTTAGGTTTTCTAGTATTTTGTAAGATTTGATTTAATTCATGGGTGTGCTTGCCCCATTTAATAGGTCTATATGCCATATTGTATGTTATGAAGCCAATTTTGAGATGTTTTAGTGATTCTTCAACTTAATCTGCAATGGTTGGTAAGAATTAGTCTAAAGTCTAGTGTGAATCCATTGGTTGCCAATTTTAGGTGCCTATAGGTTATTATTGGAATATGATTCATGTGCCTATGTCAATAAATGCATACCTTTTCAAAAAAATGGGGAGCTTATCCATGGTCCATTGTAAGCTTTAAAACCTATCAAACACATTATCCATTCTCTACATGTGGGTCAGACCTCACTAGAAAGATAAATCCAAATTATTCTAATAGACATAAGCATATTATAATGGTAACAGAGTATTTTACCAAGTGGATCAATGCAATTCCCCTAAACTATGTCATTGGAAAAAAAATTCAAAACTTATTCTCAATCACATTATCTACCACTTTGGTATTCCTTCCACTCTCATTTTTAAAAATGGTAAATCATTTAAGAATAGAGATATTAAGGATCTTTGTTAATCTTACCACATCAAGAATAAGTGGTCCACTCCTTATTATCTACAAGGAAATGGATAAGCTGAGGAAACCAACAAAAAAAATTTGTGCATCCTTAAGAGAGTTTATAATGAAGTTGGTCATGACTAGCATACTCAATTATATCCCAATCTTTGGGCATACCACACTAGAATTTTCACACCCATATGGGAAACCCCTTATTATCTTGTATATGGTAGTGAGTCTATCCTTCCCATAGAGGTCAATATTCCATCTTTGTAAATATCCTTACAAAAAATCATATATGAAGAAAAAGACAAAGAATCTATCTCATATCATTATCCATGCATTCATAAATCCAATCATACATGACATAATCCATATTAATATGATGAGAAAGAATCAATACATGTTAGTGTGAATAAAAATGTAAGAAATATAACCTGTGATTTATATATCCATAAATCCATCAACCATGAGTAATTATATATAAAAAATCATCCATAGTCCATATAAAGTCCATAAATAGTCCATAATGTACCTCCACATAGTACAAACCCTCATAACAATCATGATTGTACGTGTTTGTGTGTGTGTGTATCAAATTCAAATGTGTCTATAAAAAATGATACATCTCAAATATATGTATACATTAATGAACCCATCATTAAAACACTATGTCATGTCTCACCTTATCCCTCTGATAGAGTGTCTAATCTTATAAATAGCTCAACACACCATGGTGTGCATTGTGGTGGACCCATAATGTGTTGTGTAGCTTGCCCCATATACCTCTCTGACTCTATCAGTTGTACTAATCTCTTTGATGCTAATTTCTTGACTAAGTACTCTCTAAATTATGGTGCCCTCTATTCACATGGAATAACCTCCTCATATAAAATCCTATAATATGTGGCCTTCTCTATGGCCCTCATAACCCAGTCTAATGTCATAATATGTCCATGTCATGATAATAATAAGGAATATAAATAAAATAGTCTTTTGGGGAGTTATCTCAATAAATATTTGAGTACCCTTTTTGTATTTCTTTTCTCTTTAGTGATTATTTTATAATGACTTATTATTCTATATTAGATCAGTGGGAGTTATTAACAACACATAATTACCAAACATGGAGAACAAGAATGGAAACAATCATTAAACAAAAATTATTATGGGCCTTAATGACTTAAAGACAACTAATGTTAATTAGAGAATATGAGAAAATTTAACATCAGTGTAAATTTGATGAATGTATGGGTTTGATATGAACTTATGTAAGTTATAGTATTTTATTTCATTTGGAAGGATGCGACTCTCATATAAAAATAGGGTAAAATTTAAGGGTTTATTTTGTAAGGTGGATCACATGATAGACCCATGCATCTTGAAGTAAATATAACTTCTCTCAATCCCAAATATTTTCCATCCATTTTAGAATATCTTACTAAATTCAAGCACCTATTGACACAATTGAAGGGTAGTGAAAGAGATAGGAAATATGAAGAGTGTGTTTACCTAATTCTATCCAAGTTGAAAGGTCCATTATAAATATTTGATTCTAATTTTTTTCTATAGCATGGATGCTTTAAGTGCCACATTCAAAATGCCTAATTTAGATTTGTTTTGTGAAATAATTACTAGGGAATAATTTAAATTATCTAACCTTGAGTCTTCCACCTTTCAAAAGGCATTATTATCATATAATCCTAAGTTAAAGGTAAAATTAAAAAGTAAATCCAAAACCAATCCTTATCCATCTCAAATTAAACCTAAAGATAATAACTCTAAACCTAAGGATTCTTATAAATCAAAGAATAAGTCTATCATTTCATGCTCCTTTTGCGGGGGGACTAGTCATGTAGAAAATAGGTGTTGGAAGAGAATGAAAGCCTTGAAAGATGTAGATAAAAAACATAAGATATCTATATCCACTCCACCTCCTTCTAATGAGAATGAAAAATAACTTAGTGTTTTTGGGAGATCTTAGTCACTTGTTATAGACATTTGGGTTATATATTATGGTGTTTCTCACCACACAACTGATTCTAAGGAATATTTTATATCTCTTAGTTTGAGTTATTCTTCCAAAATTGAGATTGGAGATTATTTATTTATTTTTTTAAGGGAAAAGGTGACATACAAATTTTTTTTGGATGAATCAATGATTCACTATATGTTCCTAACATCACTATAATTGTTCTTTCTATTTATCACATTTGTCATTATGGTCATGACAAGAGAATGACTTTAATACCACAAGGGGCTGAAATTATAACCTTGTTAGATCCTCATTCACTTATTGTACAAGGTGTTGTTGATCATATTTCCCAATTATATCACTTTGAGGGTTTTGATGACACTTATTCTATGGGTAAATTATTGGTTTCTCATGCTAGGTCTAAAATTAAGAATTGGCATGATATATATATATATATATATATATATATATACATCTTAATAATATATATTTGAAGGAGTTGAATACTCATGGTATAGTTGATGGTAGTCCTAGAGTTTATTGTATTTATGAAGTTTTCCCTAGTTATGAATAAGTTAATAAACACCAAGATACATTTACTAAGGTTATATCCAAGAGAGATTCTTCACCACTTGAGCTTGTGACAAGTGAATTGGTTTTTCCTACTCCATTAAATGAAAGTAAGTATGTAATTACATTTATTGTTAATTTCTCTAGTCATAATTGGGTTTATTTTCTCAATTACAAGAGTGATTTTTTTACACTTTAAATTATTCAAGGCTTTGTCGATAATAAATCTTATAGTTTCATAAAGAAGCTTCAAAACGATAATGGGGAGAGTAATTTAACAAATATTCTTCTTATTTTTTGGTAACTCATGGTATTTTTTCATCAATATTTTCTTCCTAATAATCCATAACAGAATGACCTAGTAGAAAGGAAAAACTAAACTTTAAAGGACATGGCTAAACATGATGCATATTGAGATTTACCTCATGTATAATGGGAATAATGAGTTAATTATAAAAACTACATTTAAAATTATGCACCACACAAAGCACTTGAGCATTTAACTCTAGATGAGGATTGGTCTAGAATGAAGCATGATGTCTCATTTTTTCATGTTTTTGGGAGCCATGCTTGGGATTTTGTACTAAAGAATAAAATAAAATCCTTGGATAAGAAGAGAAAATGCTTGATCTTTGTAGAGTATTATGAGGACATGAATTCCTATTGACTTTTGGATCTTGATATTCATGATGTTATTTTTCAAACACATGTTTATTTTTATGCATGATTCTCTTCTCATGATTATTCATATTCATCCATGTCTTCTTATTCTTCTTCTTCTTTACTCCCATCCATTGATAATTATTCACTTCATCTTGAGGATCCCTTATTCGAGGATCCAATTTAGGAGGCCACTTCAGAGGTTATGGATGAAGACTTATATGAGAATCCTATTCCCACTATGCCTAAGTTGGTTCGTACTATAGTTTCTAAGTAAAAATATTTAATATAGGATATTCCACCCACTAAACATCATCATCCACATTCTACAAGTTTTGGACTTTTGTGTCAAGTATTTTCTAGGGATCCACAATCTTTTTCATAGGCTCATAGGATACATGAGTGGGATGATGAGATGATAGATGATTATTATTCTTTGATGAAGAATCATAGTTTGTATTTCATCTCTCTTCCTAAGGGAAGAAGTTTGGTTAAATGCAAGTGGATATACCAAACCAAATATATATAACTGATGGGTATATTTATAAGTATAAGGCTATCTTGTTACAAATTTTTATCATAAAGAGAAGGTATTTATTACTCTAAGACCTTTTAGCCCATTTCCAAGATGGTTTTGTGTAACTTATAATTTCTCTTGATGCATCATAGAGTTGGCCAGTGTACTAGATGGACATAAAGAGTGCATTCTTACATGGAAAATTTTAGGAAGAAATATACATGGAGCAACCTATTGAGTTTTTCATGATTCTTCTCCTGTTTATAGACTCCAAAGATATCTATAAGGTCTAAAATAGTCCCCTCAATCCTATTATAATATGGATTATTTTATTCTATCTACTATTTTTTTTCACTACCACTTAGATCTTATAGTATATATACAACATATTAGAAATGATAATTTTATACTTATCTTGTATGTTGATGATCTAATTTTTACTAGGATTTATTCTTTCCATACTCACATATTCATTAATCACTGTCCATGTATTTTGATATAATAGATATAAATTTTTTAACTTTTCCCTCAGTTTATAGATTCTTCAATCAAATTTAAGGATTCATTTCAGTCAACAAAAGTACACCATAATCTTCTTCAACCTTTCGGTATGGTTGATTGTAATATAATTCCTTATCCTTTCTATTCTAGAGTCACTACTACTTCCACATGATACATTCCTATTTTTGATCATACATTATATAGGTATTTGGTTGGAAGTATCATGTACTTAACCCATACTCACCTTAATATTTCATTCACATTTAGGCTTGCATCTTGCTTTGAACATACTCCTCATGACAATCATTTGAAATATACTAAAAGGTTTTTTTGATATTTTTAGGTCACTTTCCACTTTTGATTACACTAAACCATAGGTTATTATAGGTTTTATGGCTATACTAATTTATATTAGGTAGGTTATGTTGATGATAGGTGTTTCACTTATGGCTACCTTTTTTGTCTTGGTTCTCTAATTGATTGGACATGTAATAATTAAGATGATATTTTAGTTTTATATATAAAGGTAGAGTACAAGGTAGAGTCTTAATGATTCAACATGTTATCTAGATCTAATAGTTATTGATAGAGTTTGGATTCACATAAGATTTGCCTACTATACTTTGGTGTGATAACCAAAGTTCAATTCACATTTCCTACAACCCTATTGAGCACACAAATACCAATCATATTGAGACTCACATGAACTTCATTTATCATCACACTCAAGATGGAGTTATTATATTGGATTACATTCTATATTAGTAATAGGTTTTTAACATCTTTATGAAGCTTTTTGAATCATCTTATTATGTTGAGTTACATGGCATACTTTGGGTTTTGGAATTTATCCTTGGGGGTATTCATGAGGACATATTCCTTCTTCATTTATTCATGGATATATTTTACATGAGTAACTAATTATTCCTTATTTTTGGGACCCATAATTTGGATATGCCACTTTATTTTTAGCACCTAGGTTCACTTGAGGGAGGTGTTAGATTAGGTTATTTACCTTAGCTCATGTTTCCTAGGTGCTTTACCTAGTTAATCATTATTTATTTTTTCCCACTCACTTAGGTGTGAATATTAAATGTTTTATTTTTAGTTATAGTGATTTTATATCCCTAGGTTATCTTTTAGCTTGATATTATGACTATGATTGATATTCCTTACCTAAATATGTAAGGCACTTTAATTGCACTTTTATGAAGTTTTAGAGATATTATATGATATTTATCTTTGTTTTTTATATTTATTTGCATGTATATGCTTTTATATTATCATTTTGATGTTTTTATATTAACACATGAGATTTTAATATCTTGGAACACTTTTTTTTATTCCTTTCACTTACTAGGTTGAAAATAAGATATTTAGAATTTTGGACTACCAAATTTAGGAGCTATTAGAGTCATACTATGGGATGCCTATTTAGAGTCGGAGGTTAGAGGTGTAAAGATGGAACCATTTTTAGGATAGGTTACATATGAAGATAGTAAGTTGGAAGAGGTACATTCCATCTCATGCCATAAAAGTCTAATTGGTCAAAATATCTCTTCAAAGTATGCCTAATTATTATATGTTTATCTCCAACATACCCTCAAGGATTATAGAAATAATAAATTAGATAAAAATAAGGTTCTTATGGTTAAGTAACTAAGAGTATAATTAGTTTTCCTTGGTCTATTTGGATAAGGTGTGTAGAATAAAAAAATAATGAGGGATGGGTCTAAGGAGATTAAAATCATGAAAAGGCACTTATTGTTAAGCAGTGTTTGAAGATAATAAAGGACACACACACACACACACACATGCGTGCGCGCGCACGCACGCACGCACACACACACACACACACATGTATGTATGTATGTATGTATGTATATATGTATATGTATATGTATAAATAATATAAGGTCCAAATATATTATATGGAGTGAAGAAGAAAACCTTATTATGGAGGTCCCTACCTAAGATTATTTATTTTGGAAAGGGGTTATTAAATTTAAGGATTTACTTTGTAAGAGAAATAAATTTATTTTTAGAAACAGTATAATTTCTAGTTTATGTGATGATCCATGGTTGTTTAAATTACCCTTAATTCATTTAGACCATTGTATGGTTGTTAGTGATCACTTATATCCACCATAGGTCAAAGACTCTACAACTACTAGGCCCATGCTAAGGATGGATTTTCTTGGAAATATATTATGTGGAATGATAATTTGGGGGTTACCAACTAGATTCTAGTTAGTCTCAATCAAAAACTCAAATAAACTTACATCTTCCTTCACCCAAATGAGGACATGATGATTTGGCACAAAGAATATGTTAGATAATACTCACTTAAATAATCCTACATTCTCAATTTGGAGTTTATAGGGGATGGTACTCAGTGGCTTAAACTTAAAAACAAATGTTTGATCCCTAAAGTAAAAATATTGATTTGGTTGGCCAATAAAACAAAGATATTAGCTATTGATAACCTCAAATAACTATAGTTTAAAATCCCTAATAGATTTTACATATGTAAAAAACAATAATAAATAATCAAGCATTTATTCTGGGAATGTTATTTTGGGGAAAATATATTTAAATTTTTCATGGACAAATTTATTTTTTCCTCACTTTAACTAAAATCAGTTTGGGATCTTATTTTATAATAGAATCCACCTTAGAATATGTCAATCCTGGACTTGTTATGGAGGCTTACATTAACTCATACTTTTTGGGGTGTTTGGAAAAAGAGAAATGATCATACTTTTAACAAATGTGTAAATATCAAGTTTGTGAAGCTTATAATTTATGGGGCTATCACGGAAAATTAGATGGTTTTCTCTTCTAAAAATAAGGTGGTGTTGGGGGAGGTTGAAAATCACATTCTTTCTCTATAGAACCTTGACCTCCCTCTTTCTCAATATTACCCCATAATCAAGAAGGATAAGAGATTTGTTAAGTGGGAAAAACCTTTAGAGGTTTGGTGTAAGCTCAAATTATATGGTGCATCTAAGGGAAATATAGATCCTACTAGGGGGTTATTAGAAACTTGAATGGATTAATATTATAAACTTTTATAGGAGGTGTGGGCTCTTAGACCAATCATCTGGTTGTAAAATTTATATGGAAATTGGTTTTTAGTCAAGCACAAGTTGAAAATTTTAGTCATAAAAGGTAAATAGTTGAACATTGTTAAATGTAATATAGGGAATTATGCCCCTTATTAGACCATTCATAATGAAATCAAATATTTTATAACCCTTATCAACTCTTTTCATGAAGTTATCATTAAACATTACTACATGGAAGGAAATGGGTGTGATGACATCATGACCAACTTGGGAGTTGAGGAAATCCAATTAAAAAATGGATTTCCTTGGAGAACCTTCAATCATAACTTACTCACAAATTAGAGGCTGAGAATAATCATGATAGATGTTGATATGACTCATATTAATTATGCTAATTTTAATTCTAAATTTATGGGAATATTTTATTGATAGACACATTTATTTCCTAATTCGAACCATCATTATTTTTCATGGGAAGAAAGGTATACTTATTAGGAGGTGTAATATTGTCATTTGAGTGTGTGATAAGAGTTATTTAAAGTCCATTCTAAATTCAACTCAACACAACAAAGTTGTGTCAACTAAAAATTACAAAATAACTCTTAAGGCCAAGAGTATGATTGGATAAATAGATAGGACCAAGACCATTTCTTCTAAGGATGTCAAGAATAACTTGATATGGAAAATACTATGTAGAGGAGGCCTCATTGTGTACATGAACACATTATAGTCCATGACCCCAAAATATCTATCAACATTTACAGAGGTTATAATAATAGGATGATCCATTTTATAAGTGTATAAATACATGTAGTATATGATAGCATTACATCTATCACTTGCATGTCTCTTGTTAGCATCAAAGCATACACAAATAAATGTCATAGGGTTGATTTGATTAAAAATTTATTCAAAGATGAGGATTTATCAAAAAAGGTGAAGAAAGGTTTTTTGAGAGAAAGTATTCCTTACCCCTATTTGAACATTTGTCTACAAATCACAAAGTATCTAAATTTAGAATGGAAAAAAGGGTTGTGCATTCACACCACTTTATTTTACTCAAATAATTTTAAAAAATTCTATTATCATCTTTCCATTTTTTCTATTGAGATATTTGGAATACACAATGAAGGTATACCAAGGTGACACCTCAATTGTCATCATCTATAAATCTATATTTATGATATTGGTTAAGGGGGATAAGTTTATTTTTGACAACTGGGTGGAGGTTGAGGAGGATGTGGGTCCAAAGGGTTTAGAGATGGATGGGTTGGCTAATGCTGAGGAGGATTATAAAGTTGAGTTTGAATAATTAATGAAAATGTTAAACCAAATTTTGAGGAGTAGGAAGAGCAAGGATCAAAGAGGGTAAAAAGGAAATTAATTGTGTCAGATGATGAAGTGAATTATGCCATAAAAATTTTGGAAGAAAAAACTATATTAAACCTAGGTAGAAATCCCTTTGACATAATAGGGGTGGATTGTGAATCTATAGACTTGGATGCTTTTCATAAGCTTGAAGGTAGGAAAGGGTATTTACAAGGGGACAAGATAAAATAGGAAGATGGGGATAGAAAAAACTTCAAATAAAAATTAGAGGCCCTTAAGGGAGACTAAACAATTAGATGAATGACTTGAGAGAAATTAGAAAGGAAATCAAAGCCACTAGAGAGGTTATCCTAGTTAGAGCCAATGTTTGTAATAATGGAGGACAAATATAGAAAAGGTCAATAAATATGCTTAACCTAGAGTTATAAATGGATCTTAAAGAGGAGAGTGAGTTATAAAAATAATAATATGAATCTCAAGCTAAGCACAAGGAGAAGGGCCAAAGCAAGAAAAATGACAAGGTTGTAAAGTCTAAGGTGGTCTCTAACAATTTGTTTCTAGAGGATATCACTAAGGATCCTTTAAAACAAATAATATGTGACATGAGGAAGGAGGGTGACAAGAAGGAGAATTTTAATGACACTCCAAGTTCCAAAAAGACTAAAGGCATTGGTTCTTGACTTGTTATTGGGTTAGTTATCCTTTTCTAGTTTCTAATTATTTTGGGTGTTTTTGTTGCTTATTTTAGTTTATTGGATGGACTTGTGTGGGTTTTGGGTTGTTTTTTCTTGGCTTCCTAGAGAGATATTAATTTTTTACTAACCATTTTTGGTAAATTTTTCTTGTTTTGGTTTAGTATGTAATGGTTATGGGACCTTTAAAATCCCATTAGTATACCTATATATATATATATATATATATATATATATAATACTTACAATATTTTATTATTATCCCCAACTAAATCATATTTACATAAATACATCAAATAAGTATTGACTATGCACCATAAATATCAATTAATACAGATATTTTATTTTTAACCTTAATTGATATCATATTTAAAATAATACACACCAATAAAAATTTACCAATCAGAGGATTCAAATGTCTTATTTTTGACTCTAAGTGTATGAAGATGCACTCAAGATAGTGTTACATAAAATTAAACACTTAGTGAACATGTTATAATTAACTTCTTCATGCTAATAATTAAAAATAAAGTACTTGGGAATGGAATATAATTGTAATATAATTTTACACTTTAGAGTTTGTGAATAATTATATTTATGATGAAGAATAATATAATAAATGCTATACACATATATACACATTAAATATAATTGTTATACATGTACTACACATTTAATATAAATGTTATCCATGTACTACACATTCAATATAAATGATATTCTTTTGTAATGGAAATGAAAATCATTCTTTTTCAACAATCAGTACATTTCTTTAGTATTTAGTTACTCACATTAATTTTTTAAGAGAAGGAATTGTTAGCCAAATTTTGGTTAACATAGTATAGGGTCATAAAATTCTTCCTTTTTCAATGCATATTAGCATAGTTTAAGGTAAATTTGATAAAACTAAGGTAATGGCCTTTTCTAGTCTTGTGCTTGTCTAGTCATTTCATGTCATTTTTTAAGAAGTTCAAGTGATGCTAAGGGTTTAGGGTGTATTTTCAAGTCATATGTCATTTTTTAGGGTCATGTCATACTCCCTCGAGTCCATATAAATGCCTAAATAGGCTTCATGTTATTTTCAAGATTAATAAGTCATTTTCAAACTCTTCCTTAGGTCACTATCATGTGTAAAGTTGTCAAAATCACTTTAACACCCAAAAAGGGTGACAACCACACAGAGAGGTATTTTAATATGAATTATGAATAATGTTATAAAGTTAAGTTGGTAGACATTCCATGACAAATTAGTTTTAAATGATGAAAAGTAGTTACATATGATTTTCAATGCTTAAAGGAGGCTTGCCATCCACTTGTATAGATCAGAAAGTCTGATTTGAAGGAGTAAATGTGTGTAATTATTTATCTTCATCTTCCATAGGTTAAATATATTTTTGGAATGTAGGTACAGGTCCACTCAAGATATAAAATACTTATTTTCCTCCATAGCTCCCTTGGAAATTTCACAATGGCCAACTTCACATGTTTGGTCTATACACTATGGTTGGATTTGGTAATTTAAAATATTACCATATAATAGGGTCACAAGGGACTTAAAATTCATGGCTGTAGTTATCACATTGGTGGCCCCTCCTTTATGAGTAATCACTAAGAACATAGGGTGCTCTTAAACCCTATAGACTCAATTTTGTGCACTTCCAATGAAAATATGAACTCATTGGTGATAAATGAATGTTTTTAAAGTGTTTTTAGGAATTATAAAATCCACTAAAATAATATTCCATCATTTTTTTGTGATTTTTTGAAGTGGAGAATAATTAAAACCTCATTTGTGCTAAGTTCAGGCCTTAATGAAGTTGCAAACAATCTTCTTGAAATCTTTATGAGGTTTCCTATGTGGATGGTTTGAATTACTGAATATATATTGTATTAAATGTCTTAAAAATCATCCATTCTTAATTAAAATCACCCTTGATATTGATTATCTACACCTAATAGATTTTAACATGCATACACATGTCTATTGTAGTCTTAAAGGAGGAAAGAGGCTAGTTTTTTAAAATGAAGTGGTAAGTTGATTGGTCACAAAAACTAATGAAAATAGGAGTAGTAGGTTCACTATAATTTTCATCATCAACAAACTAAAATAGTCTTAGAAGGGATAATTCAATAGATCCTAATAGTATAAGGTCTAAATGTGGACTTATATGCTCATAACAGTCATTAGATGAGAATCGGTGTCTAATGAGAATGTGAATGGATGGGCAGTTGTTTCATGTGAAATTAAATGACATATCAAACCTATATATTAACCTTTGTAATTGACTCTTATCATCAACTCATCAAAATAAGTTTATTGTCATAAAGTGTTTGAGATTATGTATAGGTCTACCAACAAAGAAGTAAACAAAAAAGGTGCCAAATGTTGCATTAAAAGTGTTATATGAAGGTAAAAATACCATGAATAAAGTTATGAAATATTATATGTTTTTTTTCAGTACTAAAATGATCCAAACTGTATGGGACAAAACTCTAAAATGACAAAAAATTAAACCTACATGTCTATAAACCTGTAAGTATCCTTTTCACCTAAAATGTGATGAATCTTGCTTAAGGGAAGAGATTAAATATAATAGAATATTTTAGAGAGATAAAATATAAGGTATCTATTCCTACTATATGATTTAAAATGTCAAATTCAATAATTAAAATATTAGGTCTCAATGTCTAGCTTGTGTGAGAAATACATAGAGACCTATAGGTGCTTGAAGAAGTTTGGGGTATGAAGGACCATAATAAGTTTTATATATAATATAATTTATATAATATAAAATTACTCTAATAAGATTAAAAATTAGAGGTATAGAAGGAAATAACTCAGAAAAACACACTAGAGTCTTTGATTTAAAGCTAGCCACAACCTTAAGCATAATGTATAACGAGGAAGAATTATAAATAAGGTAATTTTAATGAGTCGTTATGAATTATACATACCTCCTTGAGGTATTTAAAATAAAAAATGAACTTCAATATAACATATTCAAGCCTAAACTCTCTCTTGATCTCACTAAACACAACCTGCCTAGCCCAAGAGGATATTTCTTGTGTTCATTTGTAATTTGAAATTTTGTATCAAAAAAAATGGTGCTTAAATATGTTTTATAGGTTTACCTACTTCCATATTGTGGTGTTAAGAGAGATAAAGAGTCCCTGGTCTTTATGAACCATTGTTATGACTGTAAAGTGCTCACAAGTTGTGAAGAAGCCTTCTAATGATCCAATGAGAGAGATATGAAATAAAATGACTTAAAATTCAATGTTTTGACCATGAAATTAATTTAGTGACCTTATAATATCTCATTTAAATCTGGATATGTTAGTTGGTGGCATGCAGGAGGAATATGTTGTACAAAATTAGCCTAGAAGTATGACTATAGGCCTAATGGTGAGTATGTAGGGTTGTGAAAAGATTAAAAATAAATTAAATAGGATTTTTAGTCTTATAAAGAGGTCCTAAAAACCATATTTACCTTTATATATCACTTGAGGGTATATGACCTTTTCAAGTCACCAAGTTGTGTCTAAGAAGACATGACTACATTATTTGTTGTCCAAGAAGCCTATCTATAGACTTGAGAGTACTCTTGGAGAACCTATCTTTAGTATATTGAGTTGTATTATGATTTTTAAAACCTAAAAAATTCATAATCAAGAATTGTAACTCATTAAATTAGTTATAAAACACTCCAATTTCCTTTTGAGCATGAACAATCACTTAGGCTAGGGTTTTGGCCATTTCTTGGTTCACCCATCCATACAAGGTTTTAGAGCCTAAAATTTATATAAATTTTTTATATTTATTTCCACATGTGTGAGAATTTATTAGAGACAAAACTTAGTTTTAGGTTTAAAGGCCTAATTAAGGGCTATTTAGAGAGAGAAAATAGGTGGATAAGTGTAATTTCACTTGATTTTAGGTCATGAAATTTTGTAAAATGTTGAAAGATAATAGTTGGTACTCAAAAATATGTTTTTTTTTTCAAGATCATCTATATACAGTTCTACATAAGGAGCTTTGTCTATTTTGAGGGCTACAAGGACTTGAGAACAAGTATATGCTTTAAGGCCAAAATGAATCTTTGAGAGTGTTTAATGATTAAAATTTGGTTTATATAAATTTTTGAGATAAATAGAGGTGTATCATGGAGAAACATTTAATTTACAAAGATAAAATCAAGATTTAAGGCTTTTGAGCAAGAGAGGTGTAGTGAGATCAAATGGGTTTCAAGACACGTAAGAAGAGATGATTATCACTATAACTTTAGTATGATTAATCTTAAAGGATATTCAAGGTGTTAAAAAGGATAAAAAATGGTATTTAAATTTATTTTATGACCAATAATGTCATTTTTAATTCCTCACAAGCCAAGATGGGTAGTTTTAAATAGATGATGAATCATTGAAGTCTCCTACACCAACTCTCTTAAAAATAATGATTAGGAAAATATGAAACATGTTGAAAGACCTCATAATTGTTCAATTTAATAATTTATTACTTGTAACTCAATCTTTCATGAAGAGACACTTGTCAATTACTCTCTTTTATTCCCTCTTTCTCTCTCCTTCTCCCATTCTCTATATATGTAACCTTATTTAGCTTTGTAAGGATCCTTTTACTGAGTATGGTGAAGCCTTACTCAATTTAACACTTGTATTATGCATTTAATTAATTAATATAATTATTACCTCCTCACATGCTTGAAACTAGTGTACTTGTGTGATTTTTGATGAATGTTAGTAGTAGTGATTGTACTCTCTCTCTCTCATTTGTCATCTCATACTTATTTGCAAAATAGATTGCCTTTTTATGGTTTAAAAGTGGAGTTTTATTCATTTTTTCCTTGATTATAAATCTTGACCAACCATATCATCAATGCATTCTCAAATACCTCTATGTTGAAACACTCATGCTTGAGGATCCTTGTTTGAGAAGTGTAATCAGATTCAAGAATAATCTTTGTGTTTAGTGGATGGTGTTTTATTTGGTGTATCACCTCCTTACATAAGTTTATTTCATGTCTTTTATCCCCATTTTCATTTTCAAGTATAGTTTAGTGAGCCTAAATAATCCATCAAGGGGAGATAACCCTATAATCTAGAGGTTTAGTTTACATAAAGGTCACCCATAGCCTAAAAATAATCCCATTTCATAACTCAAGTAGATAGGGCTTGAATTAATCTCTCAAGGGTGAAAATTTGATCTATAACAGGAATTTAAAGCTCCCTCTTGACTGTACCTACTCAACCATATTTTATTTTTTATCATGAAAAAGAGTAGTGTTAAATATTACAATAAAAAAATTTAAGTTATTATTCTCACGTGGGAAAATATAGTATAATTCCATAAACATATTTTTGAATCCACCTTAATACTTATTTTTTATAGAATTAAAAATAAATGTTTTTTATAGTTATTAACTTAAATTCCACAAATAAGGTAAATTATTTGACAATAATAACAATATTGATTAATATGATGAAAGAAATAATATATTTTGCAAAAGAAAATATTAACATGGACTTAATAAAGTTGTTTTATATAATATTTTTTACATTAGGATAGGTTTTTCCTTGTATTATTTGAAAATTATAACATTTAAAGGAGAGTGTATGTATAAGTGATATTAAAATAATTTGGATATAATTTGGATATTGTTTTCTATATTAAGATATTGTAAATGATTCAGTTTAAGATATAATGGATTGAGCATTCTCTCTCTAGTCCCATAATATTATTATCAATGTTATTTTACTTATGGAGTTATGAATATTTATGCTTAATCAAATTCAAATTTATGAATGTAATTTGAAATTAAAATTTCAAATTATGTTGTTAATTTATTCATATAACTCTCTTGATGACATTTGTTTCTTAGTTTTCAAGTAAAAAAATATGTTTTATTGAAATGCATTTTATATCATTATAAATTCCAATATTTATCACTTCTAAAATTTTATATGTATGATTGACATTGCCCATGATAAATATATTATACCAAAATATTTCTCTACTAATGTATAATTTAATGTGATTAACATATTTGAAGCATTTTTTTTACATAGATATTAATATTTGTGTAGGTAGGTCATGTATGTTTAGGGCCTAAGTGTGCACACCAATTTGTATTCAATTTAATGAAATTATCTTTATTAAAATAATAATAATAATGGATCTAATAATATACAAAAAGGCATAAAATTATCTTTAATTTTATCTATAAAAATCCAAAATTTATAAAATAGATGATACGAATAAAATATCAAACCAATTAACTAAAATGTACAAGATGATTATATATGTAAAGAGAAATAATTATTATTCAATATTAATAGAGGATATGCATTAAAATAGTCAAATAATAGAATATTATTAATTATATTGATATAAACACACACACACTTTCTATTCATATTTTTTTAAAAAAAATTGACACCAAATGGTATTGACATTAAAATTGCATTTTATAAAAATTTAAGTCAAAATATATGAATATGTAGCATTCAAACATGATATGTGCTTATCCTATGAAGAGTGGCTGTGAATAATAAAAACTATAATTATATAAAATTTACATAGAATTTATGTACTATTGTGTGTGTGTGTGTGTGTGTGTGTGTGAAATTATGTTTAGTGGTTAGCATGGCAAAATAATACCATATAATTTTTAATCTAAAATGACATAAAAATTTTAGTTAAAAATATTTTAATAAAATTAATGATAGTGGTGAATCTTAAAAAAAAATCTATCTTTTATTCTAATTTTTATTTTAAAATGTTGTTTTATAATAGAGATTTTTAGATTTATCATTGAATATTTATTTCAAAAATATGATGAAATCATAAATTTTCATTACAAACTCTAATGTCATAAAAAATTACATAATCTCATGTTTTTTCCATTCAAATAATTATTATTTAATTATTATAAAATTAATAAATAACTCAATTTATAATTATAAATTATAAAAATATAAAGAAAATCAAATTTTATCACTATACAGCCTAAAAAGACATTTTGGAAGTAACTTAGAATTAAATAACAAAATAAAGGAAATATTCACAAGTGTTTTAGTAGATAAAGGAGTATGTAAGTGGGATGTTTAATATTTATGGATGCCATTAGTATAAAATATATCATTCATTTTCATTTAGTTTTATATTATATTTTATACCTTATTTTTTAGTTGGTTAAAGTGGGGGTTTAACATTAATTTTTTCAATTAAATTAGTAAGGTTTCTATCCATTAAAAATAGGCTCAAACTTATACTATTCTAATAACATTTATTTATTATATATAATTAAAAGAAAAATTATAATTAGTAAAAAGCTATAAATGATTTTACCTTGAATCCCAAGAGAATAAAATTCCATAATATCTTAGAACTAATAAGAGATTTTTTTCTATGCACTATAATATGCCCCAAAACCCAAACACACACACACTCTCTCTCTCTCTATATATATGTCTGTAATAAAAACATTATTATTTTATAATGGAACCTACTTTTCTATAGACATGTTTTTTATGTTTGGTTTTTTAAGAGAGTTTACAAAAGTTTTGGGATAAGTGAACATGATTTTTTAATAGATATATTTATTATGTTTGGTTTTAAATGAGAGTGCACATATTTATTGTGTTGGTTTTTGGGAACATTACATTTAGTATGAAAGTTAAGGTAATTTTAGGTAAAATATTATTTTTGATTCCTCTTTAATTTTGTTAGTCCTTAATAATATAAAGAATAATATTAATAATATGGTGAGGACATAATTAGGAATAAAGGAAAATTAGTGGGTTAGAATAGGCCATTTACTTAATTAAAAAAAATTAAATAATGTGAATAATTGGGAAAATAAGAATGGTCCACCATGACCACCTGATCATGTAAAATACTCAAAGGATTATTTAGAGATATAAAATATATAAGGATCATTTATATGTTAAATAATAATGATTTTAAAATATTGGTAGAAATAATTACTAACATTAAAATAATAATTAGATTAAAAAATTAAAAATTAGAAAAATAATAATGATAAAATTTTAAAAAAACATTGATTATATATGGTATAAATGACACCCTATATTTTTTACCTTAAAAAATATCCATCTTAGTTTTTAAAAAATGATTCTAGAGATGTAACATAATAATGCTAGTAAATATTAAGAATTACTTCATATTTTAGGAGATGATCTCAAACGAAAAATTTAAAATATGCATATTTCACATTTATCAAAAGGCTTCTCTTTTATGGGAACACTCGAGTGTCTATAAAGTGCACATACTTAAAACTATAAATTCTTAAGTGATTTAAGAATAAAATAAGACTAGTTTGAATTCTAAAGTTTTATAATTTGTTAAATAATAGATACATTCCATGAAATAACTCATATGAAAGAATCACATACTATATTTTTATCCAATTTTTCAATGTCATATCCAATAGACTTAAGAAGTGTCATGTTATATATTTTATTTCTCAATTGGTATCAACTATCACATTTTTTCATTGCTTACCATTTATATGAGTAGTAATTATCATATTATTAATATTTTATGAAGGTTTTATAGTCCCCCCCATGGAAATTAAGTTTGCGACATTATTATTTTTAGGTAAAAATGTTTTTTTTAATATAAATAAAAAAATTTATTCATCACACTGCTTAAAAATATCTTACATAAAGACATGAAAACCAAAAATTTAGACCTTATACATTAATAAGGTCACTAAAAACAAACTATAAACTATTCAACCATTACTTATTTTCCAGATCTTAAATTCCCATACATTATTATTCATCCTCTTCTCTATCTTCCTCAAGCTAATGGCTAGCCTAATGATCAATATTTTGTAAAAAATGATAATTATGTATATGTTATTTAATGTTCATTGTGTCTTCAACAATTCTTGATAATGTATTCTACACATCCTTGATTTTATTTGTGTTTATTTGAAGCATTGTCAAAATCTATATATGTACTCTCAACTCCTTTCCACTATTTTTAATGAAGTTATTTATACGGATCAGATTATCATTTATGGAGGTAAAAATGTATTTTGAACTTATTTTTTAGGATCCTATTTCTTAACCAAATATAATTTATTAGTTTTCTCTTTTTTAGGCATCATTTTTTCTATGAAATTCCTATCCTTTATGTAACTTATGTTGTTAAATATAATTTATTAGTTTCCTATTTTTTAGGCATGGTTTTTTCTATTAAAATACTATCCTTTATGTAACTTATGTTGTAAGTTTTCTTTATTTAAATTTTATTGTTATAAATTATTTTTTATAGTTATTCCTTAGAATATGTAACTACAGTTTGAGTAGGTTATTAAACCATAGAATGTGTGCTTTAATATGTAGGTGATCTAATGTATGTGTTAAATGTAACATCACCTCTATCAATAATATTTTGTATTTTTCTCTTAAAATCCCAAAATATATTTTTATGATGTCCATGAATTATATGACACGAAAAATATTATTTGAATCTCTTAAAAAGACATAGAGGAGGAAAAGTGATCAACTTATTTTGAAGCATTCCCCTCAGAGTTTTACTTTGAGTCTTACTAACCTTATAATGTTTTTTGGAACCATTAGTTTTAGTTTGTTTGTAGATTCATTATTGAGATGGGATATTTTGAGACACAATTTTAATTAATGGAGAGGAAGATATGCAATTGACACTAACATGCTCTAGATTTATTATATGTGTAATATTATTCTTAAGTAATATAAAATTTAGACATATTTACTTTTATAGCTCCTTTATAGTGACTATATTATATATAATGTTTTGACAACCATAAAACCTTGGCACTTTCAATTGAATATGCAAAAAAGTTCATCAAAATGATTCCTTGGAAGTGGAAGGGGATGAGGAGGCATATTTTTATTATCTCTACTTTATAGTAAAAAAGGTCACCCACCTTTAGGAATAGTAATAACATGGACCTCCATATAAATGGATATTATCTATCACAACATTTAGGAGGGATGAACAGAGTCATATATGGATGTAATTCCAATTCTACTTTCATAAAAGATGTATTACTAATGATATTTAAGAATTCATTATCATTAATTTTAGCCTTACTTTTTTGGTATATAAATTTCATCCATTTCAATATATGGTAATGAAATATATTACATATTTTATGCCAACAACATGTAATTATAAAAATCATTACTCAAATAGAAAAATATATATTATGAAGTCCATTATATTCATCATATAATCCCCAAAATAATGGCTACCCTAAGAAAGCAATGAGAATTTTTTATAAAAAAGAGCTTGTTGATTAAAATAAGTAGATAAATGAAACCTATAAATTAATTTCAAAATAGATGAATCCTTTGTCTTCTAGACCAAATTTAATAAAAATAAAAATCATAATTCAAAAAAAAAACATAGAAATTTGTGGCAACAAATAATGGTTTATTTTCCAGCCAAAATAAATAGAAAAAAAATAGTGTTTTGAAAATAGGGTAGTTTTGAATTAGACATCATCTAAATAAGTAATAAAAATAACAAAGGAAGACACAATAGGATAATAAATATGAAACCTTAGGGGAAAAGAGAAAAAAATAGATTTTCAGCTATGAAGGTGGAAACAAGTATAAATTATGTCTAAAAATAAAAACTTAAAGTAGAAGTATGAAAACCATAGAAATAAGGATGAAACCCTAAGGGAAACCTAGGGTTTGAATAGGTTTGTAAGAGAATCAAGTTCATAAATATGTTTTACCTTATTTTTTTATTAATGTGATCAATCAAGATAAAACTTAAGACAGTTAAGATTTTATAATATATTACAATAAAACCAAAAAAAAAATGAATCATACATTAGAGTATGATTAAAAATTTGAAATTTATTCACCATGAGAAGTAATAAGAGGATTAAGATACATAGATTATTTTAGGTCTGAGACTAAATATATATGACTGAAAGGATTAGAAATGGACTAAAATACCCTTAAATTTTAAGTGTAAGTATTTAGATTTACTAGATGAGTCAGTCAGGATCTAGACACTTGTGTCAGATGAAGGCATCTAATTTATGAGATTCATCCTATTATGTTTATTCCTAATTTATTTTTATCACATGTTAATGTTCCTACTTATAAACCATCTTCATGTGTGATATCATAGACTCCTGTGTTCATATAATCTATAATCATGCCTCCTTCACTTTAAATACATAATTGCACTTTTGACTCTATGTTAACCTATAAAAATAGATAAAAGTGATGAGTTTGGATTACCTCAACAATTACCTAAAAATAATTGATCACTACTTATGTATCAAATACTCTTAAGAGGGAAATAACACCACACAGTTATTTCATTTAGGTGAATATGTGAAATCTTGATCCACTAGTATGAATGCATCTTGTGATCTAACTTTAGACACTTGAAAAATGGGAATTTTACTTTGTTTAGGTGCTTCAAAATTTGATAAAGCCTACTCCTTATGAGTAATTTATAATTTTACAAGTTTAGGGAAGTCCCTCCTAATGTTCATATGTGTATTTATAAGTGTTTTATCATTTATAAATGAATTTTAGTTATGAAATAGGCTCAAACATATAATATATTAATATTCAAATCCTTTTGTAATTTATCATGCCATCAACATGTACAATGTACATGTTAACCCATAACGATGCTTTGAATTTTGAAAATCACCATTATCTAGAAAATATATGAGTCCAATAGAGATAGATGGTTTCATAAGTTTAAATTTGGATGAGTATTTCAATAGGTGTTCATGAATAAAATAATAATGTTTTGAAGATCAAAATATAGTTTTATTATGATCTTAAGAAAGTTTAGTCATAGAATATGGAATTCATGTAGGTGACATATAGTAAATCAAGATGGTTAGGCCTATATAATTAAATTATATAAGAGATAAGGGTGTGAAAAATCCATATGTGTATTTAAAATTTATTTAGGGTTATGGTATGCCAAGACTACCATTTCCAACGATGTAATGCCATAATTCAATGTCTATAGTTTGTAGTCCTTATGTGAGTGTATGCATTCCCATTAGTAAAATTATTATTTATTTCCCCTATGGGTAGGAAAATGACATAATAAATTATTTCATATATACAATATTGTATTAAATATAAAATAATATTTAAATAAAATTTGATTTGTTTCATAATATGTGACATATTTTTCCATATTGATAATATTATTGCAACATTGTGAAAGTTTTTAAGCAATGTACGCATATCCTATAAATAAGTATATAACACTACTCATTTTGGTTTAGTATTAAATGATCTTAAAAGTGTCACCATATGAAATATCATCCCACACATTTTCCAATGTGACTAATGGGAGGTGAAAGGATATAAGAGTCCCAATATATTGCATGTTCTGTTTTATGCTAAATTAATAATAAACATTTATTTATTTACATTTAACACAAAAATTTATTTGGTATAAATATAGTGAATAATATAATTTTATAATTAATTTATATTTCATTTTATATCTAGTTTGTGCTCTGACTTGAAAACATGTCTATGGGATAAGGAATTATCCCTACATGATTTGAGCATCATGAGTGCTCCCTATAGGAAAAGTAACTAGTGTCCCGAGTGTTTCTTTAAAAAATAGTTTTTATTCTATTTTTAAAAGTTTAAAAAATAGATAAAGGTAAAAAATAGGTATAAAAAGATCCCATAACCTAAATAAAAAAATACTAAAAACAAAAAAGAGTACCAAATAAGGCTAAACCAAAACAAACTTCCCACCAGGAAGCCTACAAAAACTATACAAAACTAACCCAAAAATAATAAGGAACTCATAAAAACTTAACAAAAACAACAAGAATAGAAATAAACCAAAATAGGCCTGCCAGTCACCTTACCCATCATGGAAAAATTAATTTGGACTTGATAGTCTTCATTATGCCTTAAACTTTTCCATTTTTTCTAACCTCCTTATTTCTCATGTTACCTTTTGTTATTTTACTTGTACCCTCCATTTTATCAACCTTTGGTGGATTATCATGGACCTCATTACACTTAGACACTTTTTACTTATTTATATTATGATATACCTCCTTTCACTTCTCTCAAAAGTCATGATATGTTTTTATAATTCATTTTCCTTTTTAGCAATTATTCAAGATTGGGGTTGAGCATGCTAACCAATTTTCCCAAAATTTACCACCCCTACTACCAACACCAACTCTAGTCAAGATAGCCTTTTTAATATATTTACTATCCTTTGTAATGTCCCTAATATATTTATCTAGAAGCTTTAGTCTCCCTTTTATCATTTTCAACTTTTCCTTCAAATTCATTTTAGAC
The DNA here is from genome assembly GCA_037957365.1 of Torreya grandis. NCBI lineage: Eukaryota > Viridiplantae > Streptophyta > Pinopsida > Cupressales > Taxaceae > Torreya > Torreya grandis. The sequence goes on along the minus strand of JARHVA010000683.1, from coordinate 3,441,129 downwards.
TCCTCAGCTAGTTTCTCACCTTGCTCAATCACATTCCTCACATATTTCATTTAGAAAGTTAGGGTCCCTAAAACACCTGTTACACTACCAAAACCTCTTTTTTATCCCCTATTTTAGGATTTGAAAAATTTGGGATCTCATTTCTTAGATATAATAGGGATTAAACTTATAAATTGGTTGGTTTTGTATACTCTTCACCATCTGATACAGTCTCTCTCCTTTTAACCTTGATTGATCTCTTCTTATTATTATTTTTATTAAATTATCTTAATGTATTATTTCAATCCTTTAACTCCACATTTGAATTATTATAAGATTTAGTAGATTAATCCTTCTTATTTTCCTTATGGCCTTCCTCCTTAAACTATACCCTATTATAAATCACTAACTTGTCCTCCTTAACTAAAAAAATAATTAGATCATAGTGCATAACTACACCAAAAGTATGATTTTGGTAGCCCTCCACCATGCATTCTAAAGATCTCAATATGAAAATAATGATAGACTAATGACATAGTTGTTTTATAAGTGGTTAAGTGTGAGGAAGTGGTGTTAATACACTATCCTTTTCTTCTCCTCTAATGTCAAATACCTCATTATTTGCAAACAAACTTTAAACTAGGGATAAGGAATATTTTCCCTCAAAACCCCATTTTAACCTTGTTTTTATTTCCTCATCTTTTTAAAAAAATTCTTGATCAAATTAGACCTATGGAACTTATCCTTAAAATCCTTTATTCCATATGAATACATACCTATTACCACCATAACACTCTCTTAAGAGACATTAATCATGACACCTCTCTTTTTTACAACCCTATTTTTTCATGCTATTGTAAAGTTAACTAGTAGTTTGGAATCATGGCTTATAATGATCTCCATTTATGTTGTGACCTTTACATAATATTTTCTAAATGGAATTGTTTTTGACATCAAAACATGATATGGGATCAATCATATTTGTCTTTATTCTCATACTCTCAACTCTAAATTATTTTTGATTCCCTAATGAGAAACACTTTAAGTCATTGGATTAGTAAAATTATGAGAAACCAATGAAAATTCAAACATATGAAAATTATTTCCTTTTACCTCCCAATCAGGTTGTACTTATCCCCATGAAGAATAATGATTGTTCAAAATTAAAAATTAATGTAGAACTCATGAGAAGTGAAGCTATCACATAGATTTGGGATTAAAATCTTGAATTTCAATGAAATAGTCATATAAATATATTACAAGGTTAATTATGAGAAATATTTACTTATAATATAAACTTATTAATAATTTGTGGTGTGATTTCCTCCAAATAACTTTTTTTTTGAACAAGTTTACCCTTACCTATACTCATGTTGGATTTAAACTTATTGACAAGGATGATTACATCTCTAATTTACTTTAAGATGGTCCAATAAGGGTAATAATTCCATAAGAGACATTAAAATGTTTAAGGAATCACATTCTATAGTTAGATTCTAAATTTTATGTTCAACCACCATCTGCATTCCCCATAGATCCACTTAACCTTCAACCACATGATTAGTTTGGGTTCCCATCACACTTTTAAAAAAATCCACTATAAGACCTTTAAAATATATAATAATTTCCCCCGCACCCCACCCCCATGAAATTTCCTAAGTTATCCTTTGATGCACCATCAAAATTGAGCTTGAACCACCCTTTGGGGGGTTTGAACCATTTTAAAAGATTCATGTTCTTTGGATTACACCTTAAGAATATAAATGTTATAGAGAGAAATAATGTGTTATCCAAAATCTCTAAGCCCAAATTTTTTATTGGAGTAAAAAAACAACCAATTTTCCTTAATATCCCCCTAAATTATGAGCATCATCAATTTTTGGCTACCACATTTATCCTTAAAAATATGGTGATTTCTATCTTTCCAAATGCCACAAAATATATGAGGTAGTTTAAGATTCCATAATAGTTCTAAGGATGGTTGTTTTAAATGTGGGTACCAATATAAAATTAGGTCCCACAGTGATTAAGGAGTAACCCATGCCACATTGAATTTATCAAGAAAGAAGTTAAATATTGTGACCACAATGCAAAAGTCTAAGAAAGATTTTTGATCGAATCCTCTTCCCTTTTTCACAAGCAACATATATTAATATTTTTAAACTATATTTTCATGAGGTTTTTAGTGGTTAATATTTTTTTTGGATAGCTATCCAAAATAAAATGTTAAACTTAGGATCCAAACATTTATCCCAAATCCTAATCCACTTAGCACCATTCCCTTTGAACTCCATGTTGAGCACATAACTAGATTTTATTGAGTATTCAATAGAAACTTATTTTTTCCATATCATATCCTCTTTGGGTGTAAGTAAAGGTGAATTTACTTATGTTTCTAGTTTAGACTAACTAGGCTCTAGTTTAAATTTCAAAGCTCAGCTTCCTAGACAAGTTATTTCCAATTAAAACCTTCATCAAAAATGACCCAAGAATCACATATTTTCTCATCAAGTGTGGTTTTGAAATGGCCACTAATGATCCATTGAGTTTAAATGTAAATTTAATATCCACATATATTCCCATAAATTAACCTTTATGTCACTACCTAGTATCCATTTACTACCCTTACAAAGTAAATCTCTACACTTAACAATTACTTTCAAAAATAAGGAACCTTGGGTTAGAACTTCCTCCATAAAAAGGTTTTCTTCTTTTCTTTAAAAAGGTATTTACCTTTATTTTTTTAGTATAAATGGAATATTTTTTCATAATATTACATACCTACTTATAAATAAAGACCTTGTTAATGTTTATAATCCTCCTTAATAATGTGTGTGATATCATCATGATAAACATTTGCATTGTCCTCTATATATGTTATTTTATTATGTGTTTGCATATGTGTATGATTATGTTACTTATGATTTCATAATTTATATGTTTTATTATAATTTGTCAATTTTATTACTAAATGATAGTATGTATATATGTGACATGTAAATGATAGAGCATTGAATCACAACATGTCTCAATTGTAACTAGATAATATCTCATCAAAATCTAAAAAATTGAATGAGATGGAAGTTTTTAACCAAATATGCATATATGATAAGTCATCTTCACATATAGAATCATTTTAACTTAATTCATTTACTCATGCTTAAGTTAATAATGTGGATATACATATGATAATAAAATTTTAGGAACAATTATGATTGAATTTGCATTAGATAAATGTGATAAACTTGTTTGAGATAATTAATGTAGTGATACTTGAAAAATGCTAATAGCTAGAGATTATTTAATTTCTTTTTATTTATGGGGAGTATGAATGCTCAATACTTTCTTAGTTATTTATTTTCACTTGGTTTTACTCATTTTTTGGAATTGATAATTGTGTGCTTAGATATGTAACTTGCTCCTAGTAGAAGATTTATTTTTAAATGTTTTCTCTTTTAAATGTAGGAAAACCATCTTATAAATCCAATGAAATAGTATTATTTATATTATAATTTTTTAATTCCATATACTTTAAACATGATTTACCAAATATTGAATTGATTTTTTTAATATTAGGCCTTAAAAAAATGTGTACACTATCTTAGGCCCCAAATAAACTATGATGGTAATATGTCATACTAATTCCTCATAGGTGCTTGTATGTTGTAACTTATTTCCATCATGCCCTGATTACTTAAAAAAATAATTGTGTGTATTATATTGTACATTTTATGTTTACCTTATGTAAGATATTTAGTTACCATTGGTTCATTTTTAGGTTCACATGTAAATGTATGAACTTTAGGAAATTCTTAGAATTCATCAACATTTACAAATTGTGAAATAAAATAATATGGAGAAGATAAAATTATGGGAGTGTTATTGGATTTTTCATATGTAATTACACTCTTATCCATAATTTGTTCATTTTTATGTTGCAATGCATACATTTTTTTATTTATATGCCCATTTTTGTGATGATAGTTACAAAATGATCTTACCCACACTCATGTTAAACTATTTTTAAGGTGATTTTGATTATATGTAAATGTCATCAAATTATTAGAAATGATTATTTGTAAAATACTAGTTTTTAGTCCTTAATTATATGAAATCATATAGGTTGGTGAAAAATTTAAGGGGTAGCACTCATTAAAGTTACATATTTATTAATTATCATATATATATATATATAGCTTCATTATTAAGTGAATAATTACTTTGGATATGTAAGTTTGTTGATTTTTTAAACTTTTATAATTAGAGGAAAAAATATATGTTTGTCCTAGGTTTCATACACACAAAAAAAACATTCATGAGGTAACCTATAACGTTTTGAGATCTCAATGAAGGTTAAATTCACTCCAGGGCACAAGTTATAGTGACCAATGGTGGAATAACTATGAGCAATGCAACTATTAACCTAGATGGTTCAGATATGGATACTAATCCTAGATCTACTTGGGTTGAATGGAATTATGATGGAGATGTATTTACACTAAGGTGGGAAAAATTAAAATAAACCATAAAAGGAGGGAAAGACAAGGAAAAAATAATCTTTACAAACAAAGAACATGAATCCTTTCTAACTAGTTCTAGGATAAGGATAAACGCTAAAGAATGAATGATTATAGACTATTACTTTAGCTCACATAAATGAAAAACAAAATGAAAAGGATTGAGGGATAAGATATATTTATTTATGAGTTATTAAATAAATGTTACTTGCTATCAAGACCATTGTAACATATCTTAAATTCAACATTATAGAAAATACCAAAGAGAATCTTTGACTAGTTATAGCTCAATATAAGAAGTTGCAACAAATGGTGTCTCTACACAAATTACAAAGAGTAACTTACCTTAATTTTAACCAAATAAAGGATATATCAACTTGAATTACCAATTTACACTCTAATTAATAAAACCTTATTAATCAACTACAAGCTACTTGAAACTACTATTACATATATTGGGAAAGACCAAGTTACTGGTTAGATAAAAATGCATAAACACTATAACACAAAATTATGGAAGAGAGAGAATGAGTCATCCAACATAGATTTTAAAAATAGCCACAAGGTCTCTATCTATATTTAGTATCCAAATTTGATGTAGGATAATCCTACAAATATGTATATATAGTCTTATAGTTACTCTTAGATAGATCAATTTGGTCTCAACAAGCCTCAGTAAGACATTAGGATATTGTTATAGGTCATTTGAATGTCTTTGGAGGTTTCCCTCCAAAATAGAAATTTAATTTTTCAAATACTTTTATGTAGCTATATGATAAATTATAGTGGTTGATGAGTATAATAAGTCTTTTATAAGGTATATTATGTAGCTAGGGGTCTTTTGAGATCATTTAAAGTCATATTTATCTTGTAAGGTCATTCAAGACATTTTAATTACTTGATAAGTCTTGTAAAAATTAGTTTTCTAAGTTGAGTCCAAGAGGTTAAGAGGAATAAGGAACCAAATTTAGATCATTCCAATTTTGATAAGACCCTTAATGATCTAAAACTAAAGAGCTTTGGTTGAAATATAATTCAAGAAACAAGAATATCACAATTGTAAAAATGCTATCTCTGAGAAGAGATGTTCTATTGATCAAATTTGTACATCCAAACATATGCCTATCTCTGAGAAGAGATGTCTAATTACCTTTTCAGCATACACATATTTTTATACATAATTTGAAGTTAGGAGGAGGATTTTTAAGGTCACCAATATTGAGGGAGATGAATTGGTTTGACTTACATGATTTACAACATACAAAATTTGAGAAATTACTATTTTTAGAAACTATTTCTAGACTACACTATTAAAATTGAAATTTAGGACATTTAAGTAAAAATTTATAGGGTCAAAAAAACATTGATCATATATCCATTCCATCTCATTTATTCTCCTCATATTTATCTTTCCAATGGTTCAAATGGGGAGTCAAATAGAGCTATGGTGCAAAATTTATGGCTCCCAAAATTTCTACCACCAATTGGGGTAGAATCATTGCTTGAATTGTCACTTAAAATGTTGCTCAGATCACTTAAATACCTGATATGCATCGAATTTATAAATAAGGATATTTTCAAGTTCATTATATAAGTATACAAGAATATCATTTAGGTCAAAGAAGAAAACAAAATAAAAAAGGCATTTTTGGTTTTTGTAAAAAAGTATCTTAATGTAAATATTCTTCATATATCAGTATATAGTGTGTTTTTAATATATTTTTGCATCCATAATAATATTGAATGTTTTTTATTAGTAATTTAATTCAATTCTTTTCTATATAATTTAGAATCATTAGAGGTTCCATTTCTACACACTCATAATCATATTCAAATATAAGAAAGTCTTATCGGCCTCTATATTTTATTTAAAATGCCTATGAAGTGTTGTAACATTCATTGACCATGTGATTCAAAGGTATAAAAGAGATGAATAAGTGTATAAGATACATGGAGCTAGTCACATATATTAAAGTGTGTCTTTGTGCATGTTTAGGAAATGTTGAAAGATCTGAACTAGCCAAATAAATAGAATGTGTGCACTTTAAAGCCAATAAAAATTACCTATTGAGGAATATGAAAGGTTCATAATCAAGTATCGATGGAAGACATATAAGACTGCTTGAGGTAGTGGTGAAATTAACATGTCTATTGATGCATATAGGTATCTTCAAGCTTTCTCACATCTTGTTAGTCCAAGGTATTTGAGGGTCAAAGAATTTATGGATTGTTCTTTATGTGCTTCAAATTGATTGGGAACGAGGTAATGAATTCATAAATTTATTCTTAGAGACATTTATAATTCAAATTATGAGGTTTAGTTGTGTTTCTTGACATCAAAAATATCCCAAATTAGTTTATATATTAATGTATTGAAACTCATAGAGCTATTTGAGTAGGAAATCCTATAGGAATCTTCATTTATATCTATGATGAGATGTATACAGATGTATGTGGTAAATTATTATAGTAATAATTGGATATTTATAAATTAACATGAGATTGTGATAAATATTTATCGAGTTATTTAAAAAGTATTCAATAACATAGAAGTTTTTAGATTTGATCTTAAAGGTTTATGTCTATAGAATTTTAGATAGAATTAGGTATTTTAAAGAAGTGACTAGTCATTACGAAGACAAATTGGAAGTCATATTATTCTTGTCCTCAAGGTCAAATGGCTTTCATATTTTTAGGGGTTGTTCATGTTCAACTATAAAATAGAATAGAATGGAAAAATAGAGTAAGATCAAAATTAATCAATTTTTCATTTACTTGGTCTAATAAATTATGGTCAAAAGTTTGATGAATAAGTTATATGTTGTGGTAATGAGTTACAAAAAAATAAATATGGTCTAAAATTATTTTCAAATGTCTATATGAAGCTTGATAGGTTATTTTTCTATTCTAGTATGGTCTTAAAGGTGGTAAATAACTGATAGGTATACATTTAAAATGTCTGGAGTGAATATGGAAATGAATTGAGAAATTGATTAGTCAATGATTTCAAAGTGTAATAATGTTCAAGATTATAAAGTTTGAAAATTATTATCAAAATTTATCCTCCTTTTGGAATATGGGAGATACATGTATATCTATGCTTGGGATGGGGAAACCTCATCACTCAAACCAGTCTCAAATTTTAGATCTATTTCAAAAAAGAATTCCCAAAGGACTACCCAATAGACAAAGATTTCTATAATGAAACTCAGATACAACTAACCAATCATTATTTTGGATGGTATTTCATATGATGAGGAAGTTGTAGTGATAGACACCTATACTCCAGTGGTTGTTTCCATTGTAATCAGAGTTACAATTGAAGTTAGTTATATCACTTGTAAAGTATTTGTAATTTAAGTGGCCTGTGGAGTCCATTTATCCAATTTAATCTACATGTATAGGGTGTGGCTCACTTGAAAATATTTATCAATGGTCTTAAAATATAACATATGCCTTTTGAAATGTTGGGGAGCTTATCCATTAATTTTTTATGTGCATTGAGTGCATCCAAAAGATCTACATAAAGAGTCTCTATTTGAATGACCCTAATTCTAGAAAAAATCACCAACTATTGTAGATCATCATGTGTCTTGTACATTATTACCTCAACTTCTTATTTCAAACTATTTGCCATTGTATGAAGGTCTTCAAATATGGCCTTAAGGACCAATTCCCTACTCTAATTAATTACTCCAATGATCCTCACATCTTCCAAAATTATATTGGATTACCTCTCATAGCTAATAATTTGTTGAAATAAACTCTAAATATATTGATGCCACTCAATAAAATTATCCCTCCTATTAGATACATAATTCTAGGCCCATTCAACATCTAGAGTAGTTATTAATTTGTGCTCTAGATGCTCAACTCAAAAAGAATAGTCTGGAATCCATATTATTTATATCCTTTGTAAGGGAGGAGACATCCCACCATTTATGATTTAATTCCTTATTTTCATCTCTTATTAATATGAGAATATCATATAACCTTTTGGCTACTCCTTGTACATTGCCTATGAGTTCCCTTAGAGGTTAAAATATATCCCCTCCTTTTAGGGACTCTAATGATTGATCATATTTCTTAAATATTTATTTTATCAATCCTCATATATATTTCACAAAATTATATGGGCCCTCTTTGTGATCACCTAAGTCATAAGGGTGGGTTTTATGCCTCATAGTCAACTAGAACACATCTTTTCTCTATTCTAACTCCACCTGTTGTCCTTCAACCATGATATTTTTTATTTTAATCTTCCTCATAGTATTAGTTTCCTTATCAAAGTGAAACTTGAATATGAGTTGATCCATAATGACCAAGTCCTTCCATCCCTCCTTTACTTGATGTATTTTTAGGATCCATTCAAGGACATTCAAGGTAACTAGTTGTTACAAAGGTTCTATCTATTATTCAAGAGTGGAAGATGGGGCTTACCTTAGAGGGGCATGGGATTGGAAGAATATGTTTATAGATAAAAGAAAGGAAGAATGGATCTTCTCCATTTAGTGACACTTTTGGGAGCCACTACATCAAGTATTAATTTCCCATTGTCTGACCCAATCTATGTTGTAACCATGGTCGAATCTACTTAAATTGCTGGACCAATCGATAAGCCTAAGTGAATGGATGTTTGAGGAGGAAAAATTGGGGAAATAAATATGATGGTGGAAACTAGGCTTTCAAAATTCACCTATTTTTTATCCTAAAGGGCTAAGGGCTTAGGTTCATAAAGAGTAAATGAGTAGAAGGGGTACTAAGAAACTTTTGCAAACAGTCCATTATAGATATATAATTAACCTGATTAAGACCTTTTTGAAACTTGGTTTAGGGATGCCATAACTTGAAATATAAGGGTTATGTCTATGGTTTTAAAAATTATCATTTTAGTCACTTGATCCTTATTTTAATCGGTTGAATAATCTAAAATAGGAAGAATAGCCACCATAGAAATAATGGGGACAAAAAAAATTATAGTTGTATGAGAGGAATAATAAGTTGTTGCACTCACCCTTTGTGTAGTATAAACTTGGGAAATTAATATTTTATATGGTATTGATGTGCCAAGAAACATTGAGGTTAGAGGTACATATTGTAATTGCCATATGTTTAAGCTAGATGTTTTAACTTTGCTTCATCTCCATTATATCCACCTAGGTCTTGAAGAAATTTATTTGAGCCTGAATTGGTCCTCAAAGTTATTGTGTCACTAGACTAAGATTCCTTTGGGAACCATTCATCCTCTAGGTCATTCTCTGTGGTCTCACTAATGGTATTAAATAATGCGGTTTCTATCTTATCTTCCCATTAGTATTATATGAACCATTCTCCCTCTACAATCTATTCTTTATCATCTTTACCATTATCTAAGATTTTAGGGGTTATGATTCTTTAGAGCCTTTTATTTTATCCTTTTTTCCCCTATTTTATCCTTGGAGTCTCCCTTTGTTGGAATTCCCTAAGGGGAAACAAAAGGGGCCTTAACCTTTCTCTAGTACATCAGAGGTTGTCTAGTGGTAATACTCATTATTTTTGATGGAGGGGAAGAAAAAACAACTAAATCTGAAGAGAAAGTGGGTGGTGATGAGGTAATGGTATTAGTGGGTGATGGAGTGAAAACTAGGGAAGTAGGAAATCTAGAAATTAGGGGGAGAAAAGATGGGAGGCTTAACTATTTGGATACAGTGAGTAGAGGAAAAACAACATAGAAAATGGGCCACTAGGTTGAGCCATACTTTTAGTATCTAATGTTGTGGTATCCAAGTGTGAAGGAGCAGATATTATGGTGGTTGCTACTATGGTGACCATCAGGATGGAATACTAAAAGGACCTATGAGTGATTCCTTATTCACTTCTGATAGAAGCATTCCTAGATGGTCTAGCCTTATCTTGCCCTGGAATTCTAACCTATGAGAGGGGTTTTAAAGGGGGATTTGAATCCCAATGTTTTCTCTTACTCCTTTAAGCATCTTCCTTGGTGATATTTAGATTATATTGAATATGTACTTCCACCACCATAGACATACTTACTTTATCCATCTTGGTATGGACTTTTGTATCATTTAAGGTATCTAAGAACACCTCATCATGTGGTAATGACATGTAGACATAATAAATTTTCACCTTGGATCTGATCTTATTGAGGTGGTTCATGAACTTTTTCCTTGGATACCATTTCCTATAGGGTGCCCATTTGAAATCATAGGTTTTTCTAGTTCTACCCATTGGGTGGAAATGTTCCTATCTAGTATATTAAATCTAGACCAATGCTGATAGATATTGGTTAGATTTATCTTATTTGGCATTCCTTAGCTTAACTATATGAAATCTAATAATTGATATATAATTTATTGCTTTTCCACCTTATCTATCACTAATTAAGGGAGATATATGGGGATGGATTTCATTCCCTCCACTTTGATAATTGTGTAATATGGGTACAACCAATAGTTACTAATATTTCTAAGAGTCCTTTTGAAATGATTAGATAACCTAGGCATATCCTTTACATAAATGTCCTTATACACCATTGGATATAAGTTCTTTATTAACTTGGCCATGTTCTTCCTAAATTTGTAGATGTGGAGGATATTATACTCATCATAAAAAAATTTCTCAATGTATTTTAGTGAGGATTCTTAGTGTTCTTAAAAATTCAAGTGGACTGTCCTTATTATGGTATCCACTAGATAATATGTCATGTAAATTTTTCCCTCTAACTAGTTATCTAAGTTACTATCTTGGTGGATCTTATTAGCACTGATGATTTCCCCAATGGCAATGACCTTGGTAGAAGTGAGGATGGTGTATAGAAGGGTAATACAAACTTTATTGACATAGGTTATAGTTGGGAAACCTATATTTTATTTAATAAGGCCATGGAAATCTTGATTCCTAGCCTAAAAGTAGTAATTAGGATGACAAAGATGAGTCCCTTAATTTTGAAGGTAGTTGGCTCATGTGCCGACTCCTATAACTTACTAGTAATATTGTTGGTCAAGATAAATTGGTTAATTAGGGCTTGATTATAAGCTACTTAAAATGGAGGGAGCCATTAATATCTGTCAAAGGCACACCCACTAACATAGGTTACTGGTATATTATGCTAATGAAAATTTATAATTTTTACATAAATATGGCTCTTTGAAAAAAAATCATTGGGTACATCAATGCAAGGTATTACCTCTAGTTTAACCACTACATCATGTATCCCACTAATTTGATTGCTACCAAGTCTTATATGTACCTTCATGTAAAGGTTAAGAGTTTCTCTTTAGTAAAATATGGCTCTACTACCTTAACTTCCTCCTAGATAGCTAAGTAGTGTTTAAAGTCATGATTGAGAGCCAATTAATCAAACTTTGTATCTATATATTGATCAAAACCTAAAATGGAATATGCATAGGGGAGAGGTGATAATTTTGAAGAAGACATTAATATATGCTTAATATCTATTTCTCTATAACTGTGTGAATACTAGGTTAAAAAATGAATTTTGAATTTGTATTTATAGTCACTCATTCAATGGCAATGTGATTGTCCTTGAATTGGTCGATTGCATATATTACCTCTTAGATTTTCTTGTTTTATTGAATTAAATGTAGTTGGATAACTTGTGTAGATTAATGGCTCTAATGGTTTTGGCTCCTTTTTTTCTTTTGTCTATTTTCATATTTTGAATTTTCTTTGTGATGCATCACCCTTTATGAATCCCACTATTGGGTGGATTTTGTATCTTGGATCTGAGTGCTTTATCATCCTTTTTTTGACACTTGTTGACTTCCCACTTCTCCCAAAAGCATATCATTGTCAGACCCTTACATAATTTTGGGGACACATGGAAAATTTTCACCTCCCTATTACCTCATTTTTATTTCTCTACCTTGTTTTATTCTTATTACTACCTTGACCCTGTGGGATGGTGACACTTGTTAAAATCCTAAGACCTCTCTCTCCCTGAGTATATCATAAACTCTTTCATATTTACACAAGCTCTAATTGAGTGTGATGATGACACACACGATCATCCCAACATCTTGCTTGATTAAAAGAATTATAAAATTTTAGTATTCTTTGATGACTATGGGCCTATAATATTAGGACATGTGGATGGATATCATTGCTTTGTTTGCCCAAAAGTTCTTTACTTTGAATATTTGATATTGCTAAGCATTGGGTGAGTTGGATTGTGACACTTGGAAAAATACTAGAATTTTACCTATTTGAAAGTTGCTTTTAAAGTTTCTAAGTAACTAAATGTAGATATATTAGGGGGATATCATTAGGTGACACTAATTTATTTTAAAAACAAAGTATATAATAAGTCACCAAGGAAAAAAGGATCTTACAGGTATAAGGTAATAAAAGCTTTGGAGATCTAATTTGGCATAGAATACCTGATGGACAAAAGTTCTGAAGAACTTATGTGATGAACAATATTGTTGAACAATATAAATGTTTGGCATAACCTTGGAGAACTTGCACACATAGGAAAATTTTGAAAGCCATTAATAGGGTAGCCTAGGTAGAATAAACAAAAAAAGCCTTGATAGCTAGGGTAATGGAAAATTGTATTAATATTAAGGTAGTTATTCTTAACCAAAAACTTTAGCATAAGAATGCTTTGGAAATCCTATTATTTTTTAGCACATGATAAAAATTAATAAATGTTTCATCCAACATAGATAGTTTATTTTAGGCTAAAATGGACCCCTATTCAATTTTTTTTGAGAGTGATGTATATTGAGTGCAAAAAATGGCAAATTATACAGAGAATAATCCAGATTATTTAAGAACCTAGAATATTTGATTAGAAATTAAAAAGTGAGAACGTACCATATCTTAGAATGATAATCAAATTAGATATATGAAAGAAACTCTAAAAAATTAAAAATAACATACTAGCCTTGGCCATACCTCATATTTGTGTGTGAAGGAGTGATTTTATTTTATCCTGATTTGGATATTTTTATCAAAGACTTAGAATAAATTGTAGATTTTACAATGGTTTCCTTCAAGTATAAATAAAAATATTAAGGAGCTTAAGCATTTCTCTTCTACTAGTCAGACGTTTATAACCTTGACAAAGACACCTTTGGTTCCCACCTTTCCTCCCTTTATAAACTTACATGATGTGTGATACATTGATCTCATTTCATCATGTGAGGCTTGATCACCTTCAGATTTACTTTTAGGTTTATTTGATCACTCTTTGGGATGCATTTATCCCTTTCTCCCTTTTCTTAGAATACATAAGGAAAAGAGGGTTGGGAACCATACTGATTTGGTATAGGTATAAAAGAATAAAATTGAATTTAATAGAATGCCCCTATCATTAGCATATGTATCAATCATTATTATCTCAAAATAATTATTAGAGTGAGAGGTACTTTTGACTCAAAGGATGGGAACACTTTCTAAATTTTCATGAAACATTGAGAGTAACTTTTACATACCTGATGAAAGTATCTAAATGTGATAAGACAATTTTTCATTTCTTATTGCATACCTAAATTTTGTAAATCTCAAAAACATGTAGATAAAATTTATAAATAAACTAGTTTGTGAATTCCATTATAGGCCTCCTAGCTTCACTCACCCTTCCATTTAGGACAGGAGCTCTTGATTTTAGTAGTTAGGTTCAAGCAAGTTTAAGAAGCATGGAAGATTTGATATTATTTTGGTCATTCAAAAGGGATACAATCAGGATATTATGAAATAAAAGAAATCTATTATTACAAATAGGGAACTAAACTAAGGAAACAAAATTCAAAAAACATGAAAGGCTAAGCTATAAATTAAAAAAACTACCCTAGAGAAAGCCAAAAATAAAAAATAGGAAAGTTATCTATGAAATAATAAAAACTTATCTAAATTTTACCTCTACCATGACCCCTTTATTCAAAAACATTCTTAATGGAGGCAGCCTTGAATTAGTGCTTCAAATACTACCCACTAACTAGGAAGGCTAGATCTTTACCTTCAAGGTATTTATATGTAAACCATTATCACCTAAGATTGTAGACACTTGATATGGTCTAATCCAAAAGGGAGTGAGATGGTTATATTTTCCCTTCTTCTCATGGGATTTATCCCATAGAAGAATTAGGTATGAAATTATAAAGGCTTTGATATTGGAAATTTTATAAAACCATATTTTGATGACATCTTGATGTCCACTAAAGATTCATAGTGCTTCAGTCCTTACATATTCTAGTTATACTATATCTAACTACCTAGATTGAACCTTGGTATCTTCTGCCACATACTCCTACATAAAATAATAAATTAGGAGCTTGAGGTAAATGGGTAAGATAGGTTGTAATCCATATACCAATAATAAGGGTTAGGTCTTGAGGGACCATTTCTATCTTATCCTATGTTCCCATAATGCATATTTTAACAATAGAAATCATTCTCTTAGTTTTTCTTGGGTTGAATTTTTTATGACATCTATCAAGTTATTTTTTTATATTCAAACACCCCATTTACTTGGGGATAATAGCTTGAGGAGGACTTGATTGATATCTAATTATTAAAAACCCACTCATTAAATTCAATTGAATAGAATGTTGGTCTATTATTACTGACTAGGTATGTATGGATACTAACCTTGATCAGTATATTTTCTACAAGTAATGTGATGGCATATTAAGATCTAGAGTTCTTGGTGGCTATAAATTAATTACACAAAGTGAAATAATTTTTGGTAGTGATGGTGAATTTTTGCTCTGCTAATGAGTTGGGATTGATTACCCTAATGAAATCTAGGCCATATTATCTAAAAGGGTGACCTTCAATGACTAGGTGTAGGGGCATATCAGTATTTACCTCCATTTTTCTAAAAACATGTCATTTATGACAAGTCTTAACATAAACATGGACATCTCTAAAAATAGTGGGCTAATATTACTATTTTTTTCATATTTTATAGGTCATGGTTGTCCTAGAAGGGTGTCCATTTCCCAACTTTTGTTATAAGTTATCTAATATATCTATAGCTTCTTCTCTTAAGACACATCTTAGGTAGATGCGCTCATAGTTTTTGTGATATAAGACTCATCCTTTTATCATGTAGTAGGTATATTTGAGCCTTAAAGATGGTATTTTTTTCTATCCAACTCAAGAGGGCATTCCCCTATGAGTAAATAGTGAATGATCTAATCATATTACTCTCCTCCAAATATTTTTACTTTATTGAATTGCTCAACTGAAATGCATGGGTCTATCTTAGTCATTATCTAGATTATACCTTGGCCTATTACTATCTTGGATAGTCTGATTTCTAGGTAAAATTATTGTAACTTGGCCATCCATTTGCCTCTTCTTTCACTTAGCTCAAATTGGCTGAGAATGAGCTTGACTGTAAGGTCAAAGACCATGACATAAATATTATTTCTTAAGATATAATGCCTAAAATTATTTATGACTTTGATCAATACATATATTTTCTTATCTATAATTGAATATTTTTAGTTCTAACTCTTTTAAATTATTAATCATAAAGGATATTGGGTGACAATGTTATATTCTAAAGTGAAGGACTACATGTAGAGGTCCTTGGTGAAATTAATACTAATCAATGTTGGGTCCAGAGAAATGTCCATCTTGATGTATTGGAAGGAAACTTTGCCTCTATTATCCATACTATTTTTTTATCCTTCTTCAACATAAAATTCAATGGTTTAAATTTTTTAGAAAACCCAAAGATTAATTTACGCACAAAGTTGATCTTATCAAATAACGATTTCAATTCTTATATGTTATTGGGAGGTGTCAACTTTGAAATGGCTTGGACCCATTATAGATCAACAAAAATTGATTCCTTGGTGATAATGTGGCCCATAAAATTTTCCTCTATCAACATAAATATGATTTTATTTGGGTTTATGGATACTCCATATCTTCTACATCTATCAAAAACCTTTTGCAAGTGGTTTGCCAAATCAATCTTGTTCTTAGAAAACACAATGAGGTCATCTATATAGATAATGATGCACTTACCAATAAGTCCTTATAATAAATGGTACATCCATTATTTTAATATTCCCTTAAAATTGATGAGGCCAAATGGCATCCATTTATAATTATGTGTTCCCCACTTTGTGGTGAAAGTAGTCTTCATATAGTCCATTGCTTTTACCAACACCTAGTTGTATCCAGAGAAACCATCCAAGAAGGACATCATTTTAGACCTACTAACATCCTAGATTACCTCATACAAGGAAGGTATAGGGTATTTATCCTTATCTAAAGACTATTTTATATTCCTAAATTTGACACATAGTCTTGTTTCACCACTCTTCTTCCTGATGGGTACTGAGTTTGCCACCTAGCTAGAGTACCTGATAGGAAATATGATTCTAGCATATAATATATTTTGAACTTAAATTTGAATGAGAGGCTTCAATATGGGATTTAGGTACTCTAATATTATTTTAAGGTTATATTACCTATACTTAAGGGAACAATATGGGTGATCACCCTATGAATAAAAGTCCTTAAGTCTCCATAGGTCCAAGTGATCACATCCTTATACTTCATATTTACTTCAGATTCTAATTTTCATCATGACTGAAGGAAAAAATAGTGTTAACATATTAAGGGTATTATTGAGTTCCAAAATTATTTTTTTCAAATTTATATTGATCCATCTTTGGCTACCTTTGTCTATCATCTTGTAGATCTATATCGAAGATTTTTTCTAAAGATACCATTCCCATGGGGTTTGTATTTTCCTTGAGCTGTATGATACCATCCTCCTCAAGGTCCTGTTATCCTATAAATTCAAAGTCATTTTCATCTATAATTTTTTCATAAAATGATACATAATTATTTATAATTATATAATATGTTGATCATACTTAAATACCTAGAATTTTTCTACATTTGGGGACAGAAGGGGAAGGCACTAGCTCTACAGAGAGCTTCTACATCTTAGAATCTAAGAGTGGAATTAAGTTAGAAACTAAGGATGATAATGAATCTACCATTTGGTTCTCTTATCTTATAACAAAGCAGATGTTGAAAACCTCAAATGGATCAATTAGGTCCTAAGCTCTATGTTTGTATTTTTTAGGCATGCTAACTTGCATTGATATTTCCTTTTGACTTGGTTAACCAACCAATATAAATCACAAAATACTTGTATTTTTTTAACATCACATCCCAAAGAAAATTTTAGGCATAATATCAAGGCTTAATATTGATCTTAGTTATTGGTACAATGGAACTACAATTTGTATACTTCTAGGTACTACTTTCCATTAGGGTTTATCAAGGGTACACCAACACCTGATCCTTGTTTTGAATGGGAACCATCAAAATAAAGGGTCCATAGTTATGAAGGTAATTTGAAATCTTGGTGATAATACCTATGTTTGGTAGTGAAGGTGTAGATATTATAATATGAGGATATGAAGTTGAGCTTCTCATTTTAAAATTTTATTCCATGATTAAGTACTTCATCTTTTATTTTTGTCAATCTAATTTGATTGGCCACATCCTTACAAGGTAGTCACATATGTGAGAAGTTAGTGGATACATATCCATTCAAATTTTTTTACCAATACCAATTAGGAATTAAACTATAGGCTGATGGGATGTTGACCACTAGTATGTCAATAACTTGTTATACATGTGGTTTAGAATCCAACTATATGTGTACATTCAATAATTCCCTGACACAAGGTATTACAAATTTTTCTAATTGTAGGACTACCCTTTTTGAATTAACAAAGGTCAATCCCTAATTTTTGAATATAGTTATAAGCATCACATTATATGAAGCTCCTGAGTCAACTAGATAATTATGAACATATTTATTGAATATTTTGACTATTAGTAGGAAGGGAAGAACCTTAGGCTTGTCTTTATAGATCAATACATTTGCTTGGGTAGTCTTGGATTTGTATGCAAAATATCTTCCAATCAAGAATTTCAATAGTATTTCCCTTAGCTAATTGATTTGAGATAACTCATGTAGGGTGATATTATCTTTGATATTCTTCATATACTCCAAGATATTATACCCTCATTTGTTTAGTGATTTTGTGCATTGCATCTGATATCTTTCCTTTGGGAGAGGTGGATTGTTGATGCTCTCTATATTTGGAGGAGTGTTAGTATTATTTTTTGGAGGTATAGAGGTTGTAAAAGGTTGTTTGTTCCTTATATTATAATTATTTATTTAGAATTGCTAGAAATCATGCACTTCATTTGTGACATCCTCTAGTTCGTTATCTTATTCCACTAGAAATGGAAAATTATATGTATCAAAGACCATATAAGTTTTTGATGTGTTGGAAGTGGTATATTATTGAATATATGGCTAGGGAAAGTTTTTTAGTACTTATTTTCAATCCATTTCCATTTGAAATATCTCAAAGGCCATGCATAATTATTCACAATCTAGTTCTTCATGTTTGGTTATGATATGTACTCTACACGAGTTATGTAACACAACCTCCTTGATGTTTATTTATGGTATCTTATTGGCTAGATAATCAAAATTATTCCCTTTCCTATTAAAAAGTTGATTGTATCTCTAGTAACCAAAGATCTGGTTGGTGTTTTATTTGTCAACATTCTCCATACATTTTGACATAGTTAATAACTCATTACTTAAATTTTATACCATCCTCTTGATGGAATCTATTTAAAAATTATTATAATTAACAATATTACCTTGAGTATTGGAAGCATTGATTGGGACTAGAGCTTGGCTTCTATGAGGATTGTTTTATAAAAGATTATTCAAGAAACTTAGACTCTAGTTAGGTGTAATGTGAGATAAGGGAAATTATGTATGGGCCTAAGTTTGATTGTGAGTCATAGTGTTTTGATTAGAACTTAGGATTGTATTTAGAATCAAATAATCTTGATAAACATTTATTATTTCTAATCATTGTGACTGAGGGTTCATACATCTACCAACCTCTATAGATTCAACATAAGCCTAAGTTAAATATATAAAACCAATTTTCCTACATACAAACACTACAATTGTAGGATCTAAGGTAATATTATATATTTATAGATCTAATAAAACATTTGGATTATAAAAATTATATATCCAACTATATATTTTTTGAAAAATTATATTAAATACCCTAATGGGTCCATTAGTCTCTCTTCATGCTAACAAAAAGCTGGTATATGATACTAGGGCTAGTGACTTAGTTGAGATATCCTAAGAAGGTGGTTTGGAATTCATTATAAGATCTAATGAAACCCTCATTGATATTAAGAAACTAGTCATAGGTGGCATCTTATATTTATATGGGAAAATTTGACAAGCTACATCCTCATGGTCTACATTTAGTATCCCCATAGTAGTTTTATAGGCTTCCACATGTTATATGATGTTTCTTCCCCCTAAGGGAGAAAAAATGGTAAGGTATTTCTTAGGATTTTTGGGTAGGTCATGGATACCTCTAGGAATATTAATGTTAAAACTCATCAACTAAGGATGGGCTATTGGAAATGGGAGTGGATGCCTATTTGGATAATATGATTGAGCCCAGGTACTCCTTAAAACAACTCTATTTAACCTAACTTTTATATGGGTCTATAGGGGAAGATGAAATAGGTTATTAACAGAGGTAGACATAGTTTGTCTTTGGGATATATCTAATGTAACTTAAGAGATACTCAAGTATATATAGTGAAAGAGGCCATCTTTCTAGCACCATATTAGGTCATCCTAGGTTTTACACAACAGAAAACATTTACGAGGTAACCTCTAATGTTTGGGATCTCAATGAAGGTTAACTTCACTTTTGGGCATGAGTTGTAGGTATTGGGTCTTGCAGTGAGAATTGGTATAATGTAACTATTAACTTGAATGGTTTGGATATGGATATAGATCTTAGATCTACTTAGGTTAAATGGAATGGTGGTGGAGATGGATTTATCCTAAGGTATATAGAATTAAAATAAAACATAAAATGAGATAAATGAAAGGCATGAAATAATGTCTATGAACAAAGAACATAAATCATTTATAACTATTTCCAAGACAAGGATAAATACCAAAGAAATAATGCTTGTAGACTACTACTTTAACATAACTAACAAACATAGTGAAATATTTTGAGGGATACAATGTAGTTAGATCTAAGTTATTAACTGAAGGTTACTTTTTATCAATACTAACATATATTAACTTCAATATTATATCTAATACTAAAGATCATCTTTGACTAGCTATGGGTTAGTCTAGGAAGCTACATCAAATGTCATCTCTACATAAATTTGAAAGAGTAAGTTAGTTAACCTTTTAACAAAAAATAAGATCTATCAACCTAAATTTCTACTACACAATCAAATTGATAAAATCTTATTAATTAATTAAAAGACACTTGAAACTAATATTGCATATATCAAGAAAGACTAAGTTATTAGTTAGATCAAAATGCATAAATACTATAACACAAACATGAAAGATAGAGAATGAGTCATGCAACAATTTTTTTTAAAACAACAAGATCTCTATCTATATTGAGTATAAATTTTCTCCTACTTTTGGAATGTGGGAGATATATGTATATATAGTATTGGTATGGGTATGCCTCATCACTCAAGCCATTCTCAAATTTTAAATCTGTTTCATAAAATATCTCTGGAAGGAGTACACATCAGGCACTCATTTTGGAGGGGTTTTCCTATGATGATGTAGTTTTAGTGATAGACGCATGTACTCTAGTGGTTGTTTCCATTTTAATTAGATTTATAAGTAAGATTTATTATGTCACCTATAAATCAATTATAACTTAAGTGGCTAATGGATCCCACTTATTCACTTTAATCTACAAGTAAAGGGCATGGCTCACTTGAAAATCATTATTCATGGTCCTAAATTTTAATAGAGGCCTTTTAAAAATATTGAGACCTTATCCATTAGTTTTCTATGTGATTTGCGTACAGCCCCAACATCAACATAAAGAGTCTCTATTTGAATGACCCTAATTCTATCAAAATTCACTAACTATTATATCTTATTATGTGTCTTGTATGCTATGAACTCAACTTATACTTTGAAACTATTCACTATTGTCTCAAGAAGGTCTTTGAAGATGGACATAAGGACCAAGTCCCCACTCTGATTAATTACAACAATGATCCTCATCTCTTCCAAAATTATATTGGCTTGCCTCTCATAGATAATAATTCATTGTATCATATTATACATATCTTGATGACACTCAATAAAACTATCCCTCCTATAAGATACATAATTTTGGACCCATGTAGAATCTAAAGTAGTTATCAAATTTAGGTGACTATAAGTTTTGTCTCTGGATGCTCAACATAGAAAGAATAGTTTAGCCTCCATATTATTTATATGTTCCATAAGGGAGGAGACATCCCCCCATTTGAGATGGGATTTTTTCTTAGCATCTCTTATTAATATGGTGATATCATATAACCTTTCGGTTGCTCTTTGTACACTACCTATGAGGACCTTTTAAGGTTGAATCATATCCCCTCCCTATAAGGCCTCCAATGATTGATCATATTCCTTAAACATTTATTTTGTCACTCCTCTTATAAATTCACAAAAGTACATGGGTCTTTTTTGTGACCTCCCAAGTCATAAAGGTGGGTTTTATGCCTCTTAGTCAACTAGAACACATCTTCTCTTTGTTCTAACTCAACCTGTTGTCCTTCATCCATGATAGTTTCTGTTTTAATCTTACTCATAGTATTCATTTATGTATTGAAATGAAGTTTGACTATGGGATAATATATAATGATCAAGTCCTTCATTCCCTCCTCTACCTATTACATTTTTTACATCTATTTAAGTACATTCAAGGTAGCTATTGTTTGTGAAGGCTCTACCTATTTTTTATGAGTGGAAGATGGATATTATCTTGGGGGGAGCATGGGCTTTAGAGAATATGTTTCTAGTTGAGGGAAAAGAAGAATGAATCTTCTCCATCTAGTGACCCTTTTAGTATCCACTTTATTAATTATTAGTTTCCCTTTGTCTAACCCCTTTTATGTTGTAATCATGATAGAATATATTTAATTTTTAGGACCAATTAGTAAACCTAAGTAAATGGATGGTTGAGGAGGAGTAACTAGGTAAATAAATATGTTAATGGAAACCAAGGTTTCAAAATGCACTTGTTTATTTAGCCTAGAGGGTTGAGGGCTTGAGGGTGTAAATAAAGAGTGAGTATAAGGGGTATTAAGAAAGTTTTGATAATAGTCTATTATAGATGTATGAGTAACACAAGTTAGAAATTTTGAAACTTGGCTAGGGGATGTTATAACCTGAATTACAAAGGATATGGCTAGGGTTTGAAAAATTATCATTACAACCACTTGAGCCTTATTTGATTGGGTAGAAGAATCAAAAATAGGAAGAATATTCACCATAAAAATATTGGGGACAAAAGTAGTTGTATTTATAAGAGAAGAATAATAAGTTGGTTTACTCACCCTTTGCGTAGTATAAGCCTTGGAAACTACTTATGTATATGTTATTGATGTACTAGGAAATGTTGAGGTTGGAGGTACATTTTATAGTTGTATTTATGTTGAATCTAGAGGTTTTGACTCTACTTTATCTCCATTATCTCCACCTTGGTCTTGAATCAATTTAGTTGAGCCTAAATTGCTCTTCAAAATTACAATGTCATTGTACTAAGCTTCCTCTATAAACCATTCATCCTATGGGTCACTCTATATGGTATCACTAATGGTCTTAGAAAATAAATTTTATGTCTTGTCTTCCCATTCTTCTTATTTGAACCATTCTCCATCAACAAGATTATCTTTATCATCTTTACCCGTATCTAATATTTTTATGGGTTCTACTTCCTTAGAGCCTTTTATTTTATCCTTTTATCCCCTGATTTATCCTCAGAGGCTCCCTTTGTTAGAGTTAATTAAGGGGAAACAAAATGGGCCTTAACCTTTCTCTAGTATATAAAAGGTGGTGCAGTGGGAGTAGTAGTTTTTTCTAATGGAGGGGAAGCAATATCAAGTGAATATGAAGGGATAGTGGGTGGCAATGATTTAATTCCAATAATGGTTGATGGAGGGGAAACTAGGGAAAGAGGCAAGATATAAATTTATAGGATTAAATATGAGAGGATTATCTATTGTTCTACCATGAGTGGTGGTAAAGGTAACACAAAAATGGGCTGATGGGCTAAGCCATATTTTTAGTATTCAATTTTATGGAAGTCAGGTGTTTAGGAGTGGATATTATAGTGGTTGTTATTATGGTGACCACCAATATGGAATGATGAGGGGACCCTTGAGTGATTCCTTATTTAATTCTTATGAATCATGCCTATATGGTCTAGCATACTTTTACCCTAGAATTCTAGCATGTCGAGAGGAGTCTTAGAGGGGTATTTGAATCCAAATTCTCTTTCTCAATCCTTTAATCATCTTTCATGGTGATATCTAGATTATAGTGAATATGTTTGGCCACCACCATAGACATACTTACCTTGTTTACCCTGGTATAAACTTTTGTATCATTCAAGACATCTAGGAATAACTCATCATATGGGATTGACACATGGCCATAATTAATTTTCACCTTGGATCTGATTCTAGGTGGTTCTTTACCTTTTTATTTGGATCTCATTGCGTATAGGGTACCCACTCAAAATCATAGGATGTTCTAGTTCTTCCCACCAGGTGGAAATGTTCCCATCTAGTATATTGAATTTGACTAATGCTAACAGGTGTTGGGTGGGTTTCTCCTTGTTTTGAAATCCTTAAATTAACATCTATAAAATTTTCCAATTGAGCTATAATTCCCTAATCCACCACCTTATATAACACCAACTAAGGAAGATACTTGGGGAGGGATTTGGTTTCTTCCACTTAAATAAGTGTGAAATCTAGGTATAAATAATATCTACAATCCTTCCAATAATCCTACTAATATGATCAAATAACTTGGACATATCCTTTCCATAAATGGCCTAGTAAACCACTAGATAAAAGGCCTATGTTAATATAGTCATGTTATTCCTAAATTTATGGATGTGGAGGATATGTAACTCATCAAAAATTATGTTTTTAGGGTATTCTAGTGAGGTTTCCTAGGGTTCTTAAAAATTCAAGTGGATTGTCCTAGTTATGGCATCAACTAGATAAGATGTCATGTAAAAGTTTCCATCTGGCTAGTTGTCTAAGTTACTAACTAGGTGGATAAAATTGGCACTAATGATTTCCCCCATGGAAATGGCCTTGGTAGAGGTGAGTATGGTATCTATTATGGGAATCCAAACCTCATTGACATAGGTTATAATTGGGATACCATAGATTCTATTTAATAGGGCAATGACAATCCTGATTCCTAGCCTAAAAGCAAAAATTGAGATGGTAGAGATGAGTCCATTGATATTGAAGGTGGTTAGGTCATGTTCCCACTCTTATAAATTACTAGTAACATTATTGGCTAGCATCCATTGGAAAATTATGGTCTGGTTGTAAGCTGCATTAAGGGGATGGAGCTGGTAATATTTCTTAAAGGCATACCCATTGACATAGGTTGTTAGTGTGTTGTGATGATATAAACGTATATTTTATCTATAAATATAGTCATTTAAAAACAAATAATATAGTAGATAAATGCAAGGCATTACCTCTAGTTTTTACACTACATCATGTAGGCCCACTAATTTGATCTCCACTAGATCATACTTATACATTCATGTAAAGGTTTAGAGTTTCTCATTAGGTCCATAAGGATATACTACTTCAAATTCCTCCCACATATCTGAGTAGTGTTTGAATTCATGATTAAGAGCCACTTCATCAAAATTTGTCTTAGTATATTGATCATACCCTACAATGGAATACACATACGTGGGAGGCAATAAATTTGAAGTGGAATCAATTACTATACACTTAAGTTTTAATTGTCTAGAATTATGTGAATATTGGGTTGCAAAATGGATTTAAAATTCATGTTTGCAATCACTAATTCAATGGCAATGTGATTATCCTTGACTTGGTTGACTACATATATTACCTCTTAGATTTTTTTACTTTATCGAATTTAATGTAGTTGGATAATTCATGTGGACTAATGGCTCCAATGATTTTGGCTCCATTTTTATTTTTTCTATTTTCATATTTTGAGTTTTCTTTATGATGCATAATCCTTTTATGAATCCCACTACTAGGTGGTTTTCCACTCTTAACTCTGAGTGTTTTATCATCTTTTATTTGGTACTTCTTAACTTTTAGATTCTCCTAGAATAATTTCCATATCATTTCCAAACCCTTACATAGTTTTTGTGACACATGGTAAAATTTTTCCTCCTCATCATCTCATGGTTTTTTCTCTATCTTTTTTTATGATTATTAATACCTCAGGCCAACAAGATGGTGACACTTAGAAAAATCATGCAATCACACTCTTCTTAGGGGTATTATACTATATTTAATATTTACATTAGATCTAGGTGAGTGTGATGATGGCACACATCATCATATCAATGTTTTGCTTGCCCAGAAGACTTATAAAATTTTAGAATGCTTTGATGATCACTAGCTTATGGGATTGGGAAATATGGATATCTATCACTGGTCCACTTATTTAGACCTTATTTTGAAACATTAATCCTCTCAGGTGTCGAGTGAATGACATTGTGATACTTGGTAAAACCCCAACACTCTAGCTACTTGTAAGTTCTTTTTAAAGTTTCTAAGTATAGAATGGCTACAGGTTGATAGGTTGTCACTTGATGGCACTAATTTATTTGAATTTAAAAGTATATAATAATTTTCAAGGAAAAAATACTCATGGTGGTATAAGGTAATAAAATATTAGGATGATTAATTTTTTGAATAATACCCAATGGACAAAAGTTCTGAAGAGCTTGGATTTTGAACATAAATGTCAAAAAAAAGTGACAAACATAAAATGTTTGGCACAACCTTAGATAACTTGCACACTTAAGAAACTTATAAAATCCATTAATAGGTTAGCCTAAGTAGAATAAACAATGAAAACCTAGATACCTAGGGCAATGACAAATATTAATAACATTAAGGTAACTATTATTAACCAGAAACCTAGGCATAAGAACACTCGGGAAACTCTGTCATTATTTAGGATACAATAAACATCAATAAATGAATCACCCACCATAGCTAGTTCCTTTTCGGCTTAAATGGGCCCCTACTCAAATTTTTTGAGAGTGGGATATGTTAAGTACAATAAAATTCACATGAAAGATCACTTTCATAAGCACATACATCAAATTATAGTCACTAAAAATAAGTATGATAAAGTTATTTTATTTGAGTGGAGGTAAATTAACCTTACTAAATATTAAATTATTTTTGATATTAATTAGATAATATATTAATAAATGTAATCTTATTTTTAACCTTAAAAATTTAATCTTCCATAGGTTCATCATGACCTTGTCAAAGGTTTTATGGATATGTAAAAATTATTTCAGGGTTTCTATGATTGTTGAAATGAGTTAGGAAAGACTCTTATAAATTTATAAATAAAGTTATAGACCTACTAGGTAGAGTTTAGAACATATGTAAGGATTTAACCATTTAAATTTTGTTGAAAGGATATTATTAATACTATTCCATCACCTTAATGTTCTCCATCAAAAGGATAAAAGTGTGAAATGTTGGTATAAGGATCTCCATGCCCATAAAATAAAATAAATGTATGATTAATAAATCATTTTGGATAAGGTTTATTAAATATTTTTCACATTATAGGTTTCCATTGTATGATATTATTGTAAAACTTAGAATTATATGCCTTGGAAACTAAATACAAAGTGGAAAATCATCTTTAGACATCACACATTAGATGCATCATGGATACTATATGGCTAGTAGACATGGTTATAGATTGGAAAGGTTCATTCATAGTTTTGATTTAACTATATATCTTAAGGGGTATAAAATACTCATCATAAGTATGACTATAATTACATTAGTTAAAATAATTACCACATTACACATTTATATAAGATTCATTATGTTTATACATATCATCACCTTTCACATAAATATAATATTTATTTGATAAGGTAAATAACCTAGTTTTATAGGGACCAAGAACCATAGTAAAATAATAATCATCACAATTCATATTAGCAAAATAATAATCATCATATTTCATGTCAGTAGGAGAATCATTAAATTTTATGTCAATAAAATAAATATAATTACATTTAATTCCTTTATAAGAATAATTACATTTAGAAACATAATTTCAAGGAATAACATCATGAGAATCAATATGTTTATCATATTCCTACACTCTTAACCTAAGGCATATATAAGTATATGTGTGGTCAAATTTTGGCTAACAAAACCTTTTACCTTGCCATATAAAAATTATGTATGTTTTCATATTATTATTAGGGTTTAATATGGAGTAACCGTATCATAATTAGGTTTTATATAGGATTTAATGGTTAGTACCTAAGAATCATATTTAAAAAAATATTATTATTGCATGGTTATGGAGGTTTCACTCTTGAAGTGGCTTCGTATTATAATTATTGTATTATACTTGTCAATATTTTATGTGGATCTACTCTATCCTACTATTTATATTTATATTTATATTTTAATTTATTGTTATGAATTTTATTTATCGATGTAAGTAATTTAATTAAAATTAGTATCATAACCTCAATTTGTGAAAGGTTCTTCCATGCATATTTTTTAGATCGATCACAGTGTTTATTTTCTAGGATAAATGATATAAAAAACTTAAATTATGCTCTAAAATGAATTTATTTTTCCATCAGTATAGTATTTCTTGAATATTTTTATTTTTTCAAAATTGATATAGAAAAAATTCTACACCCTTGCACAAAATATGAGTCATTATATTCACAAAGAGATGATCAAAATGGTATAAGCCTTTAGGACACATTTTTACAATATTTTTCACCTTGTAAAAGATGGAGCAATTAAATTCATTCTGGAAAGACTAATAAAATGATATAATCCTATCATACCATTTTTTGACACTAAATCATAACCCTAAATATTAAACCTTTAACCCTAGAATTTGTGGATGGTCATTCCACATAATAGAAGCCATGGGAAATGGTCAACTATTCCCAAAAAAAAATGATTCAAAATCTTCTAATGTAGGGATTTATAGGTTGATTACCCAACTCTAGGTTTAATTTTAAAGATTATTTAAAATATAATATATGTATGAGATCAAATGTGACTTGTTCATAGTTAAATGAGATTTGAGAGAGATAAATGTGTAATTATAACTATCATAATAGCCATGTGTAATATGCAAACATTGCCACCATCCAATAATCCTCCACCAAAATAATATGGTTCTCCCAACCAAAACAATCAAATTTAAAATACAATTTCATGGAATATGATACAAAAAATTAGCATGTTTATGTTTTATGATTAGGATCCAGTCACCTATATAAATAAATAGAGAATTTCACTAGTTTACACCATACCCCATGTGCATAAAATGTGGTATCACCATATTTTCATTTATAAACACAAAATGTCATTTAGTATAGATGGTTATATGCCTAAAATAAAATAAAATTTTGAATTATTGATACATGGTTAATGTATACTGGTGAATTATATATGCACACCATAATAATGTAATAAATAACTAATTCATGCAATTATGAAAATTTTGAAAAAGGGACTATGAAGAATTATATTAATAAATTATTAAACCCATACTTACATATGGAGAACATCATAGAGGACAACTAGAATGAAGTATTTTTATCTTGGATTAATGATGATATAAATATATATGTTTTCATGTTTAATCCAATTTTAGTATCAAATTTCATTGTCTTCACTTTAGGGTAGAGGTTTGAATCTATAAAATGGACAATTTCACTTATTTACATTTGAACCGATGTGCACATAAGGTGGTACTGACATCCCTATAGTTTGAATAGTAAAATATTATTTGGTATAGATAGTTATGTGGTAAATAGGGCAAGAAGAGAATTATTATATATTTGGTGTTTACTAATGAATTACATATGCACTACTGCAACCATATAAAATAAAAATTCTTTGTCTAGTAATAAAAAATATGAGAAAGGGGAATATCAATAAATATATTTAGTAATTATAAAACCTATCTTCACACATGGAAAACATCACAAAAGACAAACCAAATGATTTTTCATGGGTGGACTCAATGATAACATACAAATCAGTGTTTGCATGTTTAATCCAAGTTTGGTATAAGATTATTTTGTATTCAAATGTAGGGTAGAGGAAAATAATACATTCAAATGACATGAATTCACTACTGGAAAAAGTAACATTAATCCAACATAATAATTCCCTCAACCTAATATATTGACTCCTCAAAAAATATAAGATTAAATAGAAAAAGGGTTATGTTTCAACTATGACAACAAATGTAATGGAGGACATAAATGTGCTAAGAATAAATTAGTATACATTGAATATTATAATAAATAAAAAGAGGATGAGGGAGTAGAAGGTGAATTTTATGTTGAGGAGGAGAATCATAAGATACATAGCCAAATATCTTATGGCATACACTTATAATCATTATAATTCCATAAACCCTCAAGGTTGTGGGTTTCATAAAGAAACAGTGTTAATTAACTCAGGGCATACACATAACTTCACCAATAATACGTTGCCAACAAACTTGATTTTTTTAAATCTAGACAAATAATATCAATTAATGATTATATATGGTGAAATAATTAGTTATGTATGGAAAACCATAATATCAAAATTTCCATGGGATATTATAGGACAGGCTTTCCTATGTTTTATATTACCATGGGAGGGGCAAACATCATTTTGGGAGTCTAACGACTCACAACCCTAGGAATGATAGAGATGAATTTTTGAAGAGTTTTTTATGTGTTTTCATTATAAAAGTAGGAAATTTAAATTATGTGGATTACATGAAAATTTTCCATAGCTAGTTAGTTCTCATCATATTCATAATATTATTAGAAATGGGGATGATGGGTTTATAACACAAATATTTTCATTATAATTAAAACTAACAAATATGTATACACATCTAGACTTATAGGTGATTGTTGATAACCAATAATTTTTTTATAAAGTAATGTGAACATGACTACCACAAAAAATTATCATGATCATTCCATTAAACTAATCCTAGTAATCCAAATTCCAAATATCATACCCTAAAGATACCCATATGTATAAAATGTTGAGTTTAGAAAGATGGTACAAGATATGTTGGAGGTTGGTATTATAAAACATATACAAAGTACATATTCATATCTTTTGGTAATGGTGCATAATAAGGATGATACTTAGAGGATGTGCCATAAAGACAAAAAAATGAATAACCAAACCATCCAAGATAAGTTTACCATTCCATTAATTTATGATTTTCTAGATGAGTTACATGGTGTTGTCTACTTTATGAAATGGAATTTTATTTATGGTTACCATATAATTTTAGTAATAGATGAGGATATACATAAGATAGAGTTAACCACTCATGAGGCCCACTAGGATTTTTTTGGCAATGCTTTATAGTATAAAAAATTAGCCACTACATTTTAGAGTTTGATGAACACTCTCTTTTGTCCTTTTCTATATAAATTTGTCTTGGGATTTTTTTATTACATCATAATGTATAATAATAAATTTTAAGTATATTTTTATCATGAGAATCAAGTATGTATAACTCCATAAGATAAAATTTATGAAAATACTTGTAAATGTGATATTTGAGTGAAAGAGGTGGAGTACTTGGCAAAAATTATTTAACATAAAACCATTAAATTTGACACTCACAATATCAAGTACATGATATAATAGAAAGTTACAAAAATCCTAAAGGACCTCTAAGGCTTCATATATAATTTTTTAATGAAAAATTATGGTACAATAGTATCATCACTCACATATTTAATGAATAATGATTCCTTCCATTAGAATGAATTATCCACTAAGGATTTTGAGAATCTAAAGGAGGTCATTTGTACCAATCCAATTATCACTACCCATTTATAAATGTGATGTGTTAGTGTATGGAATGGTGGTTTTACTCAAATAGGAAGGAAAACCCACTATATTTTAGAGTCATCAGATCAAAGTTAAATATTTAATAAATTTTATATATGATAAAGAGATTATGGTTATTATTTATCTAATGAAATAATAGAGACCATATTTGATGGGTAGACACTTTAAGGTGAATACATATCATGATAGCTAAGATAATTATTGGAATAGACATTGTCATCCAGAAAAAAGGGTGATAAAATGTTTATATATGATTTTTACATCATATATAAGAAATAAAAAGGATAATATATTGGTATATGCACTATTAATGAAGTATGAGGCTAATGAGGCCCTACTATGCATAATGTCCATATGGTAGGTAGATTGGGTGGATGATACAAGATCAAAACCTAAGAATGACATTAATACACATTTTTTTATCTGGAAGCTCCAACAAGGTTGTAGTGTCTCAAAAACATTTATCTTGAAAGGGAGTGCCCTATGGTACAAATATAGGTTGTACCTATGTAATAATATTTCCCTTAAGCCTAAGGTTCTTATCAATCTCCATGCATATCCACTAAAATAATTTTGATTTATTGAAAAATGTATTATAGAATAAATAAATATTTATTTTTGGAAGGACTCAAGGGTTATATCTTAAATTTTGTGGTCAAATGCATAGTGTGTTAGAAAGATGAGGGTGAGACAACTAAGACACTTGGTCTTCTATAACCATTAATTATTCTTATCCAAATATAGGAAGAGGTTTACATATATTTCATGATAGAATTTCTTAGGCTGGAAGGAAAAAATGTCATGATGGTAATCATGGAAAGGCTCACAAAATATGCCCATTTTTGTGTCTTTTCACATCTATTTTTTATAAGTATAGTGGCATACATTTTTTTATACATTTTGAAAGCTACATGGTATCCTAAAAATCATAGTAAATGATCATGATCTTAAATTTACCTATAATATTTAAAATGATTTATTCTCATTTTCAGGTACTTAGTTGACTCTCAAGTCTTCATATCATCTTAAATATGATGGGAAACAAAGGTGGTCAAGAAATTAATAGAGGGTTATATCATTATTTTTTATTGGATAAATAAGAGAGATGGGTTTATTGGTTTCCACTAGTACAATAGTGGCATAACACTTCCATACCTCATCTAAAATGTATCCATTTTTTGCACTATATGGGTACCATCCACCATGTAGCTACTCATCCTTGAGGGTAAAACCCAAATTTTGATCTATTTAATAACATATTACACACAAATAATAGGTACTAATTAGTTTAAGAGAGACCTTGGACATGGTACATAACCAAATAAAGCTACAAATTGATTAACATAACATAGAAAGACATTTTGAAGTAGTAAATTTATTTTATGTGCACAAAAATATATAAATAAATTTATTTTAAGTAGCTATAAAAAAGATAGAAAACTTTATTCTAATTATTACAAACATTATCATATCTTTTATAAATTTGCCAATATTGTATATAGTTTGGAGTTACCTCAATTTTAACAAATATGTATAGTATTTCATGTCACTTACTAGAACAAGATAATTAAATAGATATTATCTACCTAGAATAAGTTACAAAATCTTGACAAGGAGGGTAGAGTCATTTTTTAAATTTAGGATATATTTCATACACAAACTAAAAGGATATGAACAATGGAGATTAATATTTATTTTATCAAATGGAATAATATAAACATAAATGATAAAACATGTGAAGATGAAGCATTCCTATAAAAACATTCAAAATTAGTCAATGTTGAGGAAAAAAATATTTTTAATGGGATAGGCGTGTTATATCCTTAATAAATAGTGTTTGTTGGAGCCTAACATTTTCCCTCACATTTTGGGATCCTTAATGAGGAAAATGTGGAACCAACTAATAATTTTTAATAGTCATAAAAAGTTAATTTTCATTCTCATCACATTATTTTGGTCTCATATATATGATTTATAATACCCTTGCCTCAAGTTTTATATCTTGCCTCAACCAAAGTTCCTATTTTGGTCTAGTTTATCTCACATAATCCCTTAATACGTCATTCCTCAAAGGTTTAATGTTATTTTTTTTCCTCTTTTTATTTTAAGGTGTAGGTTAACCTTGTTATTTTACATGAGACCCATATTAGTCACTCAGTCAAATTAATATATCATAAATTCTAACTCATGCTATTATTTCATATCACTTTTGGCTTTGTAACTCCCAAACTTGACTATTGTCTCAATCCTATTATACAAATTAATGCATCCAAATGAAATCCTTCCCACTTTTTTTTATTCTACACCTCCATGAACCTTGTGTGATTATTTTCATGTTGTGTGTAATCACTTTGACATTATGATACCTTGTACTCATTTTTTTTGATCATAGGTGAAGTATTTATTAATATAATCATTTATCTATAGACCCAAAGGGAATATAAGACATAATTTATCAATTCATGGTTCCAAATTGGTAATGTTCTAAGAAAATGTAACTTTGTAATTCAATGGTCTATGGCTAACTAATAGTTTCCATGTGGACCAATCATGGAAATGGAATTAATAAATAAATCCAATAATAGTTTGTGAACTTTGTGGTCCATCACCAACTCATGGTTACCATGTGTTCCAATCATGGACTATAAATATATGGCATATAATCCAATATGATTCTTGAGAACTTTGTGGTACATGGAAAAATAGAGGACACCATGTGGACTAATAAAAAAGTAGTAGTTGAAATAAAAATTGAAAAAATGACTCGTGAGTCAATTTTTCTATCGCCAATCAAAGACCACCACATGTCTTACTCCATGATAAATTAAAGGATGCCATATGTTTCAGTAGTAGACTAGTCATGATATATGAAGGGTTCATCAAATGTTGTCACATGTATAAATTAAATACAAAGAGGATATGGATAATGGTAGTACCCTAGTTAATAATAAAACAATCATGAATATAGACCTAAAACAAACATGAAGTTGAATTAAAAGTATAATTGGTTCATGAAATTAGATAAATTGTTTCAAACATAAAATTTAATAAGTTAGAGTTTATAATTCCATTTATCTAAAAAACAATGGAGATATTCAAATGCTTTTGACAAGCGATCAATTCATTACCCCATGGTGACTTAGGAGCAAAAACATGTCTCAATGTAATTAAGCATGGGATAAATATGAAATGAAATAGTTCCATGGAATATGTCAGTGCAAGAGGGATTATGCCACATGGATATTTGAGATATTATATGTATTTGGTCTTAAATGTGAAAATCTTACCTATGTCAAATGCACTTCATTTTTCCATCATGATTATTTAAAGATAGGTTTGGTGATCATAACATGAGCTAGACAACTATATTTTTAGCTTCGTTGGTCTTGTTAGAAAGGTTTCATTAGTGGCTACTCAATTGTATCATGTTTGATGAGAATCATTCCATATATAATAACACATTTCAATTTAATTTCATGTATCTATTACATATAATTTTATGATAACAACCCATAATTAATTATATAGGTTGTTAGGTGTCATGAATTTCCCCATTAAGAAATTTTGAGAGATCCTTTCATTTTCCCATAATCTTAATGATTGGTTATGTTGGTAATGATTGTAATATTTCATCAAGTGTCAATATTAATGCCTTTATTTCCAAATCCCAATGATTTCAAAATATAACACATGCCATAGGATGTTATGGTGAAGTGATATGTATGTTTCTATGAGGTTAAAATTTATACTACAAAAAATGCATTGCATGAAAAAATTGTGTTTTATCCATGTTATGTGTGATAAAACATTGTTTAGTATTGAATAATATTGATATACCTTACCACTCTTTGATTGATTCCACATGAATTAAATTGAGTGATTTTCACATTCCTAATGAGGATCCATCATTAGTTGGGAAAGTATTACATTTTGATTCAAATAAGTGTCTTCTCCTCTAATTTTGATGAGAATTCCCATGGAAATTATGGAGTGGAAGGGGAAAATATATAAATTAATGAAAATTTCCTTCATCCTAGTCTTTTTCCTATTTAATTATCTTTTTGGTTATTGTTTTGTGGTGATTGGTCAAACTTTTTATGTTGTCACCTAACCACTAGTATTTTTAGGTATGTTATATCATAGCCTAAACTTTGCATTACATATTTAATTTATATTTTATTAACAATTTATTAGTGTAATTTTACTCCATAGTACTTTTTATATTTTTAATTGCATGGAATCCCTTAATAATGGTGAATTCATGATATATTAGGTGTTTATCTTTGAGTTTGTTGCATGTTGTCTAAGATTGTTAGAATAAGATTATCACATCCTTTAGTTTATCTACTTATGTGGAGTTCATGAAATTATGATTTCACTTAATTATATTTTGTGAAATATTTTTTATTAGATAAGGTAAGAGAAGTTGGTTTTATAGGGACCCAATAACCATATAGTTTAAATAA
Organism: Torreya grandis; assembly: GCA_037957365.1. Lineage (NCBI taxonomy): Eukaryota > Viridiplantae > Streptophyta > Pinopsida > Cupressales > Taxaceae > Torreya > Torreya grandis. The sequence continues at coordinate 3,405,125 of JARHVA010000683.1, read as the reverse complement.
GAAGAAATAGACCCATAGTAAAGATACAAAACCCCAACAAGTTGTTAAATAGAGAATGTCTTTTGCTAGACATAAGTAAAAACCATGAAAAAATGACCAAACACTAACAAAATGGAAGAGCTAAAAGGAAAATACTAAATAGATTCTAAAAGCTCCTAAAAGTCTATCAAGTTATTTAGGGTGGCATGTTTCATCTCCTTGGTACCTTACTTCAGTAGGTATAACATCATTCTACCCCATGTACATTTACATGGGCCCTCCTTAGGCCCCTTCATGGTTTTACTTAGTTGTGTTTTTTGAGATATTTTATCTTTTAGAATTTGTGGAGTTTCCTCAACTATATCATGTTTAGTCCTAACACTCATTGATTTTATATTATTGATATTTTCATCATCCTTTTCATTAAAAAATTTAGTTTTAGCTTGTCATTCTCAACCATCAAGTTATTCCACTCCTTAATAAGCCCTGCCATAACCCTAACCATATTTTTTATCCTATCCTCAAATTCAAGGAGCTTCCTTTTATGTTCCCACACAAGGTCATCCAATTTAAATAATTCATTTCCCTTGTTACCATCCTCCTCTTACCAAGAAATGGTGATGGGTTTAGGTTTTTAACCCCCTAAAGTTGCGATAATGACTACCCTACATTTACCCAATTTGTAATTTAAATGGAATTTGAGTCTTGAAGTGTTGGTGGAAGGGGATTTGGCTTGATAATTAAAAGGGGTGGGGTTTTTTCCTCCTTATCCAATAATATAGATTCCTCATTACATGATTCAACCATAGGGGTGGTTTTTATTGGTTTACCCCTTAGTGTTTCACCATGTTGAACCAGTAGAAATATCAAACCTTGATGAATTATATCATTATCATAACTAATCTAATATATGAGGGAAGTTCTCTCTAAATATTTTATAAATAGAGGAGACTAATTTTGTAACCACATAAATTATTCAAAAGGATAAAATAATGGGAAATGATTGAGGTAAAATTACCCTCAAGTCTTAGGTACTTCATAATTTTTTAGACAATTATTTGACCATTGATGAGGTAGATTATATCTTGAAAAGAATATTTTATATTTTGAGGGATACATTGGTATAAAATAACTTATAAATTAATTCTAGTTTCTTTCTTTTATCCTTAAATGATTTTACCACCTCATAACTCATTCTGGTTAATTCACCAATGCTTTCTTTAATAACAACCTTTTTTATGCCTTGCATCCTTATGGTTCATTTATTCCAAGCCAAAACAAATTCCTTTTATAAATCTACATCATGCCCTATGATTATTTACATGAATTCAACCAAGTCTTTTTTATAGAGATTCTTCCAAATCCATGAATTGCCTTGATCCTCCACATAAGACAATGGTTCCAACCTATATCTATCACCTATCATTATCACTAAGTTATTTTCTCTACAATTCTATGATGGATTTATATCTTTCCTCATCCCCATTGATGAATTTATAGAATGAATTGAAATGATAGTTATTCTAGTCTTTATGAATTGTATTTGAACTATAAAATCATCAAACATGATAGGATTAATACTCCACATGACCGATGATGAGACTCCCACACATAACCACATCTCAAAGAAATTATGATTCAAAATTTAAATAATTATTAATTGTGTCTACTAAATGAGCTGGTAGATTTTTGGTTCCTTGCCATATAGCTAATGAGGGGTATCTAACTCAAATTTGGTGAGGCTATCCACAATTGAGTTCCTTTCTATAAAACTATGACCTATGGATACTTCACTAAAAAGGTCTACAATGTATTTAGAATTTTCAATGATATGTTTAATAGTATGGTAGGGAGTGGACTTACCAAAGAGGTAATTAAGTGTATTAAATGAATCCCATTCAATGTAAAGTTTTATCACATTTGAATATGAATCAAGTTGAATGAACTACATTTCATCTATTGCCTTAGACACATGGTTAGTTTGAACACCAAAGGGACTTGTATATTCTAAGAAAATATTACCATTAGGTCTCTTATAATACCCCTTACAATCTTGCATGGATTTTGTTTAGAGGCCTCATCAAAATTAAGTTTCAACCAACCTATAGGAGGGTCAACAAAATAGGTTGAGTGTTTGGATACAACTAACTTAGGAATGACAAGATCCTAAGAAAGGTTCTAATTATGAATGATGGGAACTTCAGTAAGAGAACTTAAAACCTTTTCTATGGGAGAAAGGTACACCAGTTCTTTAAAATACTAGAGCATAGGTGTAGTAAGATGGAATTGATGGTCCTTATTTTTTTTAAACTATCATACCTATCCTTACAAATAGTCTAGAATAGATGGTGTAGGGCTAGATACTAGAAGAAAGAGAGAGAGGGCAGGGCTCAAGGAAGTTTTCATTACATACTGAGGTCTTGGATGGAGTAAGAATAGACCTAGGAAACTTAAAATTATTGAATCAATAAATATAGAAGTAGAGATCCAAAAGGAAAAGGTGGTAAAAAAATTCCTTAGAAGCTTTGAAAAGGGTACACCTATTTAGGATGACCAATCCCTATTTGACCAAGTTATCAATTGTGAGTATCATATCCTAAGACATTAGAAAAAGAAGATATTAACTTTGGGGGTGAGATTTATAACCCATATAGGTATCCAAATCTCCCATTCCTATTTTAAATCCATCTTAATCAAATATCTAGACTTCATCAAAAATTACCCATTGTCTTCGATAAGTTAGAGAAAAATATCATCCTTGGGAAAAATAGGAATTTAAATTTGTTGAAGTTTGGAATTGAGCCCAAGAAGATACTAGGATACATACACATTTATATTATCCATGTGGAGATATTTAAATTATGTAATACAATTCACTTAAGACTATTAATCTTTGACCTTAACTCTCTAAGAAGTTTTGAACAAAAGGCAAAGGTTGTTCTAAGGAGACTAACTAAAAAGATGTGTTTGATAGATCCATGGGTTATCCCAAAATCCCACCTTTTCTCCATTACCAATATACCACCTAAAACTTTTGTAAATAATAATTTTGTAAGTATATCTGGTTTTATATAAATTTGAGCCATTTTTAGGGCCTTCCTCCTAGAGGAATCTATCCTCATTGTCCCCTTCCAAATATTTGGCCTTGATGCTACAGGTCTATTGTTTATACTCTTTTAGAATTATCCATCCTAGATTTGACATAAGATATTTATTCATACTCCTTACCCTATAAATAACCAACCCTCCATTATTTTTAGGTAGACACACTTTCGCATAGGGGACCAAAGGGAATCTAAATTTCTCATCATATCCTTTCCATAAGAAGTGGCATATCTAGGGATTATTAATGGGTGAAATATTTATGATTTGTCACATTTATTTCATGACATTATTATATCTTGTGTAAAGATGCATAGAATTTTCACAAACTATAATTTATTGCATATTGTTACATTTTTACATTTTTTTAATGTTTTCCAAATGGATAAAGCATGTTCAGAGAGGTTAATATGATCATAAATTTTATAATCCTCATAATAACTTGTCCCTTTGAGACCTCCATTACTTTATAATGTAATTTTTTATAGGTCTCTATTATTTAATTCTTGTTGATGTTTTAAGTAATTGTCCCTTGAGATATCCTTTCCCCTTTTCTACATGTCTTTTGAGATATTTGTTATCATATATTTTATCCTATTATTTTTAATTAAAATTTGTATGTTCATGTAAATATATGAACACCAATATTGTAAGTTTTAAATGTCATTTTCAACTTATACATATTGATTCTTAGTATATATTATGAGTATCTTGTGTTCATTCCACTAGTTAAAAAAAAAATGGATACATTGATCATTGTGGACACTATTTCCATCTATACTTGTGTTATTTAGAGTTCTTGTGTATTGTATACTTTTTTAGAATCTTTCCCTTTGTTCTATTAGAGCCAAAATATTAGGGAGTATTACACCTCTCATATTTTTTTCATCAATTCTCAACCCATTTTTAGTGAGAAGAGTCAATAGGAATTCTAATATAATGATTCATCCTCTAATTTATCTTATTTTTTCCACTAAATATTATAGTGTTGATTTTGGATCAAATAAATTAGAATCATTGTTGGGGGTTTAAATTAGTGTTTTAATTAAAGGACCTCTAGTATTTTATTTAAATTATGTTTTATTTATAGTTGGAACATTATTATAATGATTGGTTTATCAATTTATCCTATCAACTCACCCCAAAATTGGCACAATTTTTAAGGAGTATTTAGTTTAGTTGGTTATTCACTATAATCCTCACCGTTGATATTTTTTTCATGGAATATAATAATTGTGTAATTTTATAGATATATGGTTTTTATGTTCCACATTCTATTATGTTTTGTCTCAATTTTTGTGCACGTTAGAGTGTTTACTTTTTCTTGCTTATCTATTTTACCACTAGTAATTAACACTATGCTAGGAACTTGTCCTTTATATTTTGGTAATATAATTTTTATATTAGATTTAAAGTATTTACATTAGATTTTATTATATATTTAAAATATTTTAAAATAATTTGAGCTTGGAAAACCATATCATCCTATACATTTGTTAAGTCTTTATTGGAATACAAGAATGATATTAACTAGCTTCAATCTATGATATTATTCTTTAGTTTATTAAGTGGTGAATCCTAATTATTTTTCATACTAGATGTTATATAAAATTATTTACTAAAATATATAGGTGTTTACTTATTTAAATTTATTGGTGATATAGGAAGGGCTACCATAGCTTATCCTATTTTAGATTTATATTTGTTGGATCAACATTGTAATGGTGTAATGGGTTTTATTTATATCTTAAATGATTTAAATCCTTGGATTTCATTTTAATATAATATGTATAAATAGTGTATATAAGGGAGATGATCATTTGGAAGCCTTTATTAATTTGATTCATGGAATTGAGATGGAGAATGAAAGTTTTATGATTGGGATGTTATTTTATATTTGTATAGGATAAGTATTTTTATCAGTTTCATGGATTTATTGATCATATTATATACTCATAGGATAATTTTAGACAACTATTTATTGAGAGGGATGGTGAAAAAAATAATCTTGCTCTTATGATGTATTATTTTTATAATATTAAAAAAGAGAACAATGAAAATATTTTAAAACATTATCTTATATTTATAAAAATTGGAATAGGTTTATTTAAAATTTAAAATGAATTGAGGTAATGGATGTTTCTATTTTATTATGGTGTATTTAACAATGGTTTGAATTATTATTTAAAAGATAAAATCCCATAGACTATACCCCATGCTTGTGATTTATCCCTAAGTTATGATTGTGGCTATCATGATTTTTTAATGTATAATGATATATTTGACCTTTTGAGATTTAATGTGAAGTAAATAATGATATTCATGTTTATTCATTGACCTTTTAAAATGATGTTTGAGAATGAACCATACTTTTGTTAAATATGGACATAATCTAATCTAGATTAAAACATAAACATATTGTTACTAGATTTTATAGTATCGAGTATCAAAATTATCTATTTATATTATTGGAATTAAATTTAGTGATTTTTGGTATTATATATCATATTTTTCATATTCCAATTGAGAGTTTTTTAGTATTATATTTCATATAAACTTTAAAATTAGAACTTGAAGGTTATTTAAATCCACTAATAAACAACTATATTATTGAATTTAATTTTGTTCAATCAATTCAATGTTTTAGTTACAAATCATGTTAGTAATTAACAATATGTTTGTGATGTAACTCTTGAAAATTTTAATTTCTTAGATAATTTCAATGTTATGTGTATACACATAATATTTTCAAAATTCTATTGATTAATGACACTTTGTATCTTGCAGGAACTTATCAAGTATAAATCTCTTTGAGTGCATGCTTTAAGGGGTGCATCAGGAAAGGGGTGGGTAGACCATCGGTGCTTCATAAGATTTTTGTCCCTTTTACCACTTACCATCTACACAATTGTCTCCTAAACCATTAACCCTAAACTTATTCTTATCAGTCCTACCTATTATAATCTTTTCCTCTTTCCATCCCTCCTTTTCTTGCCTTAATCCCATTTTGGTCAGTCAACTATACTAGGTCAACTCAGTTGATGTACTATAGTTTAGGGGTATTTTTCACTTTCTTAACTTGTTAGCCTTTTAACCAACATAGCTCAGACCTAGTAAATTATCCTTGAAAACACATTGGGTTGATTAGGTCGACCCTATATACCTACCATATTAAAGAGGATTTAGCTCAAGATCCACCTATATATATAAGTTCATTTCCAACCATTTCATAAAATAAGAATTAAGAGAAAATAAATTTGAATGGACAATCACTTATTGACCATCTTATTTGAGGAATAAAGCTTAGGGTTCCATACTTTATTTAGAGATATAGATATTGTATTGTGGAGAAGTCTTTTGGATGCTTAGATACGTTGTGTAGCCTAGAGATGATTTATCTTCATTATCCTTACATACCACAATAAGTTCTTGCGAAGAACCTTGGCTAAGGGAGAGATTGAGGATTGGCAGGTTCATCTTCAAAGATAGGTATTCCTAACTTTACTTTTCCTTTATAAGAGTAGATAGATAGTGCATTTGTATTCTTCTCCCATGTATTGGGATTTTGTATACATTGACATGAGTATATATCTGATAATACATGTTTAGTTTAGTATTTTTATTGTTTCTAAACCCCACTTTGTGATGCAAGATTTGGTGTGTACTAGATTAGATTCATTATTTTGTTATTAGAATAAGTGAAATAATTTAAACCTTAAGACTCCATTAGGGTTGTCGTGTGATTGTGTTAGAATGTAGGTTTTCGAACCCTTCCTGGCATGATATGTTGTGACAATTTATCCCCTAATCGGGTCTAGTAGATCCCCATGTTGGTCATGCTCCCACTTACCAAGTGTATCCCAAATCAAAAGTGTAGGTATGCTCTATCTTCTCTGAGCTAGGATTAGTTTATAAACATGATGCCTTTATGATTACATACATTATGGTAAAATTGATGTGAAAATAATATTTAAAATATTTATTTCACTTTATTTATTTGTTTTGATCATCATTTTTATCATATATTTTGACATACTATATCGATTATGTTGACCCAACTATTTTTCTCTATGCACAAATTTGTGAGAACAAGTAACTGGATTGACCCAATTAACATAGTATAGCTTTAAAGCCTTTTAGACATCTAGTTTAGCTTACTAGGTCAACCCAGTCAACCCATTATAGTTTCATCACTCTATAATAGGTTCATGTATAGCTTAATTAATATTTTTGACCTCATTTGTAGGTTTTATCAACATACTTCAAGGTTCTTCATCAAAAATCTTCCTTCATACATCTCTGATCCAAAAAGTTTCATTTTTACATCTCTATTTATTTATTTCCTATATTTTTTTTCATGGTTTCCAATATTCAAAACTACTCTTACACATTCAACTAGGTTGACCTTGCCCGCCTAGTTATATGTTATGTATGCTATCTAAAATAATTGGATCAACCATGTTGACCTAGTTCACTTTTAGACCTTGCATCCATAGTATAGGTTTGATCTTGTTTACCCTATTATTTATTTTGTGTATATAGTTTCAACACTATAACTTGTTTCAATGTTGGAATTGATCTCATATCTACTAGTAATTAGTTCACACACTTCTTTTCTTGTTATTTACATGATTAGAATAATTCACATAGTCTAATTAGGGGGTTTTTAATTAACCATTTAGTTTCACTATTTATATTTTATACACACATGGCCAATCACAAAAAACATAAGAAAACACTTTAACATCTTGTCTACCCAAGGTCAACCTACTTGTATTTCATCACCAATGGTGAAGTTGACTTGATGCTCTAGTCAAGTATAAAACATGGTTAATGGTATATTTTGGATAAGCATTCGATACCCTTATCATTGAAGTGTGTGAATGATGGGTTAGGCCCTAATACCAAGCTTGTATCATTTCCACTATAGTCCTTTTCTTCCCAAACTACCTAAAACCATCTTTAGATTGCCATTATAGTTCTTTGCTTTACAACCAACTTCTAATCACATTTAAAATCATTCTTAATAATATAATTAACAATCAAGTTGACCAACTAGCTATCTTTAATTTATAAGTTGATTAATTTATCTTTTCTCAATTTTGTGTGAAAAAAATTACATTAGCCAGTGTTACCGCAAGGTTTTATTTTGTGTGCCTCATTTGGATTAGCTAGCATTAGTCCAATTGACCATTTATTTCCTTTCTATTTTTACTTATTTACATTAATTGCAAAATTATATTATTCACAACTTGCTATCAAATTTATTATCTTCCATGTTTGAATTATCTACATCATCTTGAATCTAATGCATTTTATGTTTTGTAAAGTGGATGAGAAGAAACAAAGATATAGGCAAAACAAGGAATCTACCCATTTCTAGCCTCTGTTCACTATAGAGGATTGACCCAGTCAACCTTGTACTATCTAGAGACATTTTAAAACATTTATCCACTATAAATGATTGACCTAGTTGACCCTATACTATTTATAGACCTTTTTTAGTCTTTGTTTACTGTAAAATATCGACATAGTCGACCTTGTACTATTTATAGACCCTTTTCAGCCCCTATTTATTGTACAAGATCAACCCAATTGACCCTATACTATTTTTTGTCACTTTTTGTTTACCTTATGTGGTTATCTGGTCTTGTTTCATCATTATGACATATTTTTAGCCTTCCCTTAGTCCAAAATATTACATCATCAAGGATTTGGATAATAACCTCACTTATTTCATTACTTCAGATGAAACTATCTAATTTCTTCCTTCCCCTTCTCCTAAACCAAAACCACTCACTACATAATGTAATGTAATTGAGGTCATTCATCTTAGTCCTCCTTCCAATACCAATTTTGGGAATTCCTCACCTAAAAGGAATCCTCCTCCCACCAACACTACCAATCCTCTTCCTAATAACACTAATATCCCTCATACAAACACCAACCCACTTATTGATACAACTAAACTTATTGCACAAGTCATACAAAAAATGAACATCATATAAATAACCAGTTAATCTCAAATTATGAACATGCAACAACATTTATTAAACATGACTAATCAACCACCTCAAGTCATCATGTCTCAACCAAATCAAAAAAATTTCCCTCTTCCTCTTAAAGATGCCAATGGGAATATCATCCCTCAACCTCCAATGAATAACAAAATGCTTCAACATATTCAAAAGGAACATTTAGCCTCATTTATTGCATCCATATATATTGGAAACATTTATCCAACTATCACATGTAATGGGGCTAATGACCCAAATATCTTTCTTAAATCTTATGGTAATCTCTATGACGAATGGGTCCAAACTAACACTTTTGCCACCACCAAGCTCTTAGACAAAACCTTTGTTGGTGATGCACTTGAGTGGTACACATAACTTCTTATACATTACATATCATAACTACATGATTTAGTCAATGCTCTAGTGAAGGAATTCCAACATGATGGCCTTCATAAAAACTACCTTAGTCATTTCATCAATTCTAAGTAACTTCCTAATGAATCTACTCATAATTTCATCAAATGATGCAAGTATCTTTCTCATAAATTGGACCATAATATGAATGATGATACTCTTTTAAAACTATTTGTCACTACTCTTAAACCTCCCCTTAAATACAAATTTTTAATTTTTTCACCTCAAACTTTCGAAGAAGCCTTAGACCAAGTAAAAAGGCAAGACTTTATTATGACTCAATTTGAACCATCTCAAACAACTACTGTAGTTCCATTCTAATCATCTTCTCATAACATTGATTCATCTATGCCTCCCTAAACCCAAAATAGAGCATCTAATTCAACTAATTTTAATCCAACCTACCCTCCCTTGAGTCTAGAACATCTTAAACATGAATTACCACCCTCTAAACCCATGAGATTTGATATTTCCAAACCTCCTCTAAAATGGCACAATCTTAAAACACTGTATTTGTGGCATGATACTATAGGTCATTCTCATGAGTCTTATTGTGATCTTCACCATTTTCTTGTTTCTTCCTTGCTTGGTCCACATTTCAATCTTGACACTCTAACAAAACAATGTTATTAAGACTATCTTCAAGCTTCTCAAATTCAATCTCAAGAACCATAATCACATAAAAATTGATTACCTAATGAACAAAAAAAATCATCCCATACCTATACTCATATTCTAATTTTTTTCAAACCATATTTTATCCTTCTTCCTACAAAAATAAGGAAAGGAAAGATAACATGAACAACTTTAACATATTGTTTCTTTCATTGATACTTAACCTCTTAGATCACATGAAACAAATGAGTACCTAGTTCAAATGTCTACTCCAAAGCATATCATACATGGTCCTCCTTTACCTCCTCATACCTCTCATACCCATCATATGTCACATTCAACCTCCTTAAAATATAACAAACCAACACATTTACTTATCTCCAAAAACACATGCCAACTCAATAAAAATTAGTTTAATGGTTCAATGTTATCTCACTCTAACTCGCATGTTGGAGTAGATTGTGATGCTCATCCACATCTCCCTTTATACTTTGAGGTATCTTATGAAGCCTAGTCATACATCCACTTACCCATTGGGGCATCTTATGATTCTCACTCTTATTCTACAATACATAATAACAAACAAATATAGCTTCAAGAAACCTTATGAGACTTATAGACTTGTATTTCACATGTTCATCTTTGATACATACATTAGCATAGGTCTTACTTATTCTCTTGTCTAATGTTTCTTTATTTTTGTACATTTTTATTTCCTTCCTTTAATTTCATTTTACGAGAATCATTGTTTTCCTTTACATTATTTGTTTTTCTTCCACTTTACATTTAGCATTTTTTTTTATTTTTATCCTTATATACCTCTTTCATTTGTCTTTTTATATCATTCTTTATCTTATTATATTTATGATCATTTTGGCCCCTTTATTTATAATTTACCTCATGATGTACCATAGTCATCTTTATCTTTTGACATTTCTATTTTGGTACTCCCATGGGTTTTTTTTAAGTTACTTCATAAGACCATGGATAGGACCCGAAACTCCTCAAAAAATCACCATCCCTTTAATTATTTTTCTCACTTATGTTTTACATTTCTCTTATTTCACCCCTTGGGTTTATCTTTTGTAAGTTGCTTTGTAAGACCGTGGATAGGATTTGGTGTTCCTCACAATACTACCATCTTTTGTTTATCTTTCACTTGTTATTTTAACATCCCTATGGGTTTTTATTATATGAGTTTCATTGTAATGTTGTATATAGGACCCAACCCTCATAAAATTACCATCTTTTCATGTTCTTTATCCTTGTTCTCAACTTTTGGTTTTGATTCCTTTGCTAGATGAAATATGCACAATAATCTATGCTAGCATGTTTTCCTCCATTTCCCTCATTATTATGATACATAATCACACATTTGATTTCATTGTATCCCTTGTTTTTTCCCTTTCTCACATTTTTTTCAATTTTAAGAAATTTAAATTGTTCTGTGTGTCATTCCTCTTGATTTCCCCATTTCTTTCATCTCCACATTAGATAAAATAAGGTCAAAGTCAATATAGTACTTTTATTTCACCTAGATTTATGAGACTCTTAGACACCATGCTCTTTAAAGTTATCTCTCTTAGAAATCAAGGCCCAAGTATTCAAATGAAAGTCATATTTACCACCCATGTTTAGTATTCTAAATTTATATGGAGGAGGAACAAGAAAAAGCCATCAAGAAAGTTAAAATACAAATAATTTGAAACAAAAGGCAATGATATCTATAAGGAAACATAAAAATCTCAAAATTCAAATTCACACCAAAAGACATGATTACAAGCACATCTCCTATCTCCAATCAAAGCTCAAAATCCATAGTTAGCCTCACTAAAAGCTAAGGTCCTTTGGGGTGTGGTAGGCTAGTATATTGGAATAGGGGAATTCAAAAAACTCTATGGTCTTACCTACTTTATCATGTAAGTACCGAATCTTCACAATAGCCCAATAGTTCTATAAGTGGTCCTAAAGAATGGGGAACATAGTATGGGAAGGTGGGTCCATTTTAATTTTCATACATATAGCCTTCATGGGATGATCTATATACTTTATTTGTTGACCTAATACTTGTGTATCTAAGAGAAGTTATTTAGAGTCCTTAAGGTTGAAATTCCTCTCATTTTGACAAACCTAATTTTAGTGTCTTGATTTCGATAAAGAGTTCCTCTACCTTGGGTTTTCCTTCATTCTCCCTTCCACCCATTTCATTTCCTCTCCTTAATAGACAAACTATGATCCCAAATATATTTTCCCTCTTCTTTAAATTCCTTCTTCTTCACCTCTTAAAAGCATGCTATCATTACATTGTTTTAGTTTTATCTATCCTTAGAGAAAAACAACATGTTTGAGTAACTTTGGATCACTCTTTTATTTCATTTATAATTATTTTATTACCCTTATGTTGTGGATAGCTAAGTCTACATCTTTTTTCCATTATTACATATATGCCTTCTTCACATTTGTATTCTATCTTGAATTACATTTCATCTTCAATTTTTCATGTTTTTTCTTTTTGCCTATCTTACATGAGCTTACTTTTCACTTTCTTACATATCTTTATTCAAGTTTTCTTACATGGATATTTCTTTTGTCATTCATGTTTTACATGCTTCCCAACATGATTTAGTATGTTTTACATTCCTTTTTTCCATTTATGCTTTACATACTTTATAATATAATTTATCATTTATTTAATATCATTTGTCATTTATTTATTATCCTTTGTCATTTATTTTCCTTCAATATTCTAAAAACCTTTCCTTACTAATCCTAATTTGCCAAATTTTGATTTTTGGCTATTTTTTGCACTAAATTCTATAGGTTCATGTAGTGTTCTCTACATTGGACACCTTCAAATATATTTTAGTCTACTTCTTTATCTACAACACTAAGGTAATTTAAAGGCATGCATTTTTCAATTTAGTCCTTTCATTTATAATATTTTCTACTTGTTGACCTTTATTTAGCAATCAACATTGTGTGTTATCATGTTCTATCCTAAAGCACCATCCCATGTTTCACTTACATGACATGTGATGAATTTAAAGTGGGGCATATGTATACACATAATATTATCAAACTTTTATTGATTACTAACACTTTTTATCTTATAAGAACCTATTGAGTCTCAACTCTCTAAGTGCATGTCTTAAGGGGTGCACCAGGAAAGGAGTGGGAAGACCATCGGTGCTTCATAATATTTTTGTCCCTTTTTCCACTTTCCATCTACATACTTGTGTCCTAAAACCATTAACCCTAAGCTTATTCTTCTTAGTCCTACCTATTTTAGTCTTTTCCTCTTTTCATCCCTCATTTTCTTACCTTAATCCCCTTTTGGTTAGTCAGGTATACTAGGTCAATTGGGTCAACCTAGTATAATTTAGGGATATTTTTAACTTTCTTAGCTTGTTAACCTTTCAGCTGACTAGCTTAGTGAATTGTCCTAAAAAACACACTAGTTCAGCTGGGTTGACCCTATAAAACTGACATTTCTAGGAGGATTTAGGGAAAGATTCACCTATATATACAAGTTCATTTCCCACCATTCATAAGATAATAATTAAGAGCGAATAAGTGTGAATGAACATATGTTTATTGACCATTCTACTTGAAGAATAAATCTTAGGGTTCCATACTTTCTTTGGAGATACAAATCTTATCTTGTGGAGAAGTCTTTTGGATGCTTAGATAGGTTGTGTATCTTAGAGTTGATTTATCTTTGTTATGATTACATACCATAATAATGTCTTATGAATCACCTTGGCCAAGGGAGAGATTGCGGCTCAATGGGTTCATCTTCAAAGGTAAGTATTCCTAACTTTATTTTTCCTTTGTAAGAGTAAATAGATAACGTATTTGTATTCTTATCCCATATATTAGGATTATATATACATTGACATGAGTATATGTCTTATAATACATGTTTATTTTTATTTTTTTATTATTTCTAACCCCCACTTTGTGCCACAAGTTTTGGTGTGCACTAGATTAGATTTACTTTCTTGTTATTAGAATAATTGAAATGCTTTAAACCTTAGGAATCCATTAGGGTTATTGTGTGATTGTTTTAGACTATAGGATTGGGTCTAGAAGATCACCATATTGGTCATGTTCCCACTTAATAAGTGTATCCCCAATCAAAAGTGTAGGTATGATCTATCTTCTCTAAGCTAGGATTGATTTATAGGCTAGATGCATTTTTGATTGCATACATTCTTAAATCAATTTTATAAATCATATTTAGTGATTTTTGGTATTATATAAAATATTTTTCATATTTCAATTTAGTGTTTTTCAGTATTATATTTCATATAAGCTTTACAATTAAAACTTGAAGGTTATTTAAATCCACTGTTAAACAACTTTATTATTGAATTTAATTGTTTGAATCAATTCAATGTTTTTGTTAAAAATCATGGTAGTAACTAATAATATGTTTGTGAATTAACTCTTGAAAATTTTAATTTCTTAGATCATTTCAATGTTATGTTGCAAAGCATGGGAGAATTTTATATTTTATTTTAATCTTTATTTCATTATATTAATTATGCATAAGTGAATCTTGTTAATAGGTCTTTGGGTTAGGAATAATGTTCAAATGTGGTTTTAAGAACTTTATATTCAGAGAGGTAAACTTTAATGTAATTTTTTTGGAAAACCTTGGCCTTAGCCAAACATTAGACATTATTTTTGACAATTATATTGAAACTTTTCATAGATTCAATGATTTTGAAAATGATGTATGATTTTGTGTGATTTTATTATGTTTCCATAGTATCCTATCCTTGTTCTCATCCTATATATTTATGATATTTTGATTCATTTTCATGTTTTATAGGTTTTTGGTAAGGTCCCTTTTCCCTTAGCATTAAACAAGTCATTTATTTGGTGTCAACTTTCTATAATTATAACTCATGCATATTGCATCTTCATTAATTTTAATGGGTGTGATATTTATTTTATCTATGTTTTAATCATGGATGATGTTAATTTTTCTTG